>ML685831.1:5236680-5288967 GCA_007922175.1 Pelusios castaneus
ACACACACACACACACACACACACACACACACACACACACACACACAGAGATTATGCTGAACAAAACAATGTTTGAATATTTTGGTACCTAATGGATAATACTGTCTTCTATACTGCAAATATTTAACACTAAATGCTTTAAAAATATGTTAAGCTTTCTTGATCAACACATCACCACTGATCTTGTAAAACTCTGACCGTTTAGACCCTGGCTGACTTGTTTTTCTGCAATGGTTCAGCTACATTTCTTTTAAGAGATAACATCATTTTTATTTGCATATAGTATTTTCCTAACTTGGTCAGGCTACATATACTGGACTATTGGCCACATCATAAGAAGAAACTTCTCTGGCTTGAATCCTGACTTCCCCTTTATAGCCACTGCCATGGCACTTAGGAGCAAAACATTCAAGCAACAGAAAGTAAGCGATGCACATGAAACAAACTGTAGTGTCTAGAAAGAATAAATCAAAGGAAAAGGTCCAGACTTGTCAGATTCATTGGCAGATACTCTTATCTGGGTACCAGGGAGCTACAGACTGATTGAAGGTGACACTATTCACTAGTTAAAAAAAACAAACAAACCATGCTTCATCAGCCTACCTCTAGAGGGTTAAACATTTTGAGTCTTAGGATAAGTAGGTATTTTTCCACTCACTGTGACCAGGCTGTCCCTCTTGCTATGTCTCTTCTGAGAAATCTACTACACCTGAATTGTCTGCATGAATCCTAATAGGTTTCCACAGCTGAACACCCCTGAAAATAAGCACACGGTTTTGAGTTTAAGTACATTTGATGTGTAGCTTTTGGTCCAGGGTTTCTTCTGCTATCTGACACCTCACAAAAATTCACCTATCTGTATAGACTGACTGGTCCCACTAGTGAGTACAGAGGATAGTACCAGTATGTTGGAGAGAATCATAGAATCTTAGGGCTCGAAGGGACCTCACGAGGTCATCTAGTCCAACCCCCTGCTAAAAAGCAGGACCATTCCCACTAAATCACCCCAGCCAGGGTTTTGTCTAACCGGGCCTTAAAAATCTCCAAAGATGGAGATTCTACCACCTCCCTAGGTAGCCCATTCCAATGCTTCACCACCCTCCTAGTGAGAAAGTTTTTCCTAATATCCAACCTCGACCTCCCCAGCTGTAATTTGAAACCATTGCTCCTTGTTCTGTCCTCTGTTACCCTCGAGAACAGCCTACCTCCCTCCTCTTTGGAGCACCCCTTCAAGTAGTTGAAGGTTGCTATCAAATCTCCCCTCAGTCTTCTCTTCTGTAGACTAAATAAGCCTAGTTCCTTCAGTCTCTCCTCATGAGTCATGTGCCCCAGCCCCCTAATCATTTTTGTTGCCCTCTGCTGGACTCTTTCTAATTTGTCCACATCCTTTCTGTAATGGGGAGCCCAAAACTGGACACAGTATTCCAGATGCGGCCTGACCAGTGTCGAATAGAGGGGAATTATCACATCCCTCGATCTGCTGGCAATACTCCTACTGATGCAGCCTAATATGCCATTGGCCTTTTTGGCAACAAGAGCACACTGTTGGCTGATATTCATCTTCCCATCCACCATAACCCCCAGGTCCTTTTCTACAGTGCTGCTACTTAGCCGATTGGTCCCCAGCCTGTAGCAGTGCATGGGATTTTTCCATCCTAAGTGCAGGATTTTGCACTTGTCTTTGTTGAACCTCATGAGGTTTCTTTCGACCCAGTGTTCCAATTTGTCCAAGTCTCCCTGGATCCTGTCCCTGCCCTCCAGAGTATCTACCATTCCCCCCAGCTTGGTGTCATCCATGAACTTACTAAGCACGCAGTCTATCCCATCATCAAGATCATTAATGAAGATGTTGAACAGAACCGGACGCAGGACTGACCCCTGGGGCATTCCACTCGTTACCGGTTGCCAACTAGACATCGAGCCATTGATTCCTACCTGCTCAGCCCGTTGATCTAGCCAGTTTTCTATCCACCTTACGGTCCACTCGTCCAACCCATACTTCCTTAACTTAGTGATGAGAATCCTAGGCAGAAGAGATAGGCTAGTCACTATTTGCAGTCACCAGGGCTCTGTCATACTAGAGATTAGAATACAACTGCCCCAATTAATGGCGCAGTGAGCATTGTCAGGTACAGCTCAGAGCTTGAAATGAGTTAGTGACTGGCCAAGAGGCAGGATAACAGGCCTGGATCCACAAAGGTATTTGCATGCCTAACTCTCTTTGAAATAAATGGGTGTTAGGCCCCAGTACCTTTTAAGGATATGGACCTAGAAGGCTAAGGAGTGAAAGTGATGCTCAGACAAGAATTCTTTGGCTTTTGTGGTTCCCTTGGCCAAGAGAAAGTTGTGTTTGGTCTGGAAATGCTCTCTGAGATTGAGACACTGAGTCATTGAGTCACTCACGAGTCTCATTCCTGGATTAGGTCTGCTGTTTTGCCACAGCCAGATGGCCTCTTCAGAGGAAGCAGCCCTAGCCAAGCTAGCGATTCAGGAGAGGAATTGCTGCCACTCCTCATTCCTCAAATGGGCAGCCACTACCATCATTAATTTTGTGAAGCTCCTGGTGGGATCAAAATTAATCCCGAGAGATGAGCACATTACAGTAGATGTAGGTTCCTGAGGAAAAACTTGAGGGATTTTTGGCATTGATCCTTTATTAATGTAGTCAGGTCTGCTAAAACGAGATAAACTCTCTAGGCTGACAAAGGCACTAATCCCATTTTGGAATGCTTGGAGACTATTTATTAGTTTAACCTGAGAATCTTTAATCTGAGAGGACATCAGTTATAGCATTTACTGTTTCTTAGATGACTGTTTCCAGAACATCTTGAGAGTGAAGAGAGATCCATTTCAGGCTCAGAATAGTCACTGAACTTTATTAAAAGTCTCTGGGAAATTGCTGGTTGCCTACAGCTATCTTGTGTGCTTGACTTTTCGGGTATGTCTACACTTGCAAATTATGTCAAATTAAGGAGGCTTAAGTCGATCTAAACAAAGCCGCGTCCACACTGGGCTTTTATTAAGTCGATTTAAGGGTTTACCTTAAGTGGCTTCCTTAAGTTGATTTAATAAGAGCTCAAGTCGACTTAATAACTTCCCCTCTTTAGATTGACTTAAGTCTTAAACTGACTTCTTAAATCAACTTAAAAGCAGTGTGGAGGGGGAATATCGCTTATATTAAGTTGACTTGAAGCCAGCATCACCTCTTAAGTCGATTTAATAAGGTCGACTTAAAGTTAAGTCAACTCTGTGAAGTCGACTTAATAAGGTCAACTTTAAGTCGACTTAAGGTTGACCTTGTTAAGTCGATTTAACAGAGTCGACTTAACTTTTATAGTGTAGACATAGCCTTCCACTCTCTGGACAGAGCAGATCCATCTTAATAGCTGTCTAGAAATAAATCTTGTGCTTAACTAGCAAAAGGAAAAGCAAAAGCAAAAATTGGACCTCTAAATGTTGCAAGTAGAGTATTTAGGATTTTGGGGTGGTTTTTTTGAAAGATGGTATAATATTTGTCTAGTAATGTGTTCTGGGCAGGCTAATTTGTGTGGATTAGTCTGAATCAGCCCAAGGAAATAAATAATATAGAAAGGGACAGGAACAAAAGTTATTTCAAGACCAATGTTTGGCACTAAATTCAGGAAGGACTTTATCATTATAACAATGTGTTTTAAAATGGTTCCTTTTTGGCATTCACTGTTTTAAAGTTGAAATACTGCATTACAAGCTTTCAAAATTAAACTACATTTTCAGTTTTATGACGGAGTATTACATGGATAAAAACCAGAATATATGGCACTATTTGTAAATAAAATATTCAGCAAGGAATACATGACTATTTTAGGTGTCTGTATTAAGAATGATATCGCTTATTCAACTCTTTGGACTTACTTACTGGTACTGTGCAGCTGATGTAGTGCAACAAAAGCACCGAATAAAGAGTCAATTAAATAGTCAATTATAGGTAACATTAAAATCAAACAAATGTATACAAATCACAAAAACTTGAAACAAATATATCCATTTCTCTCAAATGCAACAAACAATAGCTAGGACAGTAGGTCCAGGGGACTACTGTTTGGTTCCGTTGTATGATATACTGTAGCGGTTTTAAATATCTCAAAATTAATTACAAAGCTAACAATATTATGTGCTGGTGTTGCTGCTGTGACTTGGTTTATTCTTATAGGTTTACTTCTATTTGGCTTTATAAACATGAATTAAGCTGCAGCAAGTAATTGCTGCATACAAAATACTATGTGTACAAAAAAGTGATCAAAATTCAAAGATTTTGCAAATGATCATGATAAAGTTGTATTCATTATTAACATTCACCAACATCTTATGTTTGTTTGCATCGTGTCAATTTTGTATGCAAGAAATAAAAGATCAGTGTTATTATGCAAAGTTAGAAATATTTTGTCATTTAATCCTACACTGGATCTTAAAATCATTTTGGCAGGAGAAGGAACCTCATGGGCAATGGCAAGCATGCTATTTGTGATTACTTCTATAATATAATTGCTGTTATAAAACAATTTAGGGTTTGGGGCTTTCATTGTGAATAGAGGACAAAAATACCTGCTGAAAAAGAGCTGACTCACCAGCAAATATCAGTTCGTGTAAAGACCTGACTGCTTCATAAATTCCAGCCCTTACAACTGGCATCCCTTTTCAGCCTCACATGGGGCTGCAGGTAAATGCCAAAGCACAATATATTTGTACGTTGGAGCTGCAAGTGTGATTCTCTGCTCACATAGATATAACCACACTTGCTCTCATTGAGCTTGTGTGCTAAAAATACAAGAGTTGCTATTGCAGTGTTGAAGCAGGAAAAGTGGATTGTTCTCAGTATGATCCTGTCTGAAATTCCATGTGGGTACTAGTCTAAACAGAAAAAACAACTGGAAACTGGAAACTAAAGTTATTTACGTTAGAAAAGCTGCCCCAGTTCAACTAAAATAATTTAAAATCAGTCTTGTTAAATTGGTGCAAACCCCTAATGTAGATGATGCACTTGGTGATTTAAACTGGGCTTAAATTTGTTTACTTTGCATTGCTAAATTACCCCATTAAACTAAACTGATTTAAATGCAGGTCAAACTGGTTTAATTGCATGTATATTTTTTATTGTGGTAGCGTCTAGGAGCCCCAATCATAGACCAAGCCCCTATTGTGCAAGGCGCTGTACAAACATAGATTAAAAGACGCTCCAACATTAGGAATTTGCACTACTTTAGATCAATTTAAATTGATTTAGTTAAATAATCACAAATTGTCTAGACAAGGCCTAAATGGCAAAAACTATAAGTCCTGAAATAAAATGCTAGCCAGTCACATCCCTTGCAGGAATTAAAATGTAAACAGTATATTTTATTTAAAAAAACATGGGATGAAGCTGCAAAGGTCAGATCCAGATCCACATCTGAGCATCTCAAGTTCCGCTGTTTGGATCAAGGGTTTGCTTTGGCCTCCTGTAAATATAAAAGCTGGCTGCAAAGTTTAGATCTGGATGTGAACTTGCCAAAATTTGGGGACATTGTTATTTGTGATTTCGTTTATGCCCATACTTCCATTTGAATTCCCATCAGGACACACAAGGAATACTCCATTAAATGGAAAAGTGAAATACTCTTCTAGATCGGCAAGATACTGACAGTTAGGAGGAAATCCAGATGCACGCGCATGGGGTAAACTTCTGTAAACATGTTCTACTCTCCAGCGAATAAAGTAAATGTCAAGGTAAGCTTGGCAAGCAAGAAGGAAGTATGAGTCATATTCCTTCAGTTTAATACCAAAGATGCTATCTTCTACCCTCCTCAGTACTATATTCACAAGACTGACACTGCTTCTGCTCCTTAATGGGAAACACGATTCAAACACTCTGGAGAAATGGTTTACAGAAGCCCCAAAGTCATTTTTCACCTATACTTTGTTTTCATTACCAAAATCTGGAAGGAGTAAGTTTCCATATGAAGCAATGAATGTAAAACTGTCTAAGCAAAATGTGAAACACGGGTATGTGAAAAACAAAGTCCCCACTCCATTCTCAGGCAATATATTTAAATTAAAATACAAAACTGTTTAACTTTATAAGACATCTCTTGTTCAGCACTTATGGGTCTCTACAAAACCCAAAGGCCATATTCAGTGCTGTTGATTTCGAGAGAGGGTAATATTATCTCCATTTTGGAAAGGGGAAACTGAGGCAGAGGGTCTCAGGCCAACATTTTTCATAAATGGCAACTGGTTTTAGCTAACTTAATTTTGGGGTGGGCAAAAGGAGACATCTTGAAAACTGACTTTCAGAAGTGCTGAGTATCCACAGCTCCGACTGAAATCCATGGGAACTGTGGGTGCTCAGCACCCCTGCAAATCAGGCTGGGCACCCAGTCTCAGGCTGCCATCCAGCAACTGAGGCCACTTGTGAAAAGACACAAATTCACACATGATGACTGCGACAGAGCCAAGAATAAAATCGAGGTCTTCTGACTCCCACTCCTTTGCTTGTCCTATGTAATTATCATTCCTCCCTGATGCCAGCAATGAGTGAGTATTTTCCTGCCACCTACAGGTAAAAGGTGTGTAACATATATTTGTTGTCCAGCTCCTCCCTACTTCCTTCTTGATTGTTAATTTGATGTAACCATATTTTTTTTTATATTTTTCAGGCATGACTAGTTTTCTGCACAGATCTGAAGTCCATATATGATGTGCTCAAGAGAGCAGATCAATAACTGTCATAGTTTACAAGTGTTTCAGATCAAGCCATCAGTGGTTTGTGTAAGTCAAATCACTATAATTAAAAGAGCTAGGGGATGGTTTCCTTTTGTCTCATTAACTGAGATGCTGCAATTTCTGTAATGAAATTTTAGAAAGGACAACACAGGCAGTGCATTTAAAAGTACAGAAAAGGTCATTTGGAAGTTTACACTCCTAATTTATCAGGATTATGGGACTTTTCTATTTTTCATTTAGGATTTTTATACAGATGAGTTGCAGAATGCTAGATACTAAATTAATGTTATGTTTTGGGCCGAATTGTGCAATGCTTACTCACTCAACTGCTAACATTTGGGAACTCAGTGCAATTGCTCCCATGACTAAGTACTGTTCTGAATGATTAAGCACTGCAGAATCTGGCTCTGTGTGTGTACTGTTTTTTGCTTGTTTTCTATTCCACATGATATCATCTATATTAAGGGTAGCCACACTGTGGTTCGTGAGGCACATGTAGCTCTTTTACACCTAAAGTGTGGCTCACAAGACTAGGGTGGAGAATTTGGGGCTTCAGCCCTGTGGCAAGGCTCAAGGCTTCTTCTCCATAGAGCGTGCCTGCTGGGAGGCTTCAGCACTGTATGAAGGAGGTTCTCAGGACTTCTGCCCCATGGGAGGCATCTGCCAGGGCTCAGAGCTTCAGCAGATGCACCCCAAGGGGCAGTAGTTCCAAGCCCTTGCAGGCATGCTCCATGGGGTAGAAGCTCTGAGCCCCACCACAGGGCTGAAGTTCTGAGGCCTGACAGGCATGCCCTGACTCTCAAATGTCTGAAGATTATTATATGTGGCTCAGAGAGTCAGTACGTTTGGCCACTCCCAATCTATGTTATAAGAACATTTGCTGTCTGTAGGACGCATCATTAGCCTAGTGATTTTTAAAGCATCCCAGCTATAGACAACAGAAGCATGAATAAAACTGATAACTGATACAGAGGGACACATTCCAGCTAGCTTTTGACTATTTATGTATATATTACAATTGACATACATGGCAGTACACAGCTAGATCACTTATTTCCGTGATATTGCCCATGAAACACTGGGCTTGTTTGAACAGACAAATCACTGCCTTTTCATTCTGTTTTGCTGCCTGTCATATTTAAGTACAAGAAAGAAAAATTACACTGCACAGTCCCAGTGACATCAGCCTTTAAGCTAGTGATGGGAAAATTTCCAAGTGGTTTGGTTCAGATATGAATCTCAGAATTTGCTACCTTACTGTTTTGGAAATCTTTCAAGATCAGGGTCTCGTCTATCACCTGTCTAGCTAACTATTGAGCGACAGGGATAAGAGAGAGAGAGAGTTGGCTTATGGAGTCTCCTGTTTTTGTAGAGGCCAGAAATATCCTTAGAACTTTGATTCTTGGAGGATTTCCTGCAGGCAAAGCAAGGAGTTGCAGATGTGAAAATAATATTAAAAGCAAGAAAGATTCAGGTTTGGTTGGATGGAGGAGGGGAACTCTTCTGTTCTCCAACTAGGATCACTAATCTTCACTTTAAAACACCATAGCTAGATTGTGTCCCCAGTTACTCTGCAATACCACTAAATTCCCCAGGGTTCCATAGCTGCAATTCTAAAGAATACGGTCCATGGTATAAAGAGCAGCATCAGCAAAGGTCATTGATAGTAGTGGAAAGGCTACATAGCAGGAGATACTCTTCAGAAAAACATGGCTGCTTTGTCAATAGTCACTTTCCACAGCCTTACTGCCTGCATGGACTTTTCTCAGATTTTTTAAAACATAATTATACTTTTAAATGCCCTTCAGCAGGCATGGTCACATTCAGATTTGAGACTACAGCTTCGGTCATGTGTCCACAGTAAACATCTTTTCTATGATTTGCATAATACATGGCTAGTTTATATCCTTCCAGCCCTGCCTACTCCAGCACTAGCCTCCAAATCATACTCTGAAAAGCAAGTCTCCAAGGGGGATTGGCATTTTCACTCTCCTATCAACTGTTTTCAGTACTACTGATTACAAATGGAACATCTACAGTAGGAAAGACTGGGACAGCCCCACCTCAAAACACTCTCCTGAAAGGGGAAAGAACCTCGTTCAAATCTTTTCTTCCCATCAAGCAGAGAAGGGAGCTGAACCTGGCTCACCTCCTGCCAGCAGAGTACGCTCACCACTGGACTATAAGTTATAAGATCCCCATCACCAATGACTGTTTTGTGTCAAGTGAGGCAGGTGCCTCAACCACCCAGCTACAGGAGAAGGATTCCTGTCCCTGGATTGCCAGTAGTAGTAGATGCCTATCTCTATGAGAGAGGTGGGACCTAGGACATGGCCCTTAGACTGTCCTCTCCCATTGGCTAGCATATGCAGCTCCTAGCATACTGGTTTTTGTGGATCACATTCTTAGGCACCTAGTTCTCTCTATTCATTGTACAGGGAGTCTAAGCGCCCCACTCAGGCTTTGTGGATTGCAGTGCTGTTCCAGGGATTTTTCTATGTCCCTAAAAGTTAGGTGTGGTGAAGAAGAGCACTGGAATACCTACATTTTATTGTGGAGTTAGTCTTGCTGCTTGAGGAGAGTAAATAGGGAAGGACGGGGTTTTCTTGATTCTTTGGCCATCTGGGTTTAGCTGGTCATTGATGAGACGATGGAGTTGGCAGCTGGATTTGTCTCATGTTATACTTTATCTTTTCAAGAAATGTCAAAGGTGTCAAGAGCCAGGGCCCCAGTACAGCCGCCATACACCAAACATGAGTGTGTATGTGGGTGAAGAGGGAAACCTCCTGCAAGCAATATATCCCCTCCAGGGCACGAGGCCCCCCTACACCAGATGTACAAGGGAATGGCAGAGCCAGTGCCCAGGAATAGAGGGCACTTCCCCAGTAACACAGAGCTAAGAGCAACAGCAGAAGCGCAGGGGTTAAGACCCTTCAATCTAACAGAGAAAGGTATAACATGATCCACTGGCTTGAAGCTGAAACTAGACAAATTCAGAATGGAAGTCAGGTGTAAACAGTGACAATAATTAGCCATTGGAACAATTTACCACAGGTCACGGTGGATTCTCCATTATTGACAACTTTTAATTCAAGATTGGATGTTTTTCTAAAAAAATCTGTGATAGGAATTATTTTGGGGAAGTTCTATGGTCTGTGCTATATAGGAAATCAGATCAGATGATCATAATGGTCTTTTCTGGCCTTGGATTCCATGAACTTGTGAGGTACCTTTTGAACTCTACATCATCCTGTTCTCCAAAGACTACATTCTACAAACTGTATTGTGGACATATTTTTTCCTCTCTGTTGCTTCAACTTTATCTATCTTCCTTTTACTCCTTTCCTTCTCCATTTCTCCTTTGCTAACCTAAACCCCCTGCCCTTCATGTTCCTCCTGATCTTCAAGATAAAATTATTTAGCCTTCAGAATTTACAGATATTGCTATTTTGGAATAATTATCCAAAGTGGACTAAGCTAACTCAGAAAAAGGTACTCTAGATTTCTTCCTCTCCTATTTCTTTTTTGTGCTCTCACATTATTAGCACCATCCTTCCATCCCCCCTCTTGCCATTTCTACCCTCATTTCTATATGTAAAAGGAAAAAAGATAAATGAATCCAAAACACCAAGTTATGTGCATAGTTCCCTCTAGCCCTACGACTGGATTACTATTAATTGTGTGCTCTCTCTCCGCCTTGTCTTCTACCATTTATTACACCCACTTGTCATCTTGTCTTTAATTAAACTGTAAGCAACCTGGGTGGGGGCTCTTGTTTACTCTGAGTTTGCACAGCGTGATATGGGATTCCAATCCTTGAGGAACTAACACAATATAATTAATGCTCCTTATAAAGCTAATGCAATAGTTGCATAATAATCATAAATGGATAATTTACAACTTTGATATCCTGGTTTTTATAAAGTGTTTTTCTTTTCACCACCTGTCACAGTAGCTCCTCCCTCCTCTAATGTCTATGTACTCTTCCTTGTCTTATTTTCTGAAGTTATGTTAATTTCTCCATCCTCCCAAACGCACTTGTTTTTCATGAGACAAGGGGGGTAAGGTAATATTTTTTATTGGACCAACTTCTGTTGGTGAAAGAGAGAAGCTTTTGAGCTAATACAGAGCTTTTTTTTTTTTTGATTTGGGGAAGAGTACTCAGAGTATCGCAGCTAAATACAAGATGGAACAAATGAAGCATGAAAAGTTAAAATATGTTGCAAGAGACCCTTCAAGGTGAAGTGGGCAGTTAATATCTCTGAAGTCATAGGCCAAAGGAGGGTTAGTAGGTTACATATTGTTGTTATGAACCATAAATCCAGTGTCTTTGAGTCCATGATTTTTAATGTCTAGTATGATGATGAATTTAAACTTCCAGGCTTGTCTTTTGAAGTTGTTATGGAGATGACCTTTGAGTACGAGGACTAAGAAGTCATATGGAGTGATCGTCTTATAAAAAGGGTTCACCCCTGGGTCACGTACAGTGTTTTTATCCTTTATCGTTTTTCTATGTGAGCAAGAGGATAGTGATTGATTTATTCCACCCACCTAGATGTTACTGGGACATTTAGTGCACTGGATGAAGTACACCACATGTTGTGTTAGGCATGGTAAGACCCAGGGATCTTGGAATGTATGTTATTCATTGTAGCAGTGGCCATATCTCTGCAGGGTCAGGCATTGCTTTGAGTTGATATGTCTTGGTCTGTGGAGACCTTGCTTTGATGAGCTTGGCAAGGTTGGGGGTTCTTTAAAGTCCACCAGAGAGGGTTTGGGAAGCTGTTTTTCATGAGGTGGTTTCCACTGAGTCTGGATGACACCCTGTATTATTTCCAGAGTGGGGTAGTAGGTAACAACTAGGGTTTTCCCCTCCTGTATTAAAGAAGGTTCTCTCAGGGTATCTGGATGTCCTGTTCCATGATGAGAGCTACTTCTTTGGGGCAGGTGGTTCAAAGTGTGTTTAGGTGCTTATCCTGGACTTTTCCTCAGTGCATACTCTGTGGTATCTGGGGGCATGGCTAAAGAGAACACATTTCGTGGTTTGTTTCCCCTCTGCATATAAGTGTGGTGATCTGTTTCTTGTACATTGTTGTCTACAGGGTTCCATTGTTCTTAATATCACTCATCTTGTCTCATTCACTCCACAACTTTTTGCAAAGGCTGGCAGGGCTAAATCAATAAAGGGGCTACAGCCCTGGGCCCCAAGCTAAAAGAGGGCCTCCCACAACTGCAGTCCCAAAACCCCTGCATTGATCCAGCTCTGCTCCGCAAAAAGCCAGCTCTGCTTAGGCCAGCACAGCCTGGAGGCTGCTGGGGCGAGAGGGGGCAGCCAGCACTGGAGGGAGGCGGGGCCCAGGGGCCAAAGGTTGTGAAGTGGGCCAGCACATGGCGGCTGCATAGCAGGGACGAGGCTGGCTAGCACGTGGTGTGATCTCCGGCGGCGGCTCCAGAGCTAGGAGCAGCAGAGCACTGTCAGGTTGCTGCGCCGGGGCCCCGCGGCTCAGACTGGCCTAGTTGGTCTCCTTTGCCAGACCTGTGTGACAGCGCTCTGCCACTCCTGGCCCTATAGCCAACGCCAGAGGCCACACCAAGCACCATCTGCCCTGCCCCCAATCCTGGAGTACCCAGACCTGCTAGGGCAGTGTTGGGAGCACCATGGCTTCTGGCCACCCCCTGCATGCCGGCCAGTCCCCCCATGGAGTGCTGCCCCACCCCTAGGCCAGGCACTGCTGTGATACGGGGGAGGGGCACAAGAGTGGGCAGCCCTGAGCCTCCAGAGCTTAATCAGCCATGAAGGCTGGTCTCAAAGCAGTTCTGGCTAAGTACCCCTGGCACTCCTGTTGTCTGGGCCAAAACCAAACAATCTCTCTCCCACTAAAGGTGCCCCACGTTACAGTTCAGCTGCAGCTATTTTTTTCTGCATTCCTTTCTCTTTTTCTCTGGCTTTGGGCTTTTCCTTGGTTATGACTGGCAGGCTGCTTTCACAGGCATATCAGACCCTACACAGCACAGTATGGCTTTGCAGACAGAAAGAGGCAATAGATATTAAATAATACAATACACAGTATTAGGTCATCTAGTCCACTCATCTGTTAGAACAGGTTATTTCAGTGTATTCAGCAAAGGGGGCTAGCTAGCAGTGAAATCCAAATAACATTCAGTTTTCTCCCACCTCCTGCTCCTAGAGCTGCCTTCCAATGACTTTTTACACCCCTTATTTACTTCACATGGGTGATTTTTACCTATTACCCTATGAGCTAGTAGGCTGGCTCATCCACAGACTACTCTACTATTGCTTTCTTCTCACAAGGACTTTAAATGGACACTCACTTGCAGGGGGAGGTTGCCTTAGGACATTGCTGACATCTTGAAGAGCTCTTCCCCTGTAGGTCATTAATTTGAATTCAGCGCACCTCAGCAGAAGGGGAACAACATTTAATCACTATGGGATGGTTGGTAGCTCCTTCAAACTCACAACTCTGCTTTGCTGCAAGTTGTTCAGTACATGGATTAACTCTCGGTTTGTACGTGGGGCCCTGCTCATGGCTGAGTCCTCTAAAAAGATCTCTTGCAGAAGGGGCCAAAAATCACATTATAATGGATTTGCGAGAGCCAGAACCGTTTGAATTGTGACATGCCCACTGGGGATGAGCAGGTGGATTCAAAATCAGATGAGACCAAAAATATGAAATCAACATCTTTTTAACGTACATGTTACGATTTGTCAGACAGGCTCTTGATTTTGTAATTTTGGGGGGTTTGCACTATTGAATAAATTGGAAGAATTGCTATCTGTGTAACTGGTCCCAGTGAGAGCTACATATCCTTGCTTATATAGAACTAAGCTTTATTTAAAAATCAGAAACTGACATTCCCCAAATTAACCAGACCGAGTGTGACAAATTGTTTTTACAAGAGATTTGGCTTAACAGTTTAGCTATAACAGCTGTTCAGTTTTGGGGCACAGTCCTGCAAGAAGCAGGTGAGTAACCTCCTTTGTGTGTGGAATCCTACTCAGATAAGTGTGTGGTAGGTTTTATAGGATCAAGGCCTAAATCATAACTTTCTCCACCACATTATTCAAGCCCAACTAACTGACATCCAGATAATAGGAGGTGGTTTTCTACTGAAACAAAAACATATGCTTAAATCTCCAATGACCAGAAAACCGACAGGTAACCTTTAAATTAATCAATGGCTCAGACTGTTTTTCTTAAGCTTAATAATATTTTCCATCACTCCACCCTCTTTAACACTTACCTGCCATTGTCTAAGCATTCACATATTTTGTTTTTCGGCATGCTGATGAATCATGAAGTGCACATTACCATGATAAATATTTCACCTCTGTTTCCTTTTACTGTTAACTCAGCTGCATGATTCATGCCGTAACACTATTTTACTTGTTCCTTTCTTTGTGCATGTCAAACTTCAACTTTATGAACATTAATAACGCTGCCACAACCACCTGTTCTTATTTAAAAGTCAGCGTGAAGTTATCTGCTTTACACATGATTATACATTTCAACCTGTTATAATTCTTCCTGCCATTGAGTGAGTTATCACGTATAACCAAGAATAATGTATTATTAGCTGTAGAAACAAAAGGTTTTTTCTACATGATTCTGTCATTGATTAATCTGAATATTAAAGGATTTTTGCCCATCTTTTTGTTTTTTAAATAAAAATAATGCAGTCTCAGGCACAATTTCGGGGTCTGAAGTGACCTTTACAGTGTTATTGAAATAGGACCAGTTATGGGCCATGCTCACCATTAGAAGCACCCCCTCATGCTTAGAGGCAGCATTGTTGGACTGAGTCTCAAACTCTCCTTTGGCTGCTGCATCCACTCCAGGATGACCTGTTTGTCTCCCTGGTTACACCTACAATGCCATAAAATTAGTGGCATGGCCATGGCTGGCCTGGGTCAGCTGACCTGGGCTCACAGCTCAGGCCTGAGTATCTACTCTACAATTTTATAGCCCTGCAACCTGATTCTCAAGAGCTGAAATCAACTGACCTGGGGGTGGAAACTCAGTGCCATGGGTTTTTGGAGTTCTTTTAAATTGTAGTGTAGATATACTTCTTGAGTATTCAGTTAGCCTGGCCTTTCCAGCCCCATCTCATAAAAGGTCAACCCCCACTTCCTGGGGAAACAAAAGGATCCAACTGTAAATCCAAACTAAATGCCCCTCTTGAGACACATTGAAGTTCTCTGCATCTTGGCTCTTATGCAAAGGCCCTGCAGAGCTCCCCCTATGCAACCATTTCCCAGAAGAAGTCTCCCACTCCCTAGGACTCTGGCAGCATCCCTAAAAGAACTCTGTGTAGGTCCTAGCTTAGGGCATCCACCATAGCAGTCTGCCCTACTCTCTGTGAGTCCCTTCTAGACTGACTTCCCTGAATTTTCCCAGAGAGAGAACTCCCCTTGCATCTCTCTCCTGGGGCCTCCTACTGAGTTCTATATAGTCCTTCCTCCTTTTCCCTGGCAGCTGGCCTCATTCACTATAATAAAGTCTCCTGAACAGGTTCAAGTACTGTCACTAATTATCCCTGGGGTTGCTGGATCACAGGCAAGGCTAAACCCAGCTTGCCTTAAAGGGCCAACCACTCCACGACAGGGCCATAAAATCAGGTTAACTCTAGTGGATGGCCAGCATAGGTGCATACCAGGAACTACGTAACTTGCACCAATGGTTTTCAATCTGTGGTCTGTGGAGGGATCCACAGACTATTTCTAAAGGGTCTGCAAAGGAAGACTATGAAAATAAAATTTCATATCCCAGAAAAGGCATTCCTCTTTTCTGATCAATCAAAAGTATACATATATCCCCACCTACAGTCAAAACCCGGACACATTGTAACCACAGAAGCCCACAGTTTAGCACCCTTTTTCACAGAGTCCAACGCCATGCCAGGCACATGCAATATTTATAGCTGAATTGTGTTGAGCCAGTTTTCAATCTAACACTTCTATAGTCTGTGGAACACAGGCTGAATTTCCAAAGGACCTGCACCTCCATTTGAAAACTTTTAGGGGTCTGCAAATGACAAAATCATTAAAACTATGGGCTTACACAGATGAGTGCAGTCATCAGTGTATACTCACATGGTATGTACTGTGCTTCTCTCATTTTATGTTATTAGAACATCTGCTGTTATCATTTTAATCTAAGAATCCCAATATATAAAAATTGTATGAATACTGAATACTGTACGTGACCTGGTCAGTGAGGTGAAATTATTGTATATGGGATATTAGACACTGTCTGAATATGACAGGCTTTCTTAATGTAGGGCTCTTGGAAAAAGCAGGAAACCAGCATAATGGCTATAGATAGGTAGCAACCCAACACACACTCGGCCCAACAAATTACGAGACCATGACTTACAGTCAAGGTTGGGAGCCAGACATCAAAGGGACAGTAAACATTTAAAGGGACTCTCTGGAGAGGGTGAGGAGTTGTGAGTGAGCTTGTTCTTAGAGGCAACAGACCCATATTAAACCCACACATGGGTGAATTCTGAAAGGAGTGTCTGAAAGCAGGTAGGGCCTTTCCCAGCCTTCAGGGAAGCGTGAGTCTTAGTGAAAGACTGGCATGCATACAGACTATTTATTGTCATAAACCTGTTTTCTCTGAAGTTCATTGGCTCTAAATAAAATAAATCCTTTGCTTTAAGAAAGCACATAAGCAGAGGTCATGGAGAGCATAAAACTGCAGATACGGAACCTAAGTCAGGCCTCTTGAGGGAATCCCAGTCAGTACCTGGGAACCGTCGGCCAAGATCAGGTCTGAAATTATGTCTAAATTGCTAGGGACTCAGGGATCAATGCGGCTGATCAATTGAGCAGTTCTCCACAACCCACACAAGCAGGGAGATTGAAATGTTCCCTATTGGTTTTTGAATGTTGTTATTTCTGATGTTGGATCCTGTCCATTAAATGGACCTCACCTCCCTCTAATATACTGTTCTTCAGTGTTTGAATCCAAACAACTGCTTTGATTTGCGGTAACAGTCTGACCTGATCCTGTGACTGACACTTCCCTGTATTTATTTTCCTCCCATTTTTTAAGTTCTCCATCTTTAAGCGTCTGATGAAGTGGGATTTTCTCCCATGAAGGCTCATGCAATAAGTAAATTTGTTAGTCTTTATAAGTGCCATAGGACTCCTTGTTTGTTTTGCTGAACTAGGCTAACACAGCTACCCCTTTGGAACTTGTCAACAAGACTGACTAGTGTTTCATGTACCACATTCTGGGTAATAACACAAGAAGATTCCAAATTTCAAAATTAAACTGGATCTCTAGTAAAAGAATTTACAGAGGTGCAGTGACTGCATCTAGCATCCTATCTATGTACATACAAACTGACTTCCTGGTGCCTTAATCTTTTTCTCTCCTGCTAGTATGGGCTACTAGATTTACCCTAAGGACAGGAAGATGTTAAAGTTAAAAGCTAGGAGGCCAAAGGACTGTTGACTATGGAAGACGTTGTTCCTAAGGCATAATACTATTGAAATTTGAATTTAAAGTTAATCTACCTTCTTCTTGGTATTTCTATATAAATCTTCAATTTAGAAACTATATGGACCCAGTTACTATAATTGAGAAATAACAGATAATTGGGAAATAACAGATTAGAACTAGAAAAAATATTCAGATGAAATACAAAGTAAATAAGCTGCTCCTTTTACTGTACAATATATTCAATGAGAAAACACGTATCTACATACATTTAAACACACACCTATACTGTTATATACACACATGCACACCCCCTTGATTATTTTTTTAAAGAAGAAAGGTGTCAACTCCTCATCCATTGCGTCTCAGAATGAAAAGTTTTAGGGGTAAAATTAAAATCCCTGCAATAGCTGAAAGCAAGACAGGAATTAAGAAGAAGCAGGAAGTATAGCATGTTAATCAAAAAATGTTTGCAGCAACATATTTTATAGAACTGGAGGCTGAACTACTAAACTTCTATTTATTCAAATTGTTAAGAAATTATACAGGGAAAAAAATCAGATGATCTGGTATAGTTGCACTGCTTACACCTCCCACCCGCCCCAGCACAGAAATAATTCATTTGAATCTGAATATTCCAATCTGATTATAACTGTAACCACTTAACCATCAACAATATTATCACTTTTGTGTGTGGACACAAATGTTTTGAAAATGTTCTAGGTGCTTGAAATGGTTCTGTTACATATGCCAAAGATCTCTAATACAGTTGAGTTTTTTGAGGATAAAGCTGAATTTTCAAATTCCAAAGGGGTAGCCGTGTTAGTCTATTGCAGAAAAACAACAGAGTCCTGTGGCACTTTTAAAGACTAACCAGTCACACCAGAAGTCCTTTATACCACTCCAGCTATGTAAAGGGATCTTAGTAGAACTGAGAATTGAGGTCAGTGTCTTTGGCTCTCCCTGCTACAGAGAACACAGAAGGATCGGGTTCAGAGGGGTGGTCCTCTTCCTTCCCTATGAAGCAACAAGAGGAGTAAGCAGGGAGTTCTCACTTCTTTATTGCATTTGCCTTCTTCTTCAAGTCTATTTTCTCTATTTGCTTTCATATGCTGTAGTCAGACATTCTAGCTTTCCTATTTCTTCACATCGTCACAATTTCTCCCATCTTGAGAACCGTTGAAAATGGCATTGAGTACTTGTGTTAGAAAGCTATTTGTCACCTAGAAGTAGTTCCTATGACAAAAGAGGTAGAGAGAGAGATATTAGACTCAAGCATGGGTGAATCTTTGCAATCTTCAGATGCCTTATCTTTGGAAATACAGAACATCAATAAAAATACACGTTCCTATTACTACAATTCATTACCATACATATGAATATATATATGTTCACTGTTATGTCAGGAAAAACTAAATGTATTCCCTTTCACCCTGTGACAGCAAAACAGCCGACTTCTGCTCTATCTATGCAGACTTAGAGACCTTTAGTTGTTAAACACTCCAGGGCAGTTTATTTATATTTGCTCTTCCCACCACCCAACTGATCCACTTATCCTTTTATTTACAGTGATAGTTTCTCTTCAATTCTCTGTGGAGGAGAGGGCTCATTTTAGTCAGAGATCATTCCAGGCTGTTTCACCCTCTCTCTCACCTTCTTATCTTCCTGTATTAATGGACCAGTTTGCTCATTAGTACTCCACCAGCTCAGTCTCATCTACCAATTAGGCCCTATCAGGCCTACCCTGGGGGGAAATTAATTGGTGTTTACCTGACCAGAGCGCTGGTTTAACTGTTGATTCCCAGGACTGTGCCACAGATATGTCTGGCTAACTCATGACTCAGTCATGCTTTTGAGGTAACCCATGTCATACCATGTTGCTGTTTGGACTACTAACATATTATATCAGCATTAAAAGAAGAATGCAGTGGATTTCCAATCAGCTTTCTGAATATAAACAGTACAGTTTTTTAATAGAATGTGGATACCAACATGACTGCAGGTATCTCGGGTTAACAGCACATCTCTCATAATGTAATGAGAAGACATGGCTGAAGAAATACTCAGAAGACAGATATGCACACTAGATTGTCACATGACTTGTTGCTTATGTAGTCGGAGTGCATTTCACACACTAGGGTCTCCTTTCTCCCTCCATTACACCACTCCCAGCTTCCTGAACACCACCCTCCCATCCTTCTATATTTCAAGGACTCCCATTCCCTCAGGCCAGGAGCTCTGTGAGCCCCACAATTCCTCCTCCCTCATGCTATGTTCAGGGCCGGATTTAGGGGCAGGCAACAATCTGCGGTGTCAGGCTTGGAGGGTGGGGGCACTGGGCTGAGGTGCTGTTTCTGTTGTAGCAACAAAAGGAAAAATAGAATGTTTGATGTAAAATGTGTCAGGTATTCCTTATGTAAATTCATTTTTCACTAACCTCCTAGAATGCTCAGGACCTTGTAGAATCTCATGGAGCCTTCCAGACTTCTGAGAACTAAAATTTTCCTTGAACATACTAGAATGTTGTCAGCCATGCCCTCCTGAGTACATAAGGAGCAGTGTGTTGCGAGTCACCAATGAGATATTGGAACAAACGGACGTAAAGAGATAGCCCAGCTACAATATTGTGAACTTCATTTTGTTGAGTAATTGTGAAAGCGTACTTGTGTTTTAAGACCTGAAGACTGTAAGTAGTGAGGGCAAAGGTGAGAAAAGCAATCTTTTGAACTAAAGACTAGGGTTAACATACAGTTCTGGTTATTGAGGTCTAGAACATTCCCTTAAATTTTGTAATTTATTGGATGTGGAAGACAGACAAACAGAGAAATTATGCTGAGTTGAGCGTTAGGCTTCACTCAGCCAAAAACGTTAACTTGTTTCTTTAAAATAACACTTTTCTAAAATGTTCCCTCTACCCCATGGTATTGGGTGCTCTGCTACATTATTATAAATTACCTACCCAAGAGCCCACCATTGTAAAGGCATAAACATGTTGCTTAGAGCAAGTTTACTCCAAAGAGATGTGAATAACTGCTGTGATGCAGGCAATTGTGAATATGAACATATGGAGGGTACTGGCATCCTAATGAGTCATTGGCAACAGCACACAGAATTTCTTTGATTCAGACAAACCCAGTGATGTCATGTACATATAGCACTATGATTGTGTGATGTTCCCCTCCCAGAAGCTGGTCTGGGGTGCTGCTATTCCACCCCTATTGCCCCCTTCTATACCATTACTTACCCCACTTTTCCAGGTGGCCATCCACTCCTGGGTCAGCCCACACCAGCCTCCTGCATGTAATTGGTCCCAGACATTGGGTATGTGCTCTCCAGCCACTCAGGGGATGGTCCCCTAGCAAGCACCCCTAGCCCCCAGGTGCCACACCAGGAACTTCCATCTTGCAGAGATAAGGGGCCTTCCCAGACCACTGCAAGCTCATAAACACCTTGTTTATCTATTTGGCAAAGAAACAGAAATGCCACAACTTTTGCTTCCTTACATTCTCTAAAATCCACACAGCTTTAGATAAAACAAATGCTAATTTATTGATTAGAACATGATTTTACGTTAGTATGTAGCAAATCAACGCACAATCGTTTAATAAAGCAGTCAATAGTTAATCACTAGGAAATTAATATATAAGACACATGCTATCCTAAAGTTCATGTCCAGACTTACTCACAATGTTTGATAGTTTTACAGCCAATGTCTGTCTTTCCCTAGGCATTTGATACAGTTCCACATAGGATTAATATGAAAATAGAAAGGTGGATAAAGAACTGGTTAAAGGGGAGACTACAGCAGGTCATACTGAAAGGTGAACTGTCAAGCTGGAGGGAGGTTACTAGTGGAGTTCCTTAGGGCTCAGTCTTAGGACCAAACTTATTTAGTCTTTTTATTACTGCCTTTGGTACAAAAAGTGGGAACTCATAGACTCATAGACTTTAAGGTCAGAAGGGACCAGTACGATCATCTAGTCTGACCTCCTGCAAAATGCAGGCCTCAAGACCTCCCCCACCCACTCCTGCAATAGGCCACCAACCTATGACTGAGTTATTTACCTCCTTAAATCATGATTTAAGGACTTAAGATACAGAGAATTCTAATAAAGTTTGCAGATGACACTAAGTTGGGAGGTATTGCCAATACAGAGAAGGATCGGATCATAGAGGAAGATCTAGATGACCTTGTAAACTGAAATATTAGGAATAGGATGAAATTTAATAATGGAAAGTGCAAGGTCATCCATTTAGGGACTAATAATAAGAATTTTTCCTATAAGTTGGGGACACATCAGTTGGAAGGGATAGAGGAGGAGAAGGACCTGGGAGTACTGGTTGATCACAGGATGACTATGAGCTGTCAATGCGATGCGGCTGTAAAAAAAGCTAATGTGGTCCTAGAATGGATCCAGGGCCAGCCCACAACATTTTGGCACCAGAGGTCGGGAGCTCAAATTACTCCCTCAACCTCTTTCGCTTGAGCCAAAACTTTGAAAGGTCTCAATTCTGCCTTTTTCCTGTTCTACTCCTCTCATGGTACTGCTCTGCTACCTACCCCAATAAAGGAGAACTAACAACTTAAAGTGCCTTGTTAAAATTTTTTACATAACTTTCAAATGCCTGAACAGCAAATGTAACTTTTCTTGTCTGCATAGTAAACACTGGCATTTTTATCTCTGTTTGAATAATCGAAGTGGTGCTTTCTGTGCCTTCTTGGTTGCAAAGATTTGAACTGCTTCCTGAAGGTCCACAATCTGGGCCAGTTCATGCTCTGTTGAGATGGTTGCAAGGCCAACCAACTTCCCCTGTGTCATTATGGAGCGTAGATGTGTTTTTATTAACTTCAGCTTGGAGAAGCTGCATTCTCCACCGGCAACTGTTACAGGAAGTATTAGAAGTATGCGCAGAGCAACAAAAGCATTTGGAAAGAGGGTGGTCATCTTATTTGTGCAGGTATATTCCAGAACAGCCTTTGGAGTTGATCCTGATTAAATGTATCTTGAAAGGGCTTTCAGTTCATCACCCAAATCACTCGCCTCAATATTGCTCATGTCATCATGTGTCAACACTATCTCTAATACCCTGCATTGCTGGTGTAGGTCTCCTTCAGGTATAGTGATGAGTTTTGGAATATCATACAACATCCCAAATATACTGCTGTGTTCCTTGAGCTGCATGAAACGTTCTTCAACTGACTGTATTGTACAATTTAGCACCTGGTTAATGAATTCAACTTTGAATTTTTGTTTGGGGTTTCTTATGGGATTATCCCGTGCTTCATAATCAAAATGCGTTGTTCTTTGTGACTCTTGTATTTTTGAATGGGTGGGAAAATAGCTTCAGTGTGAAGTTCCTCTGCCAACTTCAGAATGTTTTGAAATCCTTCATCTGATCAGTAAGACTGTAGGTATGACTTTGCTTTATCCAGTTGTTCCACTGCTCCAGATATATCAAGGTCAACAACGCGGAGTCTCTTGCTTACAACATTTATTTCAAACACTATGTCATGCCACAACACTAAGCCACACAGAACTTTGAAGTTATGTATGTTTCTGTTGATTCCATTTCCCTCTGCCACTGTTCTCCCATGGACAGTTCCTGTCATAGCATTATTCTTCATAATGGAAACTATGGCATCATCTATCTTCCCAATTTGGTGTTTGATAGGCTTTATTGCCTCCACTCAACTTTCCCATCATGTGGCACTGAGTGGTTTCAGTGTCAGAGAGGATGGTCCCAGCTGTTGCTTCAAAATTTGCCATCAATGAGCTGATGTAGAGAAAAATACATAGATGCTTTGAACTACATTAAAATTTTCAGCAGCCTCTTAGAAGCCGATGCTGCATCACTGACCACCAAGTTCAAAGAATGAGAACTGCATGGGACAAAAAAAGCTTGAGGGTTCAACTCTCGGATCCGTGTCTTCACTCCTCTGTTCTTTCCTCTTATGTTGGCACCATTATCGTAGCTCTGACCTCTCATGTCAGATATCGCAATTCCCATATCTTCCAGCTTTTTAAGAAGCACATTTGTCATACTAGCTCCTGTAGTATCATCAATGTCAATAAATTCTAGAAAATGCTCTCGGACAGTCACCATTGCAGGAACTTTTTCACTAGGTTCTGTTGTTGTTACAAAACGCACCATTAAAGTAATTTGTTTCATATGGCTGATGTCAGGTGTGCAGTCCAGAATAACAGAGTAATATCTTGCTGACTTCAGATCTGCCACAATCTTCTGTTTGACTTTTGTTGCCAGTAACTGTATGATCTCATTTTGAATTTTTTTCCCCAAGGTAGTAGTGTGTGTAGATTTCTTGGATGGTGACTCTTGTTAGATGCTTCTGGAGTACAGCATCAAACTCAGCCATCAGTTCCACAATTTTAAGGAATTTTCTATTATTTGGCACATACAGCTGATCTGATGTGCCACGCAGTGCTAGGTTTTGGGTAGCAAGCATTCTCACAATGGCAATGAGCCTTTTCAGAACATTTTGCCAGTAAAGAGACTCTGATGCAATCTTCTCTTTATGCTGATCATCTATGGTGACTTTTAACCTTAGTCTAATCTCAAGCTGTTTCCACCTATCGGATGCTCTCTGATGATTTGCTGCCTTCTCATGGCATGCCAGATTTCTAGCCAGATTTTTCCAGTCCTTTGTTCCTGTAGAACCCAATGTGGGTGGAACATTAGACTGGAAGAGTTTGCAACAAAAACAGTATGCGGCATTCTGGGGTTTTGAGTACATAAGCCATGGCCTTTCCACTTTGTCACCATTGGGGATTTCATGCCAGTAATGTGTTGGATGGAAACTTCTATTTTCATTGTCTTTGGGGAACATGAAGTTTTTCATTTGCTGTGGCCCATGCAGTACAAGGAAGTCCCTCAGGCTACTGCTCAAGTGGGTTCATAGTTCTGGATCATCTAGACTTAAGGAACTAAACTCAGCAGCAGCTGTTTCTTGTGCCTCCACCACACTCTTCTTTGATCTATGCTTTTCTTCAGGAATGACTGTGCATGATTACATCCATTTGAGATGGAGATATGGATGCTGCAGTAGCTGTCAGGTCACCTGCATTCTGACTAACTGGAAGATTAGACATCTACTCACCACTCACATCCTCAATGGGTCCGGAAGGCTCACCATGAACGTTTGTGTCTATATATCTTAGGAGAATTCCTTCCTGCTTAGATAGAAAAGCTTCCTTTGCTTTCTTTCTTTTTCTGAATGCTGCCCCAGAGAGGCGTTTTCTTCTTTCATTCATGACTGCTGTTCTGTGCCAGCTATAATGGCTCTCAACACTCAATTGAAGGGGACAAATAAGCAGGCTGGTAGCAGGGCCTGAGTGAGGGAAGATATCAGCGTCTTAAGGGCCTAACTGGCTCCTACCACTTCAGTTGACTGCCTGTTCTCCTCAAGTGGGTTCAGGGAAGCAGCAGGAAACAGGAAGCTCCCTGAGAAGCTAGGGTTAATCAGTCCAGGCTCCTGGGGGTGCTAGAGAGGTACATAAGAGTCTCCTCCTCCTCTCTCTCCCTGCAGCTCCTGCTGCTTTCTGTTATTCCCTCTCACCTTCTCTCCTGCCTACCTGTTATGTCTCTTGTGCCCTCCTTTCTCCAGCGCAACACTCCACCATTCTGTGCATCTAGAGCAGAGAGAATACATATGCACCAGCAGCAGACACAATTTTCTGCACTCTGCATCTTAGGGGTGCCCCCCACAGTCTGGCACCTGAGGCTGTTGCCTCAGTTTGTCTCATGGTAAGGCCGGCCTTGGATGGATCAGAAGGGGTATTTTCAGTAGAGATAGGGAGGTGTTAGTACCATTATAGAAGGCGCTGGTGAGACCTCATCTGGAATATTGTGTGCAATTCTGGTCCCCAAGTTTAAGAAAGATGAATTAAAACTGGAACAGGTGCAGAGAAGGGCTACAAGGATAATCTGCAGAATGGAAAATCTGCCTTATGAGAGGAGACTTAAAGAGCTTAGCTTGTTTAGCCTAACCAAAGGAAGGTTATGGGGAGATATGATTGCTCTCTATAAATACATCAAAGGAATAAATACCAGGGAGGAAGAGGAATTATTTGAGTACAGCACCAATGTGGACACAAGAACACATGGATACAAACTGTCTTATCAGGAAATTTAGGCTTGAAATCAGATGCAGATTTCTAACCACCAGAGGAGTAAAGTTCTGGCATAGCCTTCCAAGGGGAGCTCTGGGGGCAAAAAACTTAGCTGGCTTCAAAGCTGAGTTTGATACATTTATGGAGGGGATGGTATGATGAGATGGCCTAGTTTGGCAACTGAGTGATTTTTGACTACTGATGGTGGATATGCCAGTCACCTGAGAAGGGACATTAGATGGGGTGGGTTCTGAGTTATTACAGAGAATTCTTTCTTGGGTGTCTGGTTGGTGAGTTTTGCCCACATGCTCAGGTTTTAACTGATCACCATGTTTGGGGTTGGGAAGGAATTTTCCCTCAGGGCAGATTGGCTAGGGCTCTGGGGTTTTTTCACCTTCCTCTGTAGCTTGTGGATTTTCTGAACTTTAATTATTTATTTACAATTAGAACGTGAATAGTCACTGAAATAAAAACAGGATCTGAATGAATGTAAAGACTCATGAAAATTAGGAAGCAGAAGCATAGACTCTAGCCAAGTATTATGGATCCCCCTCCTTACTCCCTTCTGTGGGGTACTCACATTGGTGAAGCCTACATGGGGAGGAAGAGAAACTGACATTGGACTGCTGCACCTCGGTCCTAATCTGCTCTTGAAGTTCTTCCATGAGAGACTATCACATTGTGTGGTGGGAACATGAGGGCCATTCTTACAGATTATTACCCTTTGTTATCTTCATTGCAATAGTACCAGCAGGTGCCCAATCCAGGACTTAGCCTACATTGTACTAGACACCGTACAAACGCGGGGGGGGGGGGGGCAAGAAAGCCCCAAGAGCTATAACTTACCTATAAATGAGAGACAGTGGATGAGGACAATAAATAGATGGGAGAATAAAAAGTCAAGTTAACAGTACGACAGTCAGGATCAAAATGATGGTGTGCTGTGATCACAGCACACCAACTATGTAACCATTGTTGAGTGTTTTATAGGCATGGCACAAGGCAGCAGAGAGGCTATCCCAGTCCCTTTCACTTGCGATCCAGGCTTCCTGAGGAAAGCCAGCACACTAGCCCATTGCATCATCTACATTTCCTAAGCCATTTAACTTTCCAATGCAAAAAACTTTTTTTAAACAAACAGCTTGAAAACAAGTTAGCAAAACATGTTTGATGCAGGGTAAAAAGCCATAGAACATGCACTACTTTAACAGGTCTAACAAAACAAGTGTGGACTTGGAAAGGTAGGCGGGCCAGCCTGCTGAGGCTCACATTGTAGGAATGAGAAGTCCCAGAGTGAGATGAGTCCTTGTCGAAATCTTTAAAAAGATGTAAACATTTGCTAAACCAGTTTACCCAGCCCTAGTAGAAGCCTATTTATATAAGCTATAGCGTGATCAAAGGCATCAAAAACTGAATGCTAATGAGTAGTTCCCTGAAAAATGAGACCCTCCTTGATATAATAAAGGGATGAGGTATTCATGCTCTTTGTAAATATAGAATGAACTGCCTACAACTGCTGTTATGGTTGCATTTTTTTATACTGCCCAACTAGAAATAATTTTGAAGGTGCTTTGATATTTTCCCATCCCTTTAAAAAATAATCCAGTATGTCTACTCTCTCTCCTCCACCCCACTAACTCATAATCATTCACCATCAAAACCAACCTCCAATTCCGGCTGAGCTACACTACAGAGTTTTGTCAACAAAAGTCAGCTTTTGTTGACAAAAGAGAGGAGGTGTACCCATTCAAATACTCCTCCCACCAATGTAACTCGCTTGCTACGCTGACATCATAAAACCAGCTCAACAGGAGGTGTAAGGCTTATATCAGCATAGATAGAAGGACAAAGAGTCAGTAAAGACACAGCTTTCCTTTTACCAGCTGTTAGCTGTCATTGCTTGAGCCCTGAAATTGACAAGAATGCCAGCTGAGTTCAGAAAAAAGGTATCAATCTTCACTTTTAATAAAACAAAAACAAAACATTCCACATTTTTTACTGTGCTGGACCAGTAGCCAATTGGGCTCACCAATATAACATCTCTTATATTAATAAGGTGGCAATTTTTTTGTAGGTATCTACCCGTCCTTACTGAAATCTGTATTGTGAATAGTCTCTTATACCCATGCTGCTGTGTTTGTAACAGAAAAATACTATGTATGCTGCTATACAGAGTGCTGAGTTATTTTTTGCCCAATATGAGATAAAACATAAGCTGGTCAAAAGTAACCTCCAAATCGCCGTGTAAAAAGAAACTAGAGAGGGACTTGATGGCAAGAAACAGGGAGATCAAATGGTTATGTTAAGGACTTATTGACCATGTTTTCTCTTTCACCTGAACAGATTATGTAATGTGCCAGATGCAGAATAATTGCAGTTTCCCAAACCATGAGTAAGTATTACAAACCTGAAAGGAGTAAATATCTTAATCTAAGTGGTGCACTCAGAAAACAAAAAATATAACAATCAGAAAACAGGTGGCAGGAAGATGTCTAGAAATTCTTTTCAGGTTCTGTATATCTTGAAAGTGCATATAGTGAAAAACTCATTGTTACACAGTTAGTACCTAGTTTACTTCTCTACTGACATACATTAAAAAATAGGAAGTATGGCAAGATATTTTTCATCTTAAGTATTCCTGCAAGTGAAATGGTTCTAGCAGCAGAATAGCTAATAAGTACAAGTGCAAGCATGTGAAAAGGCCAAGATGAATGTCTGGCACATATTTTTCATCTTGAAAAAAGAGTGAGCACTTCTTATTACCTGATGACAAAACAAAAACCCTTACCAGCCCTCTTGCCACCCAAAGCTAGGAATAAACTTGAAATGAACAAAAATAAAGAGATGTTTGAATATGGATTTCAGATGCTGCACTCAAACTGAACAAGCTATGGAAGGGTAAAGATAGTACATTGTATTTTAAAAAGTTGAGCGTCCTTGACTTGTCTCAAGATTAGATAACATATTAATTCCCATAGACCCGACCTTTGCTGACTCTCATGCCACCCCTTCCTCCCTGACCCTCAGCTGGTGCTGGCATCCCCCTCTGCTAAAAAAACGTGGTGGCTGCCTGAAAATGTGATGGTTGCATGGCTGGAGTGGGGAAGGGGAGAGGGTGATGTCCCCAGGCATGCCACAGAAAGAAGCTGCCTAGGGTGGCTCCTTTTGGTGGTGGTACACTGCAGAGAGGAGCTGTTCTGGGCAGCTTCTTTCTGTGGCATGTGGGGCATGGGGATGGTGGGGACCCCCTGCACCTTAGCCGCATCTGAAAGAAGCTGCCCAGCATGGCTTTTGGTGGTAGAAGTGGAAATTTCTGTGGTTCCATAGAGGGTGCTGCATGCCACTCTGAATGGGCTCACGTGCCACTGTCGGCGCACATGCCTGGGGTTACCTATCCTGCCATTGCACTTGATCCAATGGTCATTGAAGGTCTCTTCTACACTGATGGTGGTAAATTCACCACTATCAGTTCAATCTTTCCAGATCAACTTAGTGGTCAGTTAAGACCCACTAAGTCGATCCAGAAATTGACTTAATAAAGCCACCCCCTCAAGTGGTATAGCGCTGTATTGATGAGAATGCACTTCTCATTGGCGCAGTGTGGTGAAGACACCGCATTGAAGGGGAGTTAGGAAGTCGATGGGAGTTATGCAAGCTACTATGCATAGCTTTCATAACTCCCGCTGACTGCTGCTGAATTTCACCACCAGAGTAGACCTGGCCTAAGTCAATGGAAGTTTATGGTCTTCAGTGGATTTTGGATGGCGAACCATGAGAAGTAAGGAAGATATGTTTTGCAAAGTGCTGCAGTCAACAGATACCACAGATAGTGAAACAAGATTGTGGAATGAGACAATTAATGAAAACTCAGGATGGATAGCCTGTGAAGGAGACAAAGGCAGGAGTGGGTGATAGACAGAAGTGAATGATAAAACTACTCATAGGCTGGATAGAGATGTTCAAGTCCCACATTGTGTTGCATCTGAGCACATCCATGCATGACTTCCACTGCTGCCAACAGAGACCTCCATTCCATGCCCCAAACTCCCCCACTGCAGTCCTCACATGTTTCTGTTCCCTCATAGTAGCCCATGTACTCCATGCCTTGGGACTGATTTCACAAGGAAAGCTAGAGTTATGCACAGCTATAACTGAGAGACTGTTCCTCATTTCTACATCAAGCCGTAACCAAGAGACTGTTCCTTACTCCCATGTCCTTTTTTGAGAACGAATTTGTGTTTCGTCCTGTTATTAAACTTGAGTCTTTGAAATAAAATGAGTCTTTGTGTCATACAGATGTTAATTAGTGCTAACATTCAAACATAGTGGCTACAGGCAGGAATATTTGCTCAGTACAATTAATGCTTAGGAAGCAAACATTACAGGGGTCATTCAAGGCAGCAAATAAATGTTGCCTAGAGAAATGCATCACAAAAAGACACATAACTCGGAATCGTTGTCCAAATGTACCTTCAGAGCCACCCTGATTCAAATAGCCACCCTCTGTGGCTCTCTAATTGCCCTGGGATCTGGCTGCTTGACGACAGATGACTAGGGAGGCTATAAAGATATTGCTCGGGCCTGCAGGGATAAAATCAGAAAGGCCAAAGGGCAATTGGAGTTGCAGCTAGCAAGGGATGTGAAGGATAATGGGAAGGGGGTCTACAATTATGTGAGTAACCAGAAGAGGATCAGAGATGGTGTAGGTCCCTTACTGAATGGGGCAGGTATCCTTGTGGTGAATGATGAGGAAAAGGCTGAAGTACTCAATGCTTTTTTTTTTACCTCAGTCTTCACAAGCACGGTCAGCTCCCAGGCTACTACACTGGGTAACACAAAGTGGAGAGAAGAAGAGTGGCCCTCAGTGATGGAAGGTCAGATTAGGGACTATTTAGAGAAATTAGATGTGCACAAATCTATGCGGCCAGATGAACTGCATCTGAGCGTATTGAGGGAATTGGCCAATATGATTGCAGAGCCACTGGCCATTATCTTTGAAAACTCATGGCAACGGGGGATGTCCTGAATGATTGGGAAAAGGCAAATATAGTACTTATCTTCAAGAAAGGGAAAAAGGAGAATCCAGGGAACTACAGACCAATCAGCCTCACCTCAATCCCCGGAAAAATCATGGAGCAGGTCCTCAAAGAATCCATTCTGAAACACTTGGAGGGAAATAGAGTGATCAGGAACAGTCAGCATGGATTCACCAAGGGCAAATCATGCCTGACCAACCTGATTGCCTTCTATGATAAAATGACTGGATTTGTGGATGTGGGAATAGCTGTCGACGTGATATTCCTTGACTTTAGCAAAGCTTTTGATATGGTTTCCCATAGCATTCTTGTCAGCAAGTTAAGGAAGTAAGGGTTGGATGAATGGACCGTAAGGTGGATACAAAACTGGCTAGATCGTCATGTTCAGTGGGTAGGGATCAATGGCTCAATGGCTAGTTGGCAACCAGTAATGAGTGGAGTGCCCTACGGGTCGGTTCTGTTCAACATCTTCATTAATGATCTGGATGATGGGATAGACTGCACGCTCAGTAAATTCGTGGATGGTACTAAGCTGGGGGGAATGGTAGACATGCTGGAGGGCAGGAATAGGATTCAGGGAGACCTAGACAAATTGGAGCATTGGGCCAAAAGAAGTCTCATGAATTTCAACAAGGACAAGTGCAAAGTCCTGCACTTGGGATGGAAAAAATTCCATGTACTGCTACAGGCTGGGGACTGATGGGCTAAGTAACAGCACTGTAGAAAAGGACCTGGGGGTTATGGTGGATGGGAAGCTGGATATGAGTCAACAGTGTGCTCCTGTTGCCAAGAGGGCCAATGGAATATTGGGCTGCATCAGTAAGAGTGTTGTCAGCAGATTGAGGGATGTGATTATTCCCTTCTATCCAGCACTGGTGAGGCCACATCTGGAATACTGTGTCCAGTTTTTGGCTCCCCACTACAAAAAGGATGTTGACAAATTAGAAAGAGTCCAGCGGAGGGCAACAAAAATGATTAAGGGGCTGAGGCACATGACTTACGAGGAGAGACTGAAGGAACTAGGCTTCATTAGTCTGCAGAATAGAAGACTGAGGGGGGATTTGATAGCAACCTTCAACTACTTGAAGGGGTGCTCTAAAGAGGAGGGAGCTAGGCTGTTCTCAGTAGTAACAGAGGACAGAACAAGGAGCAATGGTTTCAAGTTGTGGCTGGGGAGGTCGAGGTTGGATATTAGGAAAAACTTTCTCACTAGGAGAATGGTGAAGCATTGGAATGGGTTACCTAGGGAGATGGTGGAATCTCCATCTTTGGAAACATTTAAGGCCCGATTAGACAAAACCCTGGCTGGGATGATTTAGTGGGAGTGGTCCTGCTTTTAGCAGGGCATTGGACTAGATGACCTCATGAGATCCCTTCCAACCCTAAGATTCTATGAATTCTATGACTATGCTCAAAATCAGCAGCCAGTCAATCAACCTCAGCACACCACCACAAGGAAACTTCCCCCCTTTCCTTCAAAAATAACATGCAGAGTACAGCAGGTAGCAATGACCATCAGAATATTTTCCTCATTGTGGCCTAACCTGCCAGAAAGGCAGCACCACCAGCGACCTTTTAATCTACCAAAGGCACATTCAACAGTCATTTGGCATTTGTCGAGCCTGTTGAAGGACTCCTTGCTGCTGTTCCTGGTATAAGGCTTCATAAACCATGGGAGTAAGAGGTAGGTGGGGTCTCCTATATCACTATGGGCATTTCCACATCCCCCATTGGACTCCTCTGGTCTAGAAAGAAAGTTCTCAGTATGGTGTCTTTGTGCCGTAGTGTTGGGGCAAGCTCTGCACACAGTTTCAGGAAGGTGGTTTTGCACATTCAAAAATTCTGCAGTGACACTGTCATCCAATTCATGCATTATGAGGAGATCCCACCACTCAGTGTTTGTTTCCTGAACCTGGTATGGTTGATCCACCGTATGCAGCTGTTCTGTGAATGCCGGTGTGACATTGGCTGGATCAGGGAGACCATTTGTAATGGTATCCAATATAAATATTTCAAAATTACAACAATTCATATGGGATAAGCCATGTCAGGTACTGTTAGAAAGGTTATCATTTGCTAAGTATGATGATATAATTGAAGTGTATAGGTCGGGTCATATTTGTATTGAAAGTTATGGATATGTTGGATGTGTCTGCATTTCAACTTGTGGTGTGTTTTTGGGACACAACCCACACAGGATGGCAACAGCAATAACCTGCTTAATGATCCATTAAGGAAACTTACAGGTGGAAGCAGCCCAAGGAGGCAAGCTGGGGCTACACCTGATGAGTCGGTAGGAATCAATGGCTCGATGTCTGGTTGGCAACCGGTAACAACTGGAGTGCCCCAGGGGTCGGTCCTGGGGCCGGTTCTATTCAACATCTTCATTAATGATCTTGATGATGGAATAGACTGCGTGCTTAGTAAGTTTGCGGATGACACCAAGTTGGGGGGAATGGTAGATACTCTGGGGGGCAGGGACAGGATCCAGGGAGACTTGGACAAATTGGAACACTGGGCCAAAAGAAACCTCATGAGGTTCAGCAAAGACAAGTGCAAAGTCCTGCACTTAGGATGAAAAAATCCCATGCACTGCTACAGGCTGGGGACCGATCGGCTAAGTAGCAGCACTGTAGAAAAGGACCTGGGGGTTATGGTGGACAGGAAGATGAATATGAGCCAACAGTGTGCCCTTGTTGCCAAAAAGGCCAATGGCATATTAGGCTGCATCAGTAGGAGTATTGCCAGCAGATCGAGGGATGTGATAATTTCCCTCTATTCGACACTGGTCAGGCCGCATCTGGAATACTGTGTCCAGTTTTGGGCTCCCCACTACAGAAAGGATGTGGACAAATTAGAAAGAGTCCAGCGGAGGGCAACAAAAATGATTAGGGGGCTCGGGCACATGATTTATGAGGAGAGACTGAAGGAACTAGGCTTATTTAGTCTACAGAAGAGAAGACTGAGGGGAGATGTGATAGCAACCTTCAACTACTTGAAGGGTTGCTCCAAAGAAGAGGGAGGTAGGCTGTTCTCGAGTATAACAGAGGACAGAACAAGGAGCAATGGTTTCAAATTACAGCTGGGGAGGTCAAGGTTGGATATTAGGAATACATTTCTCACTAGGAGGGTGGTGAAGCATTGGAATGGGCTATCTAGGGAGGTGGTAGAATCTCCATCTTTGGAGATTTTTAAGGCTCGGTTAGACAAAACCCTGGCTGGGGTGATTTAGTGGGAGTGGTCCTGCTTTTTAGCAGGGGGTTGGACTAGATGACCTCGTGAGGTCCCTCCCAACCCTATTATTCTATGGGTCACCAGGACTTACTCATGCGACCCTGGACTTCATCTTATTTCTGTAAATTTCTAAAAGCAGCATGGAAAAGACCAAGGGACATTAAAGGCAGCTGCACCACATCCATTTTGTCTTCAATCATCAGTCTTCAAACAGTCTTTAGTCTCCAGCCTACCTCTGGATCAACTCATCTACAACTGAAGTTGCGAAACAAAGAAATAAGACCCATCCAGGTACTGGATTTACACCAGAGGGGCTCCACAAACCTGCAAACTCCACAGTTCTTCTGGAAACCTGAGATATATGGACTTTTAAACCATTTGTATATATCTGATTGCTTTAATCATTTAATTTTTCTTTGTTTATTTCCTTTTATAATAAACCTTTGGTTTTAGCTACTAAAGGATTGGCTGGCAGTGTAGTATTTTGGGTAAGGTCCAAACTTATATTGCTCTGGTAATGTTGCTGACCGTTTGGGGTCAGGAGAACCTTTTTGGTAAAGAGCATGGAGTTTTAAATAACTTCTCTCTTTACTAGACCTTGTGATTGATTGAGAGCCAGAGACTGAAATGCATTAAAGGGGGCTCTGTATATTTGTTTTAGCTTCTTTATAACCAGTGTGGGGAATGAGAAGCACTATTTGTGGCTGGTTTAGAAAGTCTGACTTCAGTGTCACCCATCAATGCTGAATCTGCTCTTCTTTTGCAGCCTGCCCTGATTTTGGCAATTTCAGTCAGTTAACCTACACATGGATGGGTCACAGCCAGTGACAATCTTGAAATATTTCTTTGCATGATACACAGCAGGGTAGTCAACACCAATTCACATTCTGTTTCGCAGCTCATGGAATACTGCAGTTCAGAATCCATGTTGTCAGACAGAGATGGCAGGTACACAGTTTACAGGGCTGTTGAAAAATGGCATGAAACAAAGTTAGACACCCATGGAATGATATGAAGGAAAGAACTGCATCATGAGTCGGTGAGCACACCCCCCATGATGCACCAAGATCCGTCCCCACAGCTCTCAGCGGCAGAGGATGGCAGAGGTGGCAAGTTGCTCAGTGAGTTCCCTATCCACAATACAACCCTTTTTCTGTTGATGCAAAAGCAATTACTGTGGATGCACTCTGCCGACGCAAGGAGCATTGTGTGGATGTGCATAGCTGATATAATTAAAGTAGCTTTGACCATCGATATAACTTGAGTTGACTTAACTCTGTAGTGTAGACATGGCCAAACATCCTCCTGGCAGAGGAAATGGCTATCAAGAATGCAGTTTTCTGAGCCAGTAGGAGCAGTGGACAGGAAGCACAGGGCTCAGATGGAGGCCCCATTAAAGCTGCTAAAACTGTGTTCTGGTTCCACAAGGGGACCATCTCCCAGACTGGAGGATGCAGGTGGACAAGTGCTTTCACAAATCTCATCATCACACTGCTGATAGTTCTGCACCCCTGATAAGTGAACAGCTATTGGCGTGATGTCCAGTTTAGGGCAGAATTTCCACAGGTTGATAACCTCCAGAAAGAAGGATCTGAAGTGAGCTCCCTCTTGTTTGTTCACACAGAACAGTGGTATTGTCCATGAGTATGTGAACCACAGAATGCCTGATGTGGTCCCAGAAAGCATCAATGAGTTAAGGATGCTCCGAAGTTTCAGCTCATTGATGTGAAGTGAGGCATCCTGTGCTGACTCACATCCTCAATGAATCCAGATGCGCTCCCCAACTCAGAAGGAATGATTTGGCAACCACTGACTTGTTTGGAGATGGTTGAATGAAGGGTACCCCTTGGCACACATTGTGTTGGGATTCTCACCAGCACAAGGGCTCCTGGTCAGATGGAGGAAGATAAACCAACCTGTCTAGAGAATGAAGGGCAGGGCGGTAAACTGTCCTGAGCCACATCTGAAGAAAACAAAGGCAGAACCTGGAGAATTGAGCCATGTATCCACTTGCACCCTGGTGGTATAATAGGCTCAGGCACACACAGACTGCCATGGATGGTTGTGACTGCAATCTGAGGCATATATATTGCCTTGAGGCAGCTGGTCTGAATGTGTTCCAAATGCTCAAGCAAGCATAGTGTGGTATCTCTGGAGTTGGAGGTAAGCACTGGAAATGGTTTCTAAGAGAGATTGTGGGAACCCCTGGCATTAGAGATTTCAAAGACCAGATTAGACAAACATCTCTCAGGGATGGGCTAGCTATATTTAACCCTGCCTTGGAGTCGGGCGGGGGAGGGGTGGACTAGATGGTCTCTCGAGGTCCCTTTCAGACTTATATTTCCATGACTCTCATTGTTATTTGTCAGGCTAGGTGGAATGCCACTTGATTACATACTGCTTCTAAAAATATTGATTTTATTGCCAAATATGTGCACTGCCTGTTTCCGTAGTGTGTTTTCTGCATAGATAGTTTAATATGTGAAAAATTATATAACTATCCATTAATTTTGCTAGTATCAATGACTTTTGGGGAAGAACACCACCACAGTTAGAATATGTTGGGTGTGATAAACACTGGAGGTTTGCCATAGTCCTTAGCTCTCTCAGTTAGGTTTGAGTGGGAGAGTTCCTAGAGGGCTACTGTGCTGAACTGCTAGCTATATATCCTATTCTTCTGTATTTTTTTTTACTGTGCAGGATACATGGAGTCTTGACAGCTCCTTTTTAGGGTAAACATATGAATGTGATCTGCAGAGAATATGGGCAGGGGAGGAAAGGAGAGAGAGAACCTTTCAGATATAATCAGTATCAGGGAAGCAAAGTAATGCCTTTCCCTAAGTACCTTATACGGATACAGCAGCCTTAGTTACCTCTCGGCAATTCTTGTTTTCTTTGTGTTGGCACTACAGTAACCCCTCTCCATTTATTGCTGGCATGTACAGCAAGTCTCCAAGAATGAACTCCTTAACCTCCCCAGGTGCTGCTCATTTCAAATTCAAAAGACTCATCTGGAGTTCAGATCCGTAGATACTTGTCTATTATACGCTCCTCAGCAGTTATTGCTACTTACCTAGCAGTTTTCATTAAGGATATTTATGTTTTGTCTAAATGCAGTTAAGATCTAATTTAGGGTTATAATTTTAATTAATAAAAAAACTTTGAAACAATTGCTTTTCTCCAGTGCCTGCTATCTTATGTTGTGCAGAGAATATTACTGAGCAGAATAGCAAAATGATGTCAAAAGTGGCAGGTTTATTTTTCATGTAAATTAGTTTTCTACTATAGAAATAATCTGTGAAGATCAACTGTGCAGCAAATCACTATGCTGCCACTCAATTGCTATTGATTTACGGTATTAGCTGATATAGCAAGTATTATCAAGTTTAAAACACTCAGGGAATTTACAGTGTAATCTGAGCAATTTTCCTGCTGTTAGAGAACCAACTCACTCCATGTATTAATACAGCACTAATGAAGCATAACATACTCTAGGATCCTAGGCTATGTCTACACTGGCAAGTTAGTTCGAATTAAGGAAGCTTAATTCGAACTAACTAAAGCCATGGCTACACTAGGTTTTAATTAGTTTGAATTAAGGGCTTCCTTAATTTGAGCTAATAACTTTGAATAGGATATTAGAAGTAAGGGTTAATTTGAACTAGTTAGTTCGAATTAACCAATGTGGCCATGTTAGTTCGAACTAACTGCTTAGTTCGAACTAACCGGCCCATTGAAACCAATGGAGATCGATAATTTCAAACTAAGCAAGTGCCATGAATGGCACTTGCTTAGTTCGAACTAATTTTTTCTAGTTCGAATTAATTTGAACTAACTAAAATTAGTTCGAATTAGTTAGTTCGAACTAACTAATTCAAACTAATTTTAGTAAGTGTAGACATAGCCCTAGAGAGGTACCCAGGGTTCCATGATGAAGGCAAATTACATAAAAGTGCAGCTGAATGAGTCAAAACAGAAGGAGGTATAGACCTTGTCTACACTAGGAAATAACATTGTTTTAGTCACTGGTTGTCAGTAATCGATTGAGCTGAACTGGTATTTGATTTAGCTATAAGTGTAGGCAAGGACAAACCGGTCAACACAATTAACCACAGTGTCAGAGCAATGTTGACCATGCTTTGTCCCGCTTCACATTTATAGTTAAACTGGGGTCAGCACTAATTCAAATAAATGGACTTTACTAGTTCAGTAACATATTCCAGAATCTGCAGACAACTTAAAATGCTAGCTGCAAGAGGTCTGACCTGTTCCCATTCTTATGGGTGGGTATTATCTCAGAATCCAAATAATTTAAAATGTCAGGATTAACTATTTCACTGCTCATCATTCAGAGAAAATTCATCCACTAGTGGATATTAGGCCAAAGGGTATGGAGTAGATGGATACTGTGATGGGTTTCCTGGAGTGGGAATGTAGGAGTTCAAAAATCTCCATCCTTCAAGCAAACAATTTCAAATCACATCTCTCACTGTCCACAAAAGGCAGGAATGGCACCTCCTATATTTTCCTGTCTGTCAAAAGCTCCAGTTCTTAAGTCAGCTCCTAAAACTTTGAATTGGGACACTGTCAGTACAGAGCTCTGCAGCACATTGAAATAGAATGTTTTGAGGACAATAAGATAAAGTGAATTTAATATAATATATCAAGAAATGTGAAATATCAAGATGATTATTCAATAAGGTGCTTCCTTTTTAAGATTTACTCCTAGCTGGCTGCAGAATTTCTAGATTCAGGTCAGCTTGCAGAAGAATACACAATACTGTGGTCAGAAAGATACACAGCATTGTGGTCATGGTAAAGTTCTCTTTAAAACTAAATTCTGTAACCTGTATCTGAGTTCAACATGGGGTTTGACAAACATCAGGATAAAAATAAACATGAGTCATGCCACCTAAGCACTATTTCAGGAAATGGTGCAAACAAGGTACTCAGCAAACTGTACATGGCATAAGTATTTTGCCACCTAGAATATTGTGTCATTTTTGTTAACGTGCTATAAAGTTTTATTTCACAACTTTCAGTGCCAGTTAATTGCACCATACGTAACGTCACTGAATACTCAAAAACTTGCACTCAGTGACTTACTTATGTCAACACAGTGAATTTATAATATATAGGCCTGATCCAAAGCCCACTGAAGCCAATAGAAAGATGGACCAGTTCAGAGACTGATGTATTCATGTTGTTGGAATTTTATTTATTTTTATACTGTCTGGGTGTCACATTCTTCCTATAGCTGTTAATTTTCTGATAAGGAGAAAAGTCAAATGGACAAGTTTGGAAAAAACAAGATAGGATATTCATTGACTATTTTGCAACAATAAGGTGACAAATCTAAGGAAAAGTCCCAGAATGAGGTATAACTAGAGGAGGTTTTCTAAACAAATCAATAAATTAAACAGTAACAAGTCACCAGGACCAAACAGTATTGACCCAAGAGCTCTGAAGGAACTTAAATATAAAATTGTACAACTACTAACCATGGTATATAACTTATCACTTACAGCAGCTTGTGTGCCAGATGACTGCAGCAGGGGCATAGCCTCGGGTGGGCCCAAGTGGGCTGGGCCCACTCACTTGGCCCTGATGCCCACCCACCTTAGCCCTGGGCAGCTGCGCAAATTTCGTCGCCGTGGCCGTGAGTGGGGCAAAGGCACCGGTGCCTCTGCTCTGCTCACAGCCATGGCTGCCAGCTGCTGGCCAGCCCCACAGATGTAAAGTTCACACCACTGCCGGCCCAGGCACAGTGGCTCTCCCCCGTCCCTGGGGGCAGGGAAGGCTGCCCTTGGCCAGGTCCACCCTAAACTTGCAGGGGCCCAGCCAGAAAAAAGGGGTTGGCTATGCCCCTGGATACAGGATAGCTAATTTTTTAGGATAACCAATTTTTAAAAAAGGCTCCAGAGGCGAACCTGGCAATTGCAGGCTGGTAAGCCTAAATTCAGTATTAGGCAAATTGGTTGAAACTGTGGTAAAGGAAAGAATGATCAGACACACAGATGAATATGATCTGTTGGGAATGTGTCAACATGTTTTGTAAAGGAAAATCATGTCTCACCAATCTATTAGAATTCTTTGAGAGGGTCAAATAACATGTGGATAAGCGTGATCCAGTGGATATTGTGTAGTTGGACTTTCTGAAAGCCTTTGATAAGGTCCCTCCCCAAAGGCTATTAAGCAAACTGAGAAGTCATGGGATAAGAGAGAGGGTCCTCTCAGGATCAGTAAGTAGTTAAAAAACTAGAAACAAAGAGTAGGAATAAATGGTCAGTTTTCAAAATGGAGACAGGTAAATGCAGTGTTCACAGGGATCTTTACTGGGACCAGAGCTGCTCAACGTATTCATAAATGATCTGGAAAAAGGGGTAAACAGTGAAGTGGAAAAATCTGCAAATGAAATAAAATTATTCAAGACAGTTAAATCCAAAGCAGACTGTGAAGAGCTACAAAGTGATCTCACAAAATGGGTGACTGGGCAAGAAAATGGCAGATAAAATTTAGTATTCATAAATGCAAAGTAATGCACACTGGAAAACATAATTCCAACTATACATACGAAATGATGGGATCTAAATTACTTTTTACCACTAAGGAAAGAGACCTTGGAGTCATTCTGGGTAGTTCTCTGGAAACATCTGTTCAGGTCATAGCAACAGTCAAAAAGCTAACAGAATGTTAGGAAACATTAGGAAAAGGATAGATAATAAGTCAGAACCAGTGTCATCGCTGGTACTGGGCACACAAGGCATATGCCCTGAGTCCCAGTGCGAGTGTTCTGAGTCTAGCAATCTGGTAAAGAGAAATATTCTGCCAAGCCAGTTACACTTAGATCATAATAAACCTTAGATCATAATAAACCTTCCATTTTAACTTGATAATTACTCCAGGAAGATTTTCATAGGAAGAGGCCCATTTAACATGCTCCATAAAGTTGATATTAATTTTCTATGCATGTTTGCATAAATTAATTATATATATATATATATATATATATATATATATATATATTTTAACTGACTGTGCAATGGCTGTCTCAGAGCTGTTATAGTTGGCTACATATGCAAGCAAATTGGAAACTTATGAAGCAGGTAAGTGCACCTGGTACTGTTAAATATTTCTTGTCCTGCTTTCAGAATATTTGCTTGTGTTTTTTCAGTTTTATTGTCCCTGAGAGACCACAGCGCCCCCTCCCCGCTTTAAAAACTGCTCATCTGCCAGTGTTTCTGACTTGCTGATTGGAGATGGTGGCAGGAAGCCACAATTGCTCAGTAAATTTCTCTCACCACATCTCACAACTCTGATAATGAAAGGCTATTTGGATAGCAAGAAGCTGCGGTACCTGCAAGCAGCCACAAAATGCTAAAAGGGACATTTCCCAGTTATACGGTACTCAGAGTAAGTGCAAAACAAGTGCTTTTTAATGCTAACACACACAGAGGAAAAGCAGGCTGTGTGCAGGTGCCCTAAAATAAATCCTCACACTGCAGATTAAAAAAAAAATTCATCCCTCCCTGGGGTTTGCTTTTGTTAAAGAAACTAACAGCAACATAAAACCACAAGCAAATACTCAACATAGTCTGTTTTGAACCTTCTTTTTCAGGTTTGCAGCTCTTACATGCCTACTTTGGAGCTGCTCAGCCTAGAGGCTAGAGCTCTTCTTTTTTGAAAGCAGATCACGTGTCCCTTTGCAGAAACAAACCTCCTGCCTTAGTAAGTTAGTAGACCCCATGTAATCTTTCCCTCTAGGATCAACACCTGCTAACAGGGTGGGGCATTTCAGGCAAACTGCTACCCTGTTACATAGCATTCTTTGTTTTAAGAGATGGGTTCCTGATTTAACCCTTGGAATTGGATCCAAACTTTCTCTGTAGACAGGTCTACACTATCTGCCATTTTCAGGGGCAGTCAAACGGAGATATGCAATTTAGTTAAAATAACTTGCGTATCTCCCTTTGACTCCATTATGCCCAGCAAGGGCCCTCCCTTCGATCCAGACTGGTTATCAGGAGCACAGGTAGCTCCCAGTCAGATTGCTGAGCAACCTGCAAGCTCAACTGGGCCCAATAAGCCTTTTCCAAATGGTTGTGCTTCCTGACTCAGCATAGGAGCCAGTCCTAATACCTGAGTAGTCTAGTGGCAGCATAATAGTGGCTGCTCAACATGAATCCTTGTCTCAGCTGCACTTGCTCTGGTTTTGCTTTTCCTTCCTGCTCCAGCCTGCTTCCAGCTCTTAACCCACCCCTGCTCCAGCCTTGATTCCTTCCCACTTCAGTTTACTTCTTGTCTTCATACCCTGATTCTGATTCAGACTCTTAGCTTTGCCTTGTCTTCTCAACCCTCACTTTGGCTTACCTTTTGGCTTGATGTGCTCAATCCTATCTCTGGATCTGACTTTTTTGTCTTGGTTCCTTGCCCCTGACTCCAGGTCACCCTCTGAACTGTACCTGCCTGCTGAATCTACACTTGTTACTTTAAACTGCTACCACAAGCACCAGGCAAGATCCTGGCCCACCCTCTAGATAGACCAACCATGCCCCAGCAGCCTACCATTTGATTAGCCCAAAAAGACCAGATGTGGGGAAGGCACGGACCTAATGACATCATGATCCTTCCTAGAATGGCCCCAGCAGTAACCCAGCTCACTCTTGTGGACTTCATTGAAGTGTTATAGGAGCTGCAGACCAGGTGGTTTTACTTTGAGATCAGACTGCAGCCCTATGAAAGGCTGGCACAGGTTGCTGCAGTACAAGACAGGAATTCCACCCTCAAGGCCCAAGTGGAAGCTCAGGCAGTGGCTAGAGCCCCCTGATCCTCATACCTACTATCCCCATACTGGATGCGTTCAATGTCCATGCTATGTTCTAGGGATTCTGGAATCACAGTTGTCTGTTGTTCATTCTGTAACTCTTACCATACTCAACTGACCAGTCCCAAGTAGGACTTTGATAAGCTTGTTTACCAAAGAGGCCCTGGCACAGGCTCTCCCCATATTGGAGAGACATAGCTCTCACCTTAAATGCTTCAAGGAGTCTGTCCAGGCCGTGGCAGGAATTTCGGATGACCCTAACAGAGAACGCAGTGCAGAAATTGTGATCTAAGTCTTTTAGCTGGAGTCACAACCCATGGCTAGATATGCAGCTGAGTTTCAATGCCTGGCAGCTAATACCTGCTGGAATGACATTACACATTGACATCATTTCTGGCAAAGACTCAATGACCCTATTAAGGACAAATTAGTTCAGTTGGAACCTCTGCCTAGCTTAAGGGCCCTGATTGATTGATATACTGGATTGATGACCAGCTAATAGAATGAGGCTAGGAAAAGAAGTCATTCAACCCTTGTTTAACCAAACTCTTCCATCCTTTGTGACTCCCAGCAATCTGTCAGAGCATGAGTTGATGCAGCTTTACCAAATGTAAAAATACCAAATACAGGACCCCACTAATTAAAAGAGATGGTGCTGGGTTCTAGGACTCTGCCTGGACAGTGGGAAAATTGGGAATTTCTGACAAGTTTGATTACAAGCACTTCAGCCCCCTTCAGATTACCCAGAAGATAAATCCAATGACCTTCAAACTCCTCTTTCCAGTGTTCCCATGCTATCTTTCATGTCTGCTTTCTCAAACTATTCACTGAAAACCTCTTCCCTCGATGGATGGATCCACCAAAACCCCCTATAATGGCCCAGGGACTGGAAATCCTTGACTCCTGAGAGGACAAGGGATAAGCTCCTATTCCTAGGGGCTGCAAAGGGTATGGACCAGATGAGTGAACCTGCAGAAAACATCCATGCTCCTGCCCTGTTACAGGAATTTCACCAACAGTACCCTGAAAACCAGGATCTAGGTCCCCTAGGAGAAGCCCTACGCAAGGGGGGGGGGGTACTGTTGGGAGTACAGGTGGCTCCCAGTCTGGTCTCTAGGCAACCAAGCAAGATCACCTGGGCCCCATTAGTCTTTGCTAAATAGCTGTACTTACTGAGTGGGCAGGAGAACCAACAGGATGTTACTTGAGCTTTGCAGCAGTTGCACCAGCAGCAGCTGCTCAGTGTGGTACCCTGCCTGCAGCTATACTTGCTCTGCTCTCCCCAGTGCTTACTATTCCAGACTTGACTCCTGACTGTTCAGTCTAGTTATTATCTCCCTGCTCTGATTGGCTATGTCTACACTTGCTAAAATTAGTTTGAATTAGTTAGTTCAAGCTAACTAATTTGAACTAATTTTAGTTAGTTCAAATTACCTTAATTCAAACTAGGAAAACTTAGTTCAAACTAAGCAAGTGCCATTCATGGTTTGAATTAGTGATCCCCATTCGTTTCAATGGGCGGTTAATTCAAACTAAGAAATTAGTTCAAATTAACATGGCCACATTGGTTAATTTGAGCTAGTTAGTTCCACCCTAACCCTTTAGTTCGAATGTAACCCTTTAGTTCGAATACCCTATTTGAACTTATTAGTTCGAATTAAGGAAGCTTTTAATTTGAACTAACTAAAGCCTAGTGTAGTCATGGCTTTAGTTAGTTTGAATTAAGCCTCCTTAATTTGAACTAACTTGCCAGTGTAGAGATAAATTGTGTCTGAGATTCCCACGTTTAGCTTGGCTTTGCGATCCTGGCTGCAGCTTCACCCTCAGATTGGTACCTGACTCCTGAATCTATACACACCATTCCTGTGAACTGCTGCCCTAACCACCAGATGAGGTTCTGCTTCACAGTGGTTGAAACCCAGGGGATACAGCCCTGAAATGGGATTTAGATAGTCTGAGGTTCGTTTGTCTGTTTTTCCTTCACCTGAAAATACTCACTGTGATTAAAATGGGACAACCAAAAAAATGGAAAAGATGAAATTTCAACAAAAGTGGAATTCTGCTGGCAGGTGTGAAGCAAAGGGCTGTGCACTAGACTGGCTTTTGAACTTATTTCTCTGAGGAAGAGCTTAATTATTAACGCTATGGAAACAAGTCTTATTACTGTTACCTTCATCCTCTCTTCCCTCCTACTGCGCATTGTTTTCCTGATTGTATGCTCTTCAGAACAGGGACTGTATCTTCCTAATTAATTTTATAGCAAGTCTTGATTGGAGCCTCTGGGTGCCACGGTAATATTCAATGAAGAAAATATTTCAGTCAAAAGCCAGATTCAAATTCAGAAGTAAATGACTTCACTAGACACTAATAAAACTATAATTGTTCTGTTTTAAACAAAACTAAACTGTGAGCATAATTTACTGCTACTTTCCACGTGCCTAACTATTAGAAAATGGCTGATTTCTGTGTGCATTACAGTGAAATGAGTTTTAAGGAGAGACATTGAGAAAAAGGTGGTGACTTCACAGGTCACTGTGTGCCAAACCAGATTTGCAATCTTAACATTATTAAGCCATATAGGCATTCTGACAAGGACTACCTGCTCTACAGATCCCCAAAATGGGTCTTCATATTCATGTACATGTTCCTAAATTTCTCTGCTATAGGGATGGGGTACTGATATATCTAGACCTAGTCTTCACTGACGGCAGCAAATTCGCTGCCGTCAGATTGATCTTCCTAATTGACTGACTTGGTCTCTGAAGACCCGATCAGGCAGTCAATTCCTGAAGACCACCCTGGCAACTGGTGTAGAGCTGAGATCAAGGGAGGGCATTTCCCTTCAACTCGGTGCACTGAAGATACCACGGTAAGTAGGCAGTGGAAGGGAGATACGCAGATATTTTAAGTACTTTGCATGTCTCCTTTTGACTGCTGCTGAAGTCTCATCATGGTGTAGACCTGCCCCAGTGAACCAGAGGAGGGGAAGCTAGGATCTAGGACCACACATCTCTCTCTGCTGAGGAAAGTTGAGAGAGGGCAACAGGTTTCAGTGTGCTTAGTTTCTAACAAAGGAGGATGCAAACTGCTGGAGGAATTGCATTTTGTTTCCTCAGCATCTTAGGAAGTCGATTCGGGCAGTTTTAGAAAACCAATCCTATACACGGCAGGCAAATCCATTTACTCTTTGGTTTATGTGAGTACTTGGCTCAAAAAATATAATAGGTGACATTCAGGTCAAAATTTTACTACTTTTTGTTGATTTTTAAACCTCAAAAGGGGGACTCTTCTGTAAGGAGAGGGCCTGTGGGAGTGTGTACATGTCATAGAATCATAGAATAATAGGGTTGGAAGGGACCTCACGAGGTCATCTAGTCCAACCCCCTGCAAAAAAGCAGGACCACTCCCCCTAAATCACCCCAGCCAGGGTTTTGTCTAACCGAGCCTTAAAAATCTCCAAAGATGGAGATTCCACCACCTCCCTAGATAGCCCATTCCAATGCTTCACCACCCTCCTAGTGAGAAAGTTTTTCCTGATATCCAACCTCGACCTCCCCAGCTGTAATTTGAAACCATTGCTCCTTGTTCTGTCCTCTGTTACCCTTGAGAACAGTCTAGCTCCCTCCTCTTTGGAGCAACCCTTCAAGTAGTTGAAGGTTGCTATCAAATCTCCCCTCAGTCTTCTCTTCTGTAGACTAAATAAGCCTAGTTCCTTCAGTCTCTCCTCATAAATCATGTGCCCCAGCCCCCTAATCATTTTTGTTGCCCTCCGCTGGACTCTTTCTAATTTGTCCACATCGTTTCTGTAGTGGGGAGCCCAAAACTGGACACAGTATTCCAGATGCGGCCTGACCAGTGTCCAATAGAGGGGAATTATCACATCCCTCGATCTGCTGGCAATACTCCTACTGATGCAGCCTAATATGCCATTGGCCTTTTTGGCAACAAGGGCACACTGTTGGCTCATATTCATCTTCCTGTCCACCATAACCCCCAGGTCCTTTTCTACAGCGCTGCTATTTAGACAATCGGTCCCCAGCCAGTAGCAGTGCATGGGATTTTTCCGTCCTAAGTGCAGGACTTTGCACTTGTCTTTGTTGAACTTCATGAGGTTTCTTTCGGCCCAGTGTTCCAATTTGTCCAAGTCTCCCTGTTTCCTGTCCCTGCCCTCCAGAGTATCTACCATTCCTCCCAACTTGGTGTCATCCGCAAACTTACTAAGCACGCAGTCTATTCCATCATCAAGATCATTAATGAAGATGTTGAATAGAACCGGCCCCAGGACCGACCCCTGGGGCACTCCACTCATTACTGGTTGCCAACCAGACATCGTGCCATTGATTCCTACCTGCTGAGCCTGTTGATCTAACCAGTTTTCGATCCACCTTACGGTCCACTCGTCCAACCCATACTTCCTTAACTTGCCGACGAGAATGCTGTGGGAAACTGTATCAAAAGCCTTGCTAAAGTCAAGGTATACCACGTCAATGGCTCTTCCCGCATCCACAAATCCAGTCATCTCATCATAGAAGGAAATCAGGTTGGTCAGGCATGATTTGCCCTTGGTGAATCCATGTTGACTGTTCCTGATCACTCTATTTTCTTCCAAGTGTTTCAGGATGGATTCCTTGAGGACCTGCTCCATGATTTTCCCAGGGATTGAGGCGAGGCTGACCGGTCTGTAGTTCCCTGGATCCTCCTTTTTCCCTTTCTTAAAGATAGGTTCTATATTTGCCTTTTTCCAATCCTCCGGGACCACCCCCATTCGCCACGAGTTCTCAAAGATAATGGCCAGTGGCTCTGCAATCACTTCCCCCAACCCCTTCAGCACCCTCGGATGCAGTTCTTCCGGCCCCATGGACTTGTGCACATCCAATTTCATTAAGTGTACCCTAACCTGACTTTCCATCACCAAAGGCCACTCTTCTCTCCATTCCGCATTACCCCGTGTAGTAGCCTGGGAGCTGGCCCTCCCTGTGAAGACTGAAGTAAAAAAAGCATTGAGTACTTCAGCCTTTTCCGCATCATCCTCCACGAGGGTGCCTGCCCCATTCAGTAAGGAAGCTACACCACCTCTGATCCTTTTCTTGTTGCTGATATACTTATAGAACCCCTTTCTGTTATCCTTCACATCTCTTGCTAGCTGCAACTCCAATTGTCCTTTGGTCTTTCTGATTTTATCCCTGCAGTCCTAAGCAATATCTTTATATGCCTCCCTTGTCATCTGTCCAAGCTTCCACTTCTTGTAAGCTTCCCTTTTATGTTTCAGCTCCCCGCAGAGTTCCCTGCTAAGCCACGCTGGTCGCCGTCCACATTTGCTGTTCTTTCTGCACATCGGAATGGTATCTTCCTGTGCCTTTAACAGGGTATCTTTAAAATACAGCCAGCTTTCTTGGACACCTTTCCCCTTCAGATCAGCCTCCCATGGGACCCTGCCCATCAGCTCCCTAAGGGATCCAAAATCTGCTTTTCTGAAGTCCAGGGTGTGTGTTCTGCTTCTTTCCTTCCTTCCATTGATCAGGATCCTGAACTCTATCATCTCATGGTCGCTGCTGCACAGGTTGCCATTTACTTCTACTTCCCCGATCAATTCTTCTCTGTTCGTGAGCAATAGGTCTAGAGGTGCAAGGCCCCTAGTTGGTTCCTCCAGCATTTGTACTAGGAAGTTGTCCTCAATATTCTCCAAAAACTTCCTGGATTGCCTGTGCACTGCTGTATTATCTTCCCAGCAGACATCAGGATAATTGAAGTCCCCCATAAGAACCAGGGCCTGCGACAATCTGGAAACTTCTGTTAGTTGTCCATAGAACACCTCATCCACCTCCTCTTTCTGGTCTGGCGGTCTGTAGCAGACACCCACCACAACATCCCCCTTGTTGCATTCTCCCCTAAACTTAACCCACAGACTTTCAACCATCTTGTTTCCACTTTCATAGTGGAGCTCCGAGCAGTCATACAGCTCTTTTACATATAGCGCCACTCCTCCCCCCCTTCTTCCCTGCCTGTCCTTCCGGAACAATTTATATCCATCCATGGCAGTGCTCCAGTCATGCAAGTTATCCCACCATGTTTCTGTTATTCCAATTATATTATAGTTCCTTGTCTGTGCCAGTACTACCAATTCTTCCTGCTTCTTTCCCAGGCTCCTCACATTTGTGTACAGGCGCCTAAGATACCGGGCCCATTGCCCTACTTTGCCCTGTCAATTCTCCCTCCTGTCGCATCTTCCTCTTTGCAATTTCTCCCGGTGTCCTCCTTCCCCACTCACCTGAGGTATTATGACTTCATCAGGAAATAAAAAACAATTATTTGATTCCCCCCTCCCCCCCCCCCCAGTTCCAACTACCCTCTCTTTTATTCCTGCTGTTACAGCCCCAGCATCCCCCAAGTTCCATCCCTTCCCCCAGGTTTCCCTCAGTTTCACTAACCTGTGGGCCTTGGTCACCTTCCCCCTTCGAACCTAGTTTAAAGCTCTCCTCACCAGGTTAGCCAGTCTGCTTCCAAATACGCTCTTCCCCTTCCTGGATAGGTGGAGTCCATCTCTGCCTAGCAGTCCTTCTTCCTGAAACAGCACCCCATGGTCAAGGAAGCCAAAGCCCTCCCGGGAACACCATCTCCGCAGCCAGGCATTCACCTCCAGGATGCATCTGTCTCTGCTTGGGCCCCTACCCTTGACTGGAAGGATCGAGGAGAACACCACCTGTGCACCGAACTCCTTCATCCGTGCTCCCAGAGCTCTGTAGTCACCTTTGATCTGCAGAGGGTCACCTCTCGCAGTATCATGGGTTCCCACATGGATGAGTAGCATGGGGTAGTAGTCAGAGGGACGGATGATTCTCGACAATCCCTCTGTAATGTCTTGGATACGGGCCCCTGGCAGGCAGCCTAACTTCCGAGAGGCCTTATCTGGGCGACAGATGGGTGCCTCCGTCCCCCTCAGAAGAGAGTCCCCAACCACCACAACCCGATGTTTTCTCCTGGGTGTGTTGGTTGTGATTCTCCCAACATCGGGGGTGCATGGCGTCTCCTCTTCCACCTCATCTCCTGTCTGTAGTGCTGCATAGCGGTTCTTTACCACAACGGAGGGTGGGATGGAAGCAGGGGTGGAGCACTGTCTGCTGCCAGAAGTAACCAGCTGCCAGTGTCCACACTCTGCTTGAGCCATCTCATCCTTCTCCGAGGGTGTGGCAGCAGTCCTTTGCCTCTGGATAGTTTCTTCATCCTTGCATCTTTCCTCATGGATGCTATCCAGGAACTTCTCCAGGGCATGGATACTCCTGAGCCTGGCCACCTCCTCCTGTAACTCCCCCACCTGCTTCCTGAGAGATTCCACCAGGAGACACCTGTCACATTGAATGATCTCCCCAGCCTGACCAGGTGTCCTTCAGATGTTTGAGTTGTGGTAGAGGCCTAGCCACAGAATAGTGCTACTTCACTATAAACCAAATTACACCATAATCCTGTACATCATAAAGTAGTTGAAATGTATAGTGTTGCACCATTTCCAGATGGAGGGCTTGATTTTTAGATTACGGCTTAGATACCATGGTGACTTGATGATTTAGTGACAGATCATCATAAGGCAAAAATCACATTGAAATCCCGATTACTTGAGATTCTTCCTCAGTAGAAATGGCAAGATTGAACCCAAAGTGATCTACTGAATTGCTCTTTATTTATGGACAAAAGCTTTAATACAGACCTATATACTTTGTCAATTCTACGATAAAAATGGGTGTTTCTGACTTCCATCCAACGTGATCTAAACCTTTCCACAAAATAAACCACATCTGTGAGCAGCTGCAAGAATTCACAGTAATCAAGAGATTTGTTCTTACATGCAAATATTTTAAGTAGCCTTTTTGGAGAAGAGCAATTGACCAACAAAATTTGCATTGCACCCAAGTAATAAGTAATCTTTTCTAAAGAAGTAATATGGAAATCATGTGCAATCCCACATGGTTTTGACAGCACTGTTTCTAAAAGCTGGGGAAATTAATTTTTTTCTAGAGAATGCATCAAACATTTTTTCCATTGGTCACAGCATTTTTGTACTTAGTCGGGTTAAAAGACTCATCTGTTGTGTGGATGACTAATCCATGAAAGGAAAACATTGGAAATAAAGTGATTCATTATCTAATTACCTATTTCATTATCAAATGAATACAAAATGTAGTATTAGTACAATACACTAATATTCTGATGCCTAAGGATAATAAGATTTGATATAGCAGATTAGGCCAATAGGAGACCAAGTTAAATGTCTTCCCGCAGGTATGTCTGAAAGGAGAAAATTCCTGAACTCTGCTGGATTCATTTTATGCCCTAAATAAAGAATAAGATTCCTCCACCCCCATCTCCCTTAGCAAGTGTGAAGGAGCAACAAGCCATTTTACTGGTCAAAATTATCCACCCCTTAAAAAAAAAAAAATCCATCAGTGCACTACAGTAAATTATGATCCATTGGTATGTGGGAGCAAATTCTACTTGCTGAAAACACTGTAAGAAAGAAGTATTTCCTTTTAATTTGTTCTAAATTTTCCTTAAATTTAGAATGACTCTTGGGTGTCGCATTATGGGACAGCACATAAAGTAATGACTGATCAGTTTTTGCTGTACCTCTCACCAGTAAATACATCTGTCAGGTCTCCATTCTCTTCCAGCAACTGCTCTGAAGGTCTGTAGATTTCCACTTACTAGAGTATTTTTTCTCTTCCTTCATACAGATTCATATTGAGAGTGGGCCTTATTGAGGTATCTTTGCCTTGATTTTTCACTGCCTTGCACCTTGTGTAGTTACTTATTCTTGTATGCAATGGGTATAAAAATGTTATCATTTTGACCTGGATTTGTTTTACTCATTTTGTACAAGGTGCAAGTGGAGAATCAGGTCTTTTGTTTCCCATTGGTTTCAGTTTCTCACTATGTTTAGCTCCTCAGTGTTTAACCTGAATATAATTAAAGGGCCTGATTAAAAGAAATCTTCATGAGACTTCCCTCTCTGTAAGCCTGTGGAGTTTCCATTCAAAGAGACAGAGTTTAGGTCAGTGATTCTCAACCACTGTGTTGTGACACACTACTGTGTGGTGACACACAGCGGTAAGCGTGTCACAGATAGCCAGGAAGATGGTGGATTCAGCTGGGTGGTGGGCTGCTGTGTCTTGTAGGGTCGCCAAGTGTGTCACAACCCACAAAAGGTCAAGAACCACTGGTTTAGGTCACTTAGAATTTGCAATGAATAATGATTCTCAGTGCTATGCAGTGCTGGATTTAGGCACAAGCTAAGCAAGCTACAGCTTAGAGCCTCAGACTATGAGGGGCCTCCCAACACCCCCCGGTTGTCAGCTGTTAGTAACATAGGCTGTGTCTACACTTGTAAATTAAGTCGACTTAAGCTTGCTTAAGTTGACTTAATTTACCCTGTGCCCACACTACAGTTTCCTTAAGTCAACTTAAGCAGCTTGCTTAAGTCGACTTAAGGAAAATAAAGTCGACTTAATGAAAATTAAGTCGACTTTATTAAACCACCTTTCTACTCAACCTAAGGCTTAATTCGACTTTTTAAAGTCGAATTAAGCCAGTGTAGCCCTGGGGTAGCCCTAAGTCGACTTTACCCCAGGACTACACCAATGCCCTCCCTGCCGGGGGGGACGGGATACAGGGGGAGCCTGGCATGCCCCCCAAAGGGCAGGGCATGTGGGCAGGGTGTGATGCTGTCTGGATTTAGGGAAGCATTTATGATATTATTTTCAATGGATATCTCATAAATGCTATAATCCATAGGAACTATGTCATGTTTGGTATCAATAGAAAGGTAGTAGTTTGCTGGGAATGATTATATAGTTTATGTCTAGGAA
>ML685831.1:5288977-5416199 GCA_007922175.1 Pelusios castaneus
TTCCTAGACATAAACTATATAATCATTCCCAGCAAACTACTACCTTTCTATTGATACCAAACATGACATAGTTCCTATGGATTATAGCATTTATGAGATATCCATTGAAAATAATATCATAAATCCTTCCCTAAATCCAGACAGCATCACACACAGGGCTCTGTCCAGCCAGGGTCCCTGTCCCCCTTTGCCCCATTGCACACAGGGGGTGCCCCCCCCCGCCACCGTGGACCTGCCCAAGGTCCCCCTAGCCCCACAAAGTCGACCTAGAGCATCCAGTGTGGACGTTCTAGGTCGACTTTGTAAGTTCCCCTTTAAGTCGACTTTAATTTTAAGTGTAGACACACTAAGTCGACTTAAAAGTGCAAGTGTAGACATAGCCATAGTGTTATATCAATTTAGTCATTGGTTGGAACTTGGAAATGACTGGACTGAATTGAACTCCCTAAGGAGTAAGAGGGTTGAGATGCCATGCCAGATTAATTCTCAGTTGAGAGAGAGGAGAAGGTGGGAGGGGACGGATGCCTGAGTTACAAGCATTATCTGATTAGTAATCAGTGCTATCTTTTAACAAGGATTGGGCTGGTCAAATCGTGCTTGTAGCACTTAGGTAGACTCCATACAGAGTCTTTTATTATTTTAAGTGACTTTTGGAGCTGAAATCACTGATGAGTGCTAGTGCTTAGACCTGCTATGGGACAGTCACAGTGTTTCTGTGGAGAGACTGCCAGCCTGCATCATCATAAGTTTCCCACTGAGACCTAAAATCACAAAAGTCAGGTCACAGTGTGGAGGTAGCAGCGAACGGTGCCTTCTTTCCCTCTTTTCCCTAGAAGGTGAACTCATGCAAAACCACCTCTGAACTGTGGGTCTCCAGTACTGACCAAGGAGGACAACACAGTGAGTGGGGTGCGGTGGCAGGAGAAGGGAGAAGCACATTAAAGGAACATTTGTTTGTTGAACTGTGTTTTAGTGACTTTGCTCCAGAATGCTAGATTTGTGACTGGGAAACTTATATAAATGTTTCCTAGTAAGCCAACATTTTTAAAATGCTTTATTTGCCAAGGTCATTATCTTACATTATCACTATCTTGAGAGGTCGTTATCTTGGATAGTTTCTGTACTAAACATTTTTTATGTTTTAATTAAGTTTTACATAAAAGCATGAGAATGGCCATACTGGATCAGACCAATGTTTATCTAGCCCAGTAACCTATCTTCTGACAGTGGCCAGTGCCTGATGCTTCAGGGAGTGAACAGGACAGGCAGTCATGGAGCTATCCATCCTCTCTTGTCATCTGGTCCCACCTTCTGATAAAAAGAGACTAGGAACATTTCAGAGAATGGTATTGCATACAATCCATCCTGCCTATCCCAGTTAATACCATTGATGAACCTATTCTCCATAAACTTATCACTTATTTTTAAGTATCACTTTTAAGTATTTTTAAGTATCACTTAAACTTATTTTTTGAACACTTGGCCTTAGTCTTGGCCTTCACAACATCCTCTGGCAAAGAGTTAAATAGGTTAACTGTATGTTATGGGAAGAAATGCTTCCTTTTGATTGTTTTAAACCTACTGCCTATTAATTTCATTGGGGGACACCTAATTCTTGTGCTATGTGAAGTATTAAATATATGCTCATTAAGAAATCATGAGGTATTTAATAATGTAAATAAGGTTTTTTGCAGGTTGCAAGTTCTATTTAATTATTAGTTGTTTGTTGCATCTTTACCTATGTATAAATGCAAATATAAAGATGTATTTATTTTTTCATTGCCATTTCTGTTAGAATGTAATACACTTTTTTCTCTTTATTTTATTTATTTTTTTGTTATGGTATGGGGCCTCTATATCTTGGCATAGTTTAGGGCCTCAGCATGTCTTAATCTGGCCCTGGTGCTATGCATTTTAGAGAAGGAAGCCACACATCCACAGAGGGAAAAGCTGTTTGCATGGATTGGCTCCATCAGAACTGTGCTGCAGCAGATTGGATCCTCCTTTGGCTGATTAGTAGCAGCCATTCAGAACACCTACAGGGAGTTAATGTTCCATCAAGGTAATTTTATATCATTACTCCCAGAATTCAGTGCTGTCAAAGAAATTAGTACTAATATAAAGTAAGGAAGCTATTGGGGGGAAAAAAAGTAATTCAAGTGCCTATTACTTCTTAATTGTAAAGACTGCAAGTCAAAATTTTCAAAAATGACTAGTGATTTTTGGATGCTCAATTTGAAACATATTATCAAAATATACTGAGTACCTATTCCTTGAAAGTCAGGTCCACTTAAGATGCTCCAGGTTGGGTACCCAAAATAATCACTTCTGAAAATTTGGCTTTAGATCCTAGATTTCTCAAAACTCACTAAAACTCCTTGCCCCGGAACTCGTATTTACAACTCAATGCAATGTTAATTCATGAGAATTTCCTTCCCAGCATACGCAAACATGCACATCTACAGATACTGCAGGCACAAACTTCTCTCTGAGTACCTCTTATTGTTATGCAGTTAGGCTCTAATCCTGCAAGAAATTCCATGCAGGTGGGCCCTCACAGAGCTCCCTATGCCATCAGGACTTTGCAGTTAAGCTAAAATGTCTTATTCCCCTCCAGATAGAATTATAAAACAATTTCTTGTAATTCTGAATGCAGAATCTCACAGATTCAAGTATTTAACTGGTGGGCATTAGCTATATAACAAATATCCTATAAAATTCCTTTCCTAGTTAGGTGAGAAAAAACATACTTGTTCCAGGCGTAATGTTTCTGGTAAGGACAGATAAGCAACAAATACATCATACACTGAGTAGGAATGAATAGTTTGTTATTTATGTCTGTGCAAAGCAGACAGAAAGTGCTACTTAGTCAGTATATTATTTCGCACAGGTGTAAATGAGTATACAAAACACCAGGAAGTGGAGAATAAGTTCCTATGAGTTCTTTTGGAGACTCTTGTCATCTTTTCTTTCCTAATATTACCATTTTATTGCTGCTTTAGGATATGTATACAGAAGTGGTTTTCTGAATGGGTATCAGAAGAGATTTTGCATGAACTGATTTCCTAGACCGCAGTATCTTCCCTTGGTTGGAACCTTTTTCTCCATTTTGCCATTCATCTGTATTTTCACCGCTGCTTCTCACTGGGAACACTTCACCCTCCCCCCCTTGAGATCTCTCTGTACCTTATCTGTGACATCATTTTCTCTCTCTCATGTTACTTACTCTACTTCCCTAAGCATGAGCTTCTAAATGATATAGCTTCTATACCAATATTTGTATGGGCTGGAAATGGGAAAGAAAGAAAACCCCAAACCCAGTTTTTTTCCCCACAATGCACCGTTAAATGTACAATTGTGCACTAATTACCTCTTTTCTAACAGAAAAGAGATAGGTATATAGTTAACTTTCTAAATTGTGTCTGCATGAATTTTAAAGATATTTCTAGACTGTAGGAAGAGACTTGCAGCAGGAGATGACTGAATGGGAATGAATATCACAAGATCTGGAAAAAAAAAGTAAAATAAAGGTAAATCTTGTGCTAATAATGCACATGAATGCTCCTATTTAATTGATTATTTAGTACTTAAGGCCTGATCTACACTGGGAATTGCGTTAGCATATGGAGGCTCCACCCATACAAGTTGGGGAATATATTTAAAAAGTTGTTGGGCATCTAAAGGAAATCATTTTACAGGGCATATTTAAGACACCAATCATCATGCAAAGATTTAAAGTGCTTAACTCTATGCACTATAAGTAGTACCTTTTATTTGAATGGAATTACATAATGTACATTCAATTAGGCACATGTTGAAAACATCAAATGGTTAGGGCCTAAAAGGGATTAGAATTATTCAATGGTACTATCTTAGTACTATTCAGTACATTTATATACAGGCAGAAGTGTTGACCGTTTACTGAGAAATTAAATGTATAGACAGTCTGTTCAATACATACTCATTCAATCTGTTGTTTCCATTTTCTTATATAAATGGATTCTGTATAGCAGAAATGTCTTCAAAATCATGTATTAGCATGGGGATTTCAGTGAGATATTGGATCTTGCACTTTAAAAAAAAATCAAACTCTACATGAGACACAATATTCCCTGTTGTATGTTGTATATGAAAGATAGAAACAAAAACCCAGACCCCCAAACCCTGCATATTTGGAGGAATCACTGCTCCCCCCCATTTATTATCTGCATTATCATAGCTCCTAGGAGACCTACTCATGTACCCAGACCTCATTCTGCTGGACCTTTTGGGGCATGGACCATCTTTTTATCTGCTTGTGCAGTATTTAGACATAGATGAGGACCCCATTGTGTGGGGGATCATAGGTATTACAACAATATAAATAATACCTTAGATATCTCAGAACTAAGCCAAGGAAGCATTATCATTGCCCAACAAAGTCCTCAGAATGTCACTTTTGAGCTGATACCAAACATAAAGTTCAGCTGTCTGGAGAGTGGGGTGGTTTCCATTATTTGTTCTGAAGCATTTGAACACAGGCCATAGCAGGGTTTCTGCTGCAGTATGGTTCTATTCACCATGTCCATCTGAGTAGCGTTCCTTTATAAGAAGTGCACTAAACAGCCTCTAGATGGCACATGGATTCTTTTGTTAAATGTCTTTTTGTTCCATTTACCAAAATGAATTCATACAAAGGGAGATTATTGAAGAGCAATGTCTCACACTGTGGACAAACTTTAAAGAACTTCCTCTATTTCCAGTCTGTCAAACTAATGTCAGTGTCTGTCAAACTAATATTTATGGAGACATGATTTCCTTTGCGGCTAAGTCAGGCCTATTTTGAAATTGAAAATAGTAAACAAAATAAATTAATAGAAACAATTACAAAACATTGTACTGCAAAATGAGTAGAAAAATATAAATTTAAAGGAACCATATGCCACTGCACCAAGATCCAAGCTCAGATGGAGTGGTTCTAAGTGCCTGGGATGCTGTTCAACTCATACTGGTTTAGGTTAAATATCTCCTGAAATACTTTGTTATAGTAGTATTAGTTTTAAAGTAAGCATTTTACTTTGCTCCAAGTTTTGGTGTTTAATTATGTCCCAGTCTTGAAAGCTGTTCCATGTAGATGACTTCTTTGTACTCAGAGGCTATGTCTACACTTGTAAAGTTAAATCGACTCTGTTAAGTCGACTTAATAATGTCAACTTTAAATCAACTTAAAGTTGACCTTGTTAAGTCGACTTAACAGAGGGCTACACTTTAAGTCGACCTTGTTAAGTCGACTTAACAGTAGACACAGCCATCCACACTGGCTTTAAGTCGACTTAAGAAGTTGACCTAAGACTTAAGTCAACTTTCAGAGGTGGTGTTAAGTCGACTTAAGCTGTTATTAAGTCGACTTAAGGAAGCACTTAAGTCGACTTAATAAAAGCCCAGTGTGGACGTGGCTTTGTGTAGGTTGACTTAAGCGTCCTTAAGTTGACCTAAGTTGCTAGTGTAGACGCAACCAAAGAGTGGAGGTCTTGGACTAGTTTTATATTTTATTCACCATCTTGCTGGTGGTTACTCAATGGTGCTCAGATCTAAAGATTCTGCAACAGAGTCCATGACTTTCCAGGACCTCTGTGACTTCTGGGGTAGGGCGGGAGTAACTGCCAGCTCTGGGGGCTCCCCAACAGCTGACTGGCAGCTTCTAGCCAGCTGGAGCTGCAGCCAGGTTTGGGGTCACCCCACCTGGGGTGGGAGCAGCAGCAGTTAGCTCCTGCTGCAGGAACACCGGTGGGGCTGGAGCAGCTGAAAGTCCCAGCAGCTGTTTGTCTCCCTTCTCCCAGGGTATTTTTAGTAAAAGACAGGGACAGGTTGCAGCTTCTGTGAATTTTTGTTTATTGCTTGTGACCTGCCTCCAACTTCTACTAAAAATACCCATTACAGATTCTTAACCTTAATAGGTATAGGTACTTAGCAAAGAGATATTCAGTACCTACAAATTGAGCGGGGTGCATGAAAAGATGTATTGTGCTGGAAGAGATTGACTGATTCTAGTAAAACAAAAAAGGGGTCCTGTGACACTTTTTAAAAAACAATAAATTTATTTATTGCATATTGGTCTGTAAAAGTGCCACAGGACTCCTTTTTTGTTTTGCTGATATAGACTAACATGGCTACCCCTCTGGAATTGATTTTAGCGAAATTCCCTCTGTAACAGGGAAACTATGCTCAAAATGAAAGCCTCCTTCTAACCCACAGCCTTTTTTCTCTCTCTTTTTTTTTAATGTATTTAGAAAAGGAACCATTTTGTCAAAAGACTCAGGGAGAGAGAACCTCACATTGGACTGAGGACAAGTTCCACAGGAGTAGCCATATTCCAGCAAAACCAAAACTCCTTCTTTGTTTTGGTATTATTGATCCGAGGAGCTGGTCTCACCATATAATGCTGGTCAGCACCATCCACTGGATTATTTCAATAAAATAGGTAAAAGCCTGTGCTATTGTACAGGAGAATTTATAAAGTTTTGGGTCTTTTGTTTTTTTAAAAGCACTGAGAGCTTAAAAATTGGATAGGAACAGACCACGCATCCCACTGCTGATTGAACCTGGGGCTACACTGGACAGAAAAGGCCTGTAGCTGTTTCCATTACGTCACACTGACTCAACAGTTATCCTTGGCTTCAGAGTGACACGTGGACCGTGACACTCCTGGAACTTTTACTGTACAGTAATCGGCGTTCTCATAACACTTCAGTTTCTAGCCTCCTAAGTATGGTGCTGAGCAGTGGGCACCTGGTGTGATGGAGAGGCATGCAGTGCATGAGTCTGGGCTGTGCACAGGAGAACGGACACAGGAAAGAAAGGCCTGGCACTCTAGGAGCAGGGGACAGGGGGAGACTAGGACTGGTGAACAGGAGCACGGGGAAGAAAGTGGAATGGGGGGAGGAAGCAGCTGGGGCCAGCTGGTGGACACTGGGGGTTGGATGCTGGCTGGGCTGAAGAAGCAGCTGGTGGTGCTGGGGGAAGACAGAGTGGGAGGAGGGGCACGTGCGTGAGTTGACAATCGGCCAATCAGATTCAAGCCAACCCGCCCATCGGCATAAGCCCACCAAGAAGCCAACCCGGATTTCCCCCCGCCCAATGATGTCACGTGGCCCGCGAAGCGGTGCTGCATTCAGTCCCTCCCCCACTCCTTCCTCCCCCGGGCAGCCGTAAAGCGCGGCGGCAGAAGCGAGCCGCCGTTGTCGCGCGACCGGAAGTCAGGCTGCGCTTTGCGGCTAGGCTGCCCCTGAGAATCGGCTCGGGGCGCCCCGCTCGCTCTTTTGCTGCTGCTGTCGCTGGCGGAAGGTGAGTGTCGGGCAGCTCCGCGCCTCTCCCCTCCCCCATCCGCGTCGCGCGCGCCCCTCCTCACCGCTCTGTCTGTCTGTCTGTCTGTCGCAGGAGGAGCCATGCCGGCCAAGGGGCCCCTGCAGAGCGTCCAGGTCTTCGGACGGAAGGTGAGCGGCGGGCGGCAGCGCTGTCAGGGCCCGGCCGGGATCCGCTGGGGCCTCCACGTGTCTCGGCCGGCCCCCAGCATCACCTGGCTTGGGGCACCGCGCTGGCGATCAGAGCCAGGCCGCTGTGATAGGAGAGAGCGGGCGGCTTGTCCTCTGTAAGGCGTGCGCTGGTCCAACGCACAGAGCCGTACAGCCCAGTCTCTTGCTGCAGCCGCGCGCTGAGCGAGTGTCTCGCTCACAAGAGCAACACGCGCAGGCGGCGCTGTGTAAAAGGCTCCTCTACAGCACAGGGCTTGCAGAGATGGCAGAAGGGCTCCACCAGTCTACCTCCAGGCATCTCCGTCTCGATCAAAGATCTCTGGGAGGCCTGGTTGCTGCTAGTGAATTTTGTACTTGCATGATGCGCAGATCACACTTCGTGGTTTCAAAAAGACTGATCCCCACTTTTTTAATATGAAGACCCCCACCTGACAGTGGCTTTGCTTTAAATGAAAAAAAGGTCTTTGAAATCTTTGATCTAGAAGGAAGGCACTTCATTCTAGATGTTAAAACACAGGGTGCACAGTAAGTCCTATACAAATAGTAAAAATGTCATACTCACACACGCTTGCTCTTTCAGAAAACAGCTACTGCTGTTGCTCACTGCAAAAGAGGAAATGGTCTCATTAAAGTGAATGGAAGACCCTTGGAAATGATCGAGCCTAGAACCCTGCAATACAAAGTAAGCTCTTTGTTTTCTTTGGTTATTAGTATATTTTTCTGTACTAAATGTATCTGGAAGAGCAGGAGAGTTTTTTGTCACCATGAAGATGTATGCCAGATGATCCATCTTTGTTAGTTGCCATGCAGGCTGTTCGCTTAAGCTTGTCTACAACTTTAGATTTTGAAGTTGAATACTTAAGTTTAAAAACTAAAGTTAAGTAATTGGTAATTAGAGTATTTTAAGATGAATCTTTTTTCAATATGCACCTATCATGTACATATATGTTGTATGTGTATATATATAGTTTAGAGTCTTCTAAGACTTACAAAGAGCAAGCAAACTGTTTAAAACAAACAACTTCTCCTCTCCCCAACCTCAGATCCTTAATTTGTGGTAATTTTGTCTACAGTGTTAGAAGTATCTCTTTAGAAGTGTGGTATCCTAAATGAAGTGACATTGAAAAATGGGACTTAAGCTCATATATCTGTTTTTCTAAATGTTACTCCTTGTGTGAAGTATTTTCTCAGTTTGCTTATTAGTGTTGATGGGAACAAAGCATATATATTGATAAGTGTTAATACTTCTTAGATCTGGCTTCATGAAGTTTAAACCAGAGGTCGGCAGCCTTTGCTGACCTTGCTGGCCTCTCTTCCCTGACGCTCAGCTGTGTGGAAGGTCCCCTCCACCTGGGGGGTGAGTGGGAGAAGGTGGTTGTTGCCTGAAAATTCAGCAACAGCCAGGCTAGAGTCAAGGTGGAGGTTCCCCAGGTGGGCCATGGAAAGAAACCTCCTGGAAGGGCTCTTCTCCATGGCATCACACCAGGGAACAAAGCTGCCCGGAGCGAATGGGCTCATATGCCAGGGATTGCTGACCCCTGGTTTAAACAATGCATTTTTTTTTTAATTCCACACTTTTCATCAAAGTAGTATTGCCCCCATTTCACATAGGGGAAACCTGAGACAGAGGTGAAGTGACTTGCCCAAGGCCACCAAGCAGGCTAATGGCAGAGTTGGGGCTAGAATCCAGGTCTCCTGGGCAGTGTTCTTTTCCTCTTGTTCATGTTGCCTTAGTGTGTATTGTAAATTCAAGGCTCACAGCACCAAACATTCTGTGGATTCGTCTTGCTCAAAACATTGTGGTTGCTGCCTTTTGACTTAAACATGTTTTCATGTGTAATATTTCTTAGCTGCTTGAACCTGTTCTTCTCCTGGGCAAGGAACGCTTTGCTGGTGTTGACATCAGAGTCCGTGTAAAGGGTGGTGGCCATGTAGCACAAATCTACGGTAGGATTCCTATTTATTATCATCAGTATGTGCTGGAATAGATTAAATAACTTATTAATTTTGTTTGAAGTACTAATATTAATATTATAGTATTTCATATTTTCTTAGTTCTTAAACACCATCTACTGTTTAAACCTTTGGCTATTACAAATATCAGCTTAATGGGTGTATCTTAAACTATATCTGCATCACCTGCTCTCTTTTATACACAAGTGATCTTTAGGAAAATGATCTGTTGCAAAACTGACATAATTCATTTCCTTTTTCCAGTGTGATATACATGAAAGGAAACCTTGAGATGGGGTTCATGAAGGTGTCATTGAATTCTATATTTTCCATTTTCATGCCAAGTTTAAACAATATTTTCTAATTGCACTGCAAAATCGAGTTATTTGTCTCAGATAAAATTGCTCAAGTATCGTAGAATCAGAACTTGGTTTGTAACTTAATCACACTTGGAAGATAGGAACATAGCTTGCTCTTCAGAAATGTTAGCTTTGCACTGCTGCTAGTTAAAGTGTGCATAAATTCCTGAAGCATGTTTGTGATTCAGAAGATGCACAGGAAGCAGGTAGATGTATAACCAAATCTTCATCTAATCTCAACTTTCCTAACCATTTTTATAAAAGGCAGTGGTTTGAGATGGAAGGTGTATAGGACAAAATAGTTTTGATGAAGCTTTGTCATTAGACTTACAACTGCTTCATTTATTAAATTCATTTCTGCCACTCCCTATCTCCCCAGAATACCCTTTGCCATGTTTCCTACATAAGCCTGAATTTATGATGGTGGTGTTAACCTGTCTTTTTCCTCAACAGCAATTCGTCAATCTATTTCCAAAGCACTGGTGGCTTACTATCAGAAATGTAAGTATTATGATTTTGTTTTACTAGTCTTTCTGAGGTGGTCAAGTTTCAGACTATAAGTACTATACATGGAACAGTTATAGGTGGAAATTGTATTACATCTGGCACAAATATGATCTTTTTTTCCCTCCCAGATGTTGATGAAGCTTCCAAGAAGGAAATCAAGGACATCTTAATCCAGTATGATAGGACCCTGCTGGTTGCAGATCCTCGTCGTTGCGAATCCAAGAAGTTTGGTGGACCTGGTGCCCGTGCCCGTTACCAGAAGTCTTACCGTTAAATCTTTTCTCTTGTGTCTTGCAATAAATATGAGGAAAAGTTAATAAATATTTCAAGTTTCTAAATCTGGTATTTTTCTGTATTGGATAACTCTTAACTTCAGTACATGTCTAGTAAGGGTTTGGGAGCCCTTTTGCTTGTTAAATAATTTACTTATATCAGAGAGATAGTCAACCGCCCCCGCCACCAAAAGGCAGGAGAAGTGCTGGTGTCTAGGAATAAAGAAAAATACTTTACTGCTGTCAAATAATACATTTTTTTATTTGTTTCCAACATGAAAAGCCCCCACCCCCTGCTCCACACACCGTTCAAAGACCACTAACAGATCTAGCAGCATTGTTTCTAAAATTATCAATCAGGGGACATTAAAATATCTTATCTCAACCCTCTGAAAACCTGAGCAAATAGATGGGTCTTGAGCTCATGTTATAAATGCGTTTTCTGTTTTGGAGCAAGGGGGGCACGTTCTACAGTGTATGCATGTTGAAGTACAGTAGCAGACTTCTTAGTAGTCTCTTGTGCTATGTGCATTCTTAAGTTTATTTTTATGACTTGAAAACTTTGATTTTCCAGAAATCATGAAAGCTTTCATATGTTCACCATTCAAGATAATTAATGCTTAAAGATAATTACTTTTAATGTTTCACAACTATTTGAGAACATTGGAAGGTTTGCATAATGCTCTGAAGTTGAGACTCTGAGGTGCTTTGGTACTAATTTGGGCACATGTTATACACCCTATGAGAATTTAAACACAAAGGGATGGAGGTATGAATAATCAACAGATAAATATGTGATTTATAAACCCTCTGTATTTTCAGTTTGAAGAACAGGTACGTTGCCTGTTTCACAAGTTAGGGGAGGTAATTCCAAGGCTTGGACATACATGTGTAAAGATCCGAGATTGATTTAAAAACAGGTGCAAGGGAAGTAATTTGGAGGGAGCTCTAAATGGTAACGGTGTATATGGTGCATGAGAGGAAGAAATTGTGGAGATGCTAGATTGAGATAATCTACTTAAAGCTGTAACTTTGAGAATTCTCTTCAGGCTTCCCAGGGAAAAAGATGAAGGCAAGTGGACGTTGTCAGGGTGCTGATGTGAGAAAAGATTGGAGAACTGGGATATAAGTCAAAAGTGATTAGGAAGAACGCTGTGAATTTGATGCACAGATTCTTGAATACTGAAGAGGTCTTCTGACGGAATGGGAGCTCCCCTACGTTATGAGAGGAACTGCTTCGTATTCCATTGTATATTTAGCAGGAAACCATTTTGGACATGAATGGAAAAGAACGTATTTTGAACATTGAGAGTCTAGGTTCTTGACCATATCACACTTAAAGCAAGGTACCATTTCTCCCTCCTTCATTAGGCAACAGTGAGGCATCTTGGTATTCTGGGGGCTTTTAGTGAAGTGTCTTCCAACTTTACTCCTGGGGCATCTATGTTTTTGATTTGCAGTGCTCTCTGCCCACTAATAGTTATACACTCTTCCTTTGCTAAATGGCAGAATTGGAGATGACGTGCAAAGGATTTTTTTTAAAATACTGAACCTTTGCTTTTTCTTGTATGTGGTGTTGAAGAAAGGTTCCTTAATTAGGGAGTTGCTCCTGGATGTCTGAAACTGAGCTAAAATATGAGGAAGGGTCACTTGATGGAATTGTTAATTAAGTGTTCGTTTTTCATAAATATAATCATTAATAGTATTGGCATAAATTGGATAAATCTGTTGTAAACAGGTACTATAAATTCTCTCACACTTGATTATCTTTCATTTCTGTTGATAAGATGACTAGTCTTCCAGTCACACTGATGTGTTGCAGAATAGGTAAAGACCTGAATTTCACATTAAATGCTACTGAAAAGTCAGTCAAATTGTTCGTTATTTCCTCATACATCAGAAAGGAAGGAGGAATATGGGAAAGCAACAAGTCCTTTTTACAGGTTTACTTTGAACCACTGGCAACCTGTCTGTCAAGCTTCTTTTTTTTTTTTGGCCTGCAGTAAATGAACAATGAACCTAATTTCACTTTGTTTTTATTCTGGATTTTTTTTTCTCATTTCTTTTGTGAGATGTTTGCTGGCTTCAATTTCTCTTCCCTGGTCTCCGTCTCCTATGACTTCCTACAACTTCCCATCCCCCTGTTTCGGGATGTGGTGTTGACTAGGTTGAACACTGGATCTCATCCAGGTTTCTTGTGATGGAGTTGCTGATGAAGTATTCCAGCTTCTAAGCTATGAAAACTCCACATTTCAAGGCCTGACTTTTTCCCCTCCCCAGGCATTGATAAGGAGTGAAACCTGGATATATTTGGCAACGCAGAGCATGCTGTCTCCATGGCATTTCTTCAAACAAGTCTTTAACCATAACAAAAATGCATCAAAATGTTTTCCTAAGTGGATTTTGGTCTCATAAAAATGTCCTATTAATCTCTCACTGGTGTTACTTCAAGATATTTTTGTTAATCAGATGTGAAATTTAAATGCTACCTGCTGTATACTAGAAGCTGCTGGTTGCCAAGGGGCTGAGTTCATTTTTGCTCCTTGATTATGTAATGATTATCTTCTAGACTCTCTAGAGGGGAATTAGTTTTATTTCTGAAATACTAAAGTAAATTGATGAAAGATGAGAGCGTGGGGGAAACAGGCTGTAGTAATGAGCTCTGTTCCTGTTTACTCACTCTTCTGCCACTTACCTTTGCCATGGTGGTCAGTAGTAAAAAGAGTTCTCTTACCAGCGATGATAGAGGTAGAGCTGGTGTGGGAGCTACTTTACCAACACAACTCTGGCATAGCCTGCCTCTCCCCAGCTAGCACCTAGCAGTAATTGGATGTACAAGACCTGAAAGGGGCCCTCCAGTAGCAGTGAGGCTGAATTGGGAATTGAAGATGGTCTGGTTCCAGCTTAATCCTTATCAGCTCCTAGGACTCACTAGTTTTAGGAGCATTAGGCTTGGGAAGGCAGAATAGGGATTTGGGGTTACTGTAGAAACAGCTCTAGCCTCCATTGTCTACCTGACACTGGGATTTACCAGCTAAGGGTGGTGTGTAAGCCCTGCAAAGTTCCATGTGCAATTGGTATCAATAAGGTAGGCAGAGCCAAAATTGGGAGTAGCTTCTGGTCTGATGTATCCTCACTGATCAGATCATTCCTGTGCAAGTGGAATAAGTGGAAGATCCTCTTCACTGTTACGATTTTGGAGTTCTTGTTTAATAACAAACCTTTCGATTTTATGTCTATTAATTATGTATATTTAAAGCCAGCCAACAAATGTTTAAATACAGAATTTATATCTTAAATTTACTCATTTCTAATCACAGAAATCGTAGATGGAGGACACGTTTATCTGTTCTTTCTATATCGTTGCCAATGCAGGATTGTACCCTAAAATATGTTTTCTAGTGGGCTTCCCCCCACACTGTGGTTTTTCAAAGGTCCCAAACAATGTAGCTTCTACCACTTCCTTTATGCAGGCTAATCCACTTCATTGTCTGAATGTAATTCCTCATATTCAATTTACTTTCCTTCCTCCTCCCCCTATACCACACTGAATGATTGCTCTCCCTCCTTGGATGCTTGTTGGACTGTTATGACCTTTCCTTATGTCATCCCCCTAGTTCGCTAGCAACTTTTCTTTCTTCAAATTTCTCTTTCTGGTAATATAATCAACAAATGCGAGTGCGAGTGTACAAGTGTAGTTGTATTAGAATCATAGGGAATTATTTCTTTGCTGCTGTTTGTGTCTGTGTTTTGAAGATCTAACCTGCATGGACCTTTTTGTAGCTATAACACATTGCAAACTAATGTCTAACATGCTTTCTGGTATGATTTCTTATGTCTCGTTTTAGCATTATTGCTTTCCAGGTTTCTTGATCTGAATAAGCATGTATTCTGGAATATTTCATACTTTGCATTATTTCAAGATTAATCTAATTTTGTTGTGTTCTTCCTGTGTTTCTAATATATCTAGGTTCTTTTATATTAATCACCTGTCTTTACTGCTTTTCCAAGGACCAATAAATAATATAAAGGAAATCAGATTTACACTATACTGAAATGCGTAGTATTATTAACATATTGTCTTTTTCAATATTATATGTTGAACACACTAAACAGCAAGAGTAACTTCATAAATTGGTTATCAGTCATGTATTGGTTATCTGGTTGACATTCCATGACACTTTCAGGACAGTCACTGGTGTGCCTGCAATTCAAAGGGAGGATGTGTCTAGGTCCTATTCTTTGCCAAATGAGAGTTAAAACTACAGTTAAACGAAAGCTTCAAACTGGAGCAGTGTCATAGTGCTGGAAAATATAAACCCTGGTAAGAGTGCAAAGAATGAACCCCTGAGAACAAGGCTGTGGTAGGAACAAGAGAGAGTGAAAGAGAATCAATTCCACGTTACTTATCTCTGAAGGTATCACAAGAATTGCCAACATAAGAACAGTGATGTGGGAAGAAGAGAATAGATACAGAAGTGGAGTGAGGAAGAAGAGGGCAAGATTGATACGCGATTCCTCCCTTGTGAAATTTCACCCATGAAAACAGTTACATTTTATAATCTACAGAGAGATTTTTCTTTATAGTGGCACTTAAGATTCATAAGATTTGGCCCTTCTTTCAGCAAATGCTTTTCTCAAGATAGTGATATCAAATCATGAAGTATTAATATGCACCAAGTACTCCAGTCATTTCACACACAAAGTAATTGTCAAATGGCTGGTTAAATAGTATCTGTTTTGAATTAATCCTAAAAATGTCATGGAATATTTCCATGGGTGTGAAGCTATGCAAATATGCATTTATATATAATTAAATTATGGGCTGAGGAATGGAAGGATCTGAAGTCAGATTATCTATTTCTCTCATACAAAAGAAGAGATACAAAGGAAGATTAATCTAGTTACAAAACCAAAATAAATGATGTGGTGGACTAGGTGAACTCAAAACTGATGTGCTAGACTCATAAATTGGTAATAGAAATCTGGAACTTTTCATCTCTACATTGTTGGTGTAGGACCATCATGTAACAACTCTGGTGATCTGTGAAATGGCAGGGCTCAGCTTTTAATGGACAGGAGTCTGTTTCACTATTCACACTAAGTGACTTTTTTTCCTTGGCAGTGGCAGATGTGCCAAGGCATGGAGAACAAACTACCGTCTTAATCCTACAGGATAATTCTTTCAGGTCAAAATTGGAGGGTGTGCTACTCAAAAGTTATCCCATTGATCAATCAAAATATACCACTGAAGGGCCCTAGAAGACATCCTGTGCAGTTCTTGGCTGCAAAGTCAATGACATCAAAGCAAGGTTTTCAATTGGAGATGTAGCAGGGAAAGGTTGTAGGGAAGAAGGTTTTACTCTGGGAAATATCCTCATTGATTCTTCTAGAAGATGAGATGTAAATAGGATAAATGAGACACAAAATGGACAGATACAGACAATGTTTAAAAATGACTCCTTATAAATTTTATAAAATACCAAAATATGGAGGACCACAGCATTGGGAGTTTGTTCTTCAAAAGTTATATTCATTGCTAAGAGTCATCTGAAAAGATCAGATTACTGTAAAGCACTTTACATGGGGCTATAATTTCAATCAACCTGGAAAGAGAAGCAGGTATAGCATGTGGCATCTCATTTAGTAAGTGATGTATCTTTCCAGCAGCACATATAGCACCAGTGCTCCTGTTCCTGCCCTGACTTCCTGTTTGGTTCTGTGTGGAGTTTAAAATATTGTATCTGGGTCTGCCTTTTTGAAACACTGCATCTCTCTCCTCTCCTCTCTGCCTGACTTTCAATCAGTCAAGGTGGAGGAATAAAAGAAAGGAAACTGCTGGTAGTACCACTTCCATGCAATGCCACAGCTTCTGAATTCATTCAGGGCTAAAATAACCTTCTAGCATGAGATTAGAGACACCCTGCATGTTATTGCTTAGGCTCTTTGGGAGGCTGATTGGTTGGCACGATGCAGCATTGGTTGGAGTAGAAATCTGCTCATTTTGAGAAAGCTGTTGGCTTTATCTAACTGTACTTTTAAACATGCCCAAGGCATCTAGAGACTACCCTACTTTGCGTGTAAATGATGAGATAAAGATAGTTTAGGGAAGAACATCAATGCCTGGACCCCACTGCCAAGTTCTCTCTCTCTCTCTCTCTCTCTCTCTCTCAAAATCTGTCCTTTGTGAAAGAACAAGAGGAAACTGGCTAATCATGGTATTGTCAAAAGCACAAAGTAACTTTTTCTTTTTCTTTTTTAAAGGAAGTGTTTCTTTAATCTGTCTATTGGTGTACTTAAATGTATTGTCACTGTAGAGTATGTACCATTCAGTTATAATAATTTTGGGTGGTATTTGTATCAGTAAGTAATAAGCAAAGCCCCCAAACCATCAGTGAATTAAATCCCTGTAAGTATATGCTTTGTTAAGTTATTCAATAAATGCAATATTTTATTGATGTATAGGTACAGAAATCAGCTGTAGTCTTTTTTATGAACACACCAGAAATATGGATGTTGCTTTACATAAAAATAAAAAGCAATTGATGAAATCCTGGTCCCAGTGAAATCAGTGGCAAAACTCCTGTTGATTTTATTGGCCAAGATTTCATTCCTCCTCATCTTTTATGCTGAAGAATTTACAATCAGTAAGTATGGTATGCATTGCACTCAGTGCGTGTTTATATGGTTTGACCATGGGTTAAATTAAGTCATAAAGACAAAAAGGCAAACACTAAATGGGCTATGGAAGGGCTAGGAGGAAGGGAAGGTACAGTACTATGATCAAGTGGGTTTTTTGTTTTTTTAGATTAGTAATGTACGTATTTTGAAAGTTATATTTGTTTTAAAAAATTCAATTAATTTGAAAGAAAGATTACTGTAATTCTAGGGCTATGCTGTATTATGGAGTCTCTTTCCTTTGTGTATATTAGATTTTGTTGTAGAAAATAGTTGATGACCCCACCCCTGCAAAAAACCCAAACAAACCAACCATGGCCCCCAAAACTTCCCCTTTCTGTTCTACATGAGATTTTAAAACACATTTAAAAAACAAAAAAAACCCCTCAAAACAAATTATCTTCTTCTGGGCAGCTTTGTGACACTCTTAGAATATTAAAAAGAAAAAACTTAACTTGCATCCATTAAGTAATTAAATCCAGGTAATTTCTTTAATGTCTCATTTAAAATGTATGTTGAATAATTTAATATATACAGTAATAAAACAATTTCATTGTATGTCATACAGGAATATCATTGTAAGTTTGAACTTAGTTTTTCATTTTAATAAATAAAAGGTAGAATGGACAGTCATTGTAATTAGCTCACATTTCAAAACACACAAATGTGAAATGATGACTGTTCGAAAAATCTTTCAAAGCATCATGACATGGCAAAATTTCTTCTCATGTCGCTATCCGTGAATGTTATAAAGAGTTGATTTAGTCCAAAAGAGGAGTAAGCCTTGCAGGTCCAGTGGAAGTGTAACTGATACAGGCTCTGGTAAGTAGTTACCATGCATTACTAATGAAAGAAGCACAGCCAAAAAGCTCTATGCAATATTTCCAGAGCTCTAGAAGCTGTATGGAGCTAGGAAGCTTGATATTTCTTTTTTTCCTATCTCTCCCTCTTTTTTCTTTTTGGCCTTCATTATTTAAATTTCTCTCTCTGAATTTCTAAAAGATTTAAACACTGCAGAGGCACATACTTCTAAGATGTCATCATAGTCAAGGCTGTCAATTTGGATACATTTCATACTAAGAAGCTACATTGAAATGAACATTGTGGGAAAACTCAATTTAATGATACCTTGGAGTGTATTCTTGATTCATTCTCTGCTGTTTTCTTTGCAAGGTAAGAACTTATGCTCAATTTTTATACTAAAACACCTTTTAGAAGAACTTTTCTTAATAATTTAATAATATGGTTACTTATTGGTCTTTCTCTGTAATGCAAATATATCTTATGATCCATGGCTTAATTAAACAAACACCGTCAACATAGCCTTTATCTTTATATCACATGCTTTGAATATAAAAATGACTTAGACTTTTTTTTTAAATTTAGACTTTTATGCTTGAATTATATTACAAAATTATTAGTAAAGGCTAAAATTATTTTTTCTTGTGCTCAGGTTGATGTGGGCTTAATTATTATGAACAGGATATGGGTATGCTCAAAATTTGCATGGTAGCAGTGTTTGAACCTTGTTTAGAACTTTATAGAGAAAATATTTGGCATATTGATTATAGAAAGTCTCCCAGTTGTTGTAATCAGACATACTACAGACGGTATAGAAAAATGATTCCTTAGACTAACAGGTTTTCCAAACACTGTGACTTTCACATACACTGAAAGTAAAAAATATTCTTAAAATAAAAGTAAATCTGCAGGAAATCTAGAGAGAGATTTAAGTGTATTGGACTAAAGGTTTAGAATTATTACGTTCAGAAAAGCTACAGGTAGCTGCAGTGAAGCTTAACTCTCATCCTGAATGGTTCTGAACACCTTCCTTATTTGATGAGCTAGCTGGAAGATAGAAAGGCTGCATAAATGCCTTCTGGAAAACTTACTGTTGTTAGACCCCTTATAAAGAACAAAACTCAGTCTTGTTTCTAAAACCAAAGTCAAGAAAACATTTGTACGTATGCAAAATGTGTAAAGGAAACAGGTTTAATTCCATCACTTTTTGTCCAACAGGCTCCTATTGTGAGTTTTCTTTTTTGAAAAAAACACCAGGGTAAGTGCACATTCCTCATTTGCAGAGTTTTAAAAGCAAATATAGGTGGAAACAGTAAGGCTTGTCTGCTATGATAGAAGTATAGGAAATAAAATATGGCCTTGTGTAGTACAACTCTAACTTTAGTAAATTAGATATGAAATATTTCTTCAGTTTGCTAATAACTCTTCCTAAAGGAACTGGTAATTAAACGTGATAATCTTTTTTTGAAAAACAAGTGCACCTCTGTAGTAAACACAGAAAGATGGTGTTCCTCAGAGGTTCAAGTAAATTCACTGGATGATTATCTTTTGTGATTATTCTCCCATCTGACAATGTACATTAAATAACTTACAGCAAATCATTTTAGTTTCAGGATAAAATAAGAAAATTCTGGTGATGCACAGAAGGGAATAGCCATAAACAAAACCTATTGCACAATAAATACAGTCTCAATGACAGTAATTCATTTTCTCACTCTGGGAAGAACACTTGCAAGGCAAGTTATATGCAACAGTTGAAACCAAACCAAAACTAAGGTATCTTCCTGATTCCATCGAAGTCCGTGGAAACTTTGCCATTAATTTCAACAGAAGCAAATGTTAGAGCTCAGCTCAGTACATCCAATGACTTGAAATACAAATTGTGATCACACGTTATACTACCCAAAATTTTGCCTTGTTAAATAAAATGAAGTGTATTTTGTAGTTTGAGCCCATTATTTCTGAAATGAATATAATTGTCTGTTTTAATTTAGTTATCGCTGGAAGGTTAACCATACACTTTTAACATTATGATTGCTAATGAAAGAACTTCACTATTTTGTGTCCCATGTTATAAAGCCAATTTGCTTATTCCCCTCCCCCGTGAATACCAGGTGCCTCCTTGAACAAGTAGTCCGTGTTCAAGAGCGGAGATCTGAGCACTTCTGAATTCTGTAAAATGAGACTATAAAAAGAAAAAAAAGTCACCTTTTTAAATGTTAACCCAAGAAAGACTTCTTTGATAACATGATAGAAACCAGAGAGAAACACCTCTCCCTGGGGAACCGCTTATTCAGGTTGCTCAGGGACCTTTGATTATACAAGATCCTTTTTGTTTTCTTCCAGAAATGAGTTTAATGCAACTCGACAGAAAAGAGATCTCTTAGCAGCTGAGGTAAGTTATATACCACAAAGAGAAAGGGTGGGCGGAATCCTCCTCCTTTCTGCAATGGGACTTTGCTGTTCTCACAATGAAGTCTTTGTAAAAGAGAATAGAAATGGTAATAACAAGACAGGGATGAGGAGGAGAAGCTTTTTCATACCTGCTTTCTTCAAACTTAAATCCATGGCCTCATTCATTCATTTTTAGCAAAATGCTCCATGAATCACCCACCTTAACACACACCGGGATGGGGGAGGAAAGGGTCTTTGACTGTTGAATCTTTTGAGAGAGCAAACAGAAACAAACTTGGGAGTGACTTTGGTGAAAAGCACAATAATGAAACTATAGACGAACAATTTTGCATATAATGTTGTTGTTTTGACATCTGCTCCTGGACTGTGCAGCAGGTTCCCCGGGCAGAGCATGTGCTTGCATCGACCGTTTCCCAGTTCCTTTGCCTCATTGTTGTTAAGATAATTTGGGGAGGCAGGAGGTCAGGGAGCAGATCTGACAATTTTCACTATTCCATTTGGGATGAGCTTACAGTTGGGTTTAAAATTGCTCACACTTCTACGCACTAGGATTTTGTTATGTGTCAGTGAGTAATGGAAAACCCAGCTAAATTGAAATTACCACCATTTGACTATCTTGGAGAAAGCAGCTTGTTCACTGACACTAACACAGTAGTCTGAGAGTTAGTCTGGGATGCTAAGAAGCCATATAAAGGGTGCATCTACACTTGTAAATTAAGTCGACTTAAGCTTGCTTAAGTTGACTTAATTTACTCTGCATCTACACTACACTTTCCATAAGTCGACTTAAGGAAAATTAAGTCGACTTTGTTAAACCTCGTTTAAAATCGACTTTAGGCTTAAGTCGACTTTCTAAAGTCGCCTTAAGCCGGTGTAGACGTGGAGTAGCCCTAAGTTGACTCTAAGTCAACTTGGGGCTCTCCAGGACTCCCCCACTGCCCTCCCTGCCAGTGGAGGTGGCACAGGGAGAGCCTGGCATGCCCCCCTTCAGGGCAGGGCAGGGCAGAGCAGAGCCCAGCCCACTGTGCCCCTATGGCCTGCCAGTGTCCCTGTCCCCCTTTGCCCCATTGTACCTAGGTACAATGGGTCAAAGGCTGAGCCCCCAGTGTGGACGCTCTAGGTTGACTTTGTAGGGTCCTCCCAAAGTCCACTTAAAATTTAAGTGTGGGTACGCTAAGTCGACTTAAATTCACAAGTGGAGACATAGCCAAAGAGCTGGGTACTTGCTTGGGCAAATGGCTAGTTTTGAGCTAGTATCTCAGTGAACTATGTTCCTTGTCCTCCTTCTGATATCATTGTAGGTGTGTTCTACCCCAGGATGGCTGATTTTTAGTAACGGAAAAAAGTAATTTCTTATCTATGGTTCACAACTTTACCTAGCGTTTACAATGTGCTTTGGGATTATGTTGGACTAAAAGGTGTATGTAAATGCAAAATCATTTTATGTGTTAAACTAGTTGTCAAATTCCTACTCTAAAGTTGCTGCAAAATCCCTAGATTGTATTAGTCAGACCATTTATGAAGTAGATCCGAAGGGGTAGCTGTGTTAATCTAGTTCAGCAAAACAAATAAGGAATGGCACTTTTAAAGATTAACAAATGTATTTATTGCATGACCTTTCATGGGAGAAAGTCTCACTTCATCAGACACTTTGAAGAATCTGATGAAGTGGGATTTTCTCCCATGAAAGCTCATGCAATAAATTTATTAGCCTTTAAAAGTTCCACAGGACTCCTTGTTCATTTATGAAGTACTAATACTCTGGTTTTGCATTTTTGTTTCTCTGATAGACTGGAGCAGATTATCCTGGGTTTCACCTTCATGGGGACCTTCCTCAGGGTCAAAGTCAATCAGGAGGTCAGTGACATGCTAATAATAAGATTTCAATAAAATATTACCAGGTATTGCATAACTTTTGATAGTATTTACCTCCCATGCAAAACCTAATATTACCTAATTTTGTTATGGTAAATCGTACTTCAAACTTCCTAAATCATAAAAAATAACTATTAAAAGCAATCTTTACTTCAGTTTCTAATGCACCTGTTAAGGTGGCACCTAATGAAACAAATCCTTCATTGATTTAAAATTATTTCTACCAGTTTTCCTGTGTGTCACTTTTGGCCTTGTCTGATTGAGTAGGTATGCCGAGTGAGATTGATAAGAGCAGTGGTTCACGGAAGACAACCCTAAAACTGTTTTTAGAAGATTCCATTCTAGGCATCATTCAAACTCTTCAGTTTCTTCAGAGTTAATTGAAGAATTTCAGAGATGTTCCACAGATATGTTCCCATCTCTGTTATCTAGGTTTCAGTGTGCAAAAATGATCAAATGGGCTGAAAATGGACACTTTCTTAAGAGAGGATGTGTCCACTCATATATGGAGTTTTTTTGGTTTCCTTCAGATAAATGAATACAAATTGTGGTTCATCGCATGGTTTTGCTGTGTTTTAAAAGCAATTCCTTCTAAATGAAATGGCAGAGTGAGATTGTATTCTCTGCCTTCTCTTTATTTTCTAATGGTATTTGTCTTTATATTTATTTTAAAATTAATTTTTAAATTAATTTTTAAATGAAAAGAACACAATTCTATAAAGTTCATGTGCTCCTTAAAAAGGACATTTTACAATTAAGGTTATAATCATGGGCCAAGTCTGACAGCTTTGTATGGCTTACTTTAAGGGCACAATTTAACTTACATTTTGATCTCTGGGAGCTTTTTCCATGGATTCATTGCAGCTGGGTGTAAGACTTTTTTTAGTGTTGTTTGTGTTGCTTTTTGCAATAGAACATACATAAGTAAAGATCTTCCCCAGTTGCAAAATCCAGAGGAGTGTTTTTTAACCCAGTCAGTCTCAAAGGTATTTGGAATCAAGATTTTAGTTTAGCTCATTATATAGAAAGCAATTACTTGCAAAATTCTGATCCATGTTTGGATTCTGACCCCCTGTCTACCTTCTTTTAATTTTTGGACAATCAGATATGGGGTTTGTCTTAATAAGGATAATGGTGCCGTTCTTTTATGATGCAAGAGTAGTGTGTGGGGACCCAAGGAGAACGCCTGAGACCACTGATTTTGGTGTACACTATTTTATGTAACTTTTATTGATTAAATACTTTAAAACAAATCACTATCTTTCTATGTCCTAAAACAACACAGCAAACATTCACACAGCATTCCAAATCCTACAAGCTAAAACAAAATTATGACTATTCCTCCTTCTAGTCCCACAAATAGCTCTGTTAGTAACTTTTAGCTACAATTAATATTATCTGCAGACATATTTACCCCACAATGAGCAGAAGCAGCTGAAATAGCATTCTGATTACAGGTTTGTTTTGATACTTCATCTGCGGGTTATCATCAGTCAGCAGTGCAGAGTGGTTCCGGTTTCGTGCACGGTTACCAACCCAAACGATTCTAGGGTGGCCTTCTTTCGGTCCAAAGATTCTAGGACCGGGGAGCTGCCTCCGGGTGATCAGTCCGACGGCTTGTCAGGGTGCTACTCCTGTCGACTCTGCCCTTGCTGTTCTCGGGGCGCTGCTTTTATAGGCACACTCCTATGCTTGCAAAATCATTTTTTAGTTTTGTTTTTACTTTTGGGTGGTTCTTTTTGTGCCAGTCTGAAACAGCTTCAGGAACTCTCCGCTGCTGCTGATTTTGCAAGATTACCCGCATCTACGTCTTTGCATAGCCAATTACTAAATCTGCGTACATTGCTGGGCAAAACCGTCTCAGGGCCAGATCTAGTCAAGGACATGTACGTCTCTTTTTCCACAAATGGGAAAAGTAACAGGTCTTGGTTTTTTGAAAGGTTGCACATTAAACTCTTTTATGATACCATGTGCATATCATTTTAGAAAACTAGTAAATTAACTCTAATATAAAACAACTTATTCTTATAAAATGTTAAGTTCATGGCAAATTTCAGCTTCAAACAGAAATAATGATATTTTTTAGCACAAGGGGATGATGGTTTGTTGCTGTTTTTTGGCTATGTTAAATTTTATATTCATAGGGATTTATAGCCTGAATGTTCCCTTCACTCTAATCTTTATTAATAAAGAAGAACTGAACATATGTACAGTTTGTGCTGAACTCTGTCAATGAATGTAATCTGCACTTTGTATATTTCTTTTGCAAGACAACTGGGATTTTATTTTTTCATGGGAAGTTGACCTTTTAGTGACTCAGAGGAGGTTGACCTTTGCTGTCTTGTTGGGTTACAAATCTTCAAACTGTCTTCTTATGAAACAACAAAACGATGAAATGAAATAAACATTGAAATCTAAGGTCACTGTTGGTTAACTTTTTAGTTAATGAATCTGGTTATATTTTAGTTAATAAAGAGGTTTAATCCAGGTTGTTGATACTATTGCATATTAGAAAGCAGCTATGTTTTCCTTCAGGCTCTTGCCCTCAAGAATGCCTTAATGGAGCAGTCTGTACAGAGGCAGGTGTATGTGACTGTCAGATGTTTCAGGCTCATGGTGAAAGATGCCAAATTGGTAAGTTTCAATAATAGTCAAAGGAACTGAGTTTCACAATAGGATGAGATTTAGTAGATAGTTTGTTTAAAATGATAACTGTTTAGATCATTTTTTGCAATTGCCTTATAATCAAACTGTAATTCTAAAAGGAGACTGGATGGCTCAAATGCTGTTTTCAGAGTGAGATATGTGAGTACAGAAAAGCACCAAACATTCCTGAATTTTTTTAATACCTGTAACAGAATCCCAGTTCATCACTATATACCAAATCTACTTTTATTTACTTCACTGTATCATCAAAAATATCAATCTACTTCCACTTACAATGCCTCGTCTGAAGACAGAATGTTCAAATATTTTAATGGGACAAATTTTGACAAGTGCTATGTAAAGTCCCTGGCAAGAACAATCTATCAGTAGTAGAATTTGAAGTAGAAGTTGTCTGTCCCTATCTTGATTCCCTAGGGTATCCTGGTTCTGTTGAATATCTGCAACAGCAACCCTGGAGGGACTTTAAGGTCAGACCCAGAACGTCAGCTGGTGTCAATCAATGTAGCTCCATTGAATTCAATAGGACTGCACTGATTTACATTAGTTGAGATTGTAGGCCAAAGTTGCTGTTGAATCTGGACCAAAATCTTAACTTTGGCTTATCCTGAGCCCATATCTATAGGCCAAACTCTGACCTAGACCTATTATTGCCTGATCATCCTCTCCTTTGTAGAGCTTTTTGAATACTGGATTTTTTTCAATTCATTGACAATTTCAACAAGATGCAAAGAAAACTCATTTTGGGTTGAAAAAAATGTTCTGTTTGAAACAAAGCATTTCATTTCAATTTCAAGCATTTAAAATTTTTAAACCCAAAATTAAAGGACATTTTAAAGCAAAATATTTCAAAATGAAAAATCAAAATGTTAGTTTAAAAAATGTCAACACACGGTTTCAATTTTGTTCACAGAATTTTAGTATTTCCTCCCCCCCCCCGAAACAATCAAGTAGGTGAAATCAACATGAATTTGTGAAATGATTCATTGTCACCAAATTTGCCTTTTTTCACTGAAAACAGTTTTTTGATCAAATGGTTACAAACTGTCCATCAGGAAATTTAGGCTTGAAATTAGATGCAGATTTCTAACCATCAGAGGAGTAAAATTCTGGAATAGCCTTCCAAGGGGAGTTGTGGGGACAAAAAACATAACTGCCTTCAAAACTGAGCTTGATAAATTTATGGAGGGGATGGTATGATGGGACAGCCTAGTTTGGTAATTGACTGATCTTTGACTACTGGTGGTGGATTTGCCAGTGGCCTAAGAAGGAGGGGTAGATGGGGTGGGTTCTGAGGTATTACAGAGAATTCTTTCTTGAGTGTCTGGCTGGTGAGACTTGCCCACATGCTCAGGGTTTAACTGATCGCCATATTTAGGGTTGGGAAGGAATTTTCTTCCAGGTCAGATTGGCTAGGGCTCTGGGGATTTTTTGCCTTCCTCTGTAGCATTGGGAATGTCTCACTTGCTGGTGGACTCTCTATCTTAAAGTCTTTAAATCATGATTTGAGAACTTTAATAACTTAGTCATTGGTTAGAGGCTTATTGCAGGAGTGGGTGGGTGAGGTTTTGTAGCCTGCATTGTGCAGGAGGTCAGACTAGATGATCATACTGGTCCCTTCTGACCTTAGAGTCTATGACTCTATGATCAGAAAAATTTGTCCAGCTCTACTCCTGGGTCCATCGTAGTTATAATTTAAAGGTGAAATCCAGGCTCTAGTGACATCAATGGCAAAAACTTCCACTGACTTTTATTCATCCACAATTTTCCCCTAAGAGTTATAAAACTTCTCTTGATCTCATTTCTTGAGTGGTAAATAGAACTATTGTCTGTGCTGATGTATGCTTATCTACTATGAATGTAATATCTTACTTTTTTACGTCTGCGACTCTTGTGTAATTTTTTGTGATAGATAGCTTTTTTGATAAGCTCATTTTATTTATTCTTCCCAGTACCTAATGATGGTAAGGATCGAGATGGAATTTGCAAATCATGGGGGCAGTATCACTTTGAAACATTTGATGGCATCTACTATTATTTCCCAGGAAATTGCTCCTACATTTTTGCAAAAGATTGTAGTGCTTCAGAGCCTCAGTACACTGTATGGGTAAGTGCGTGAATATGGGTTTTGAAATGAAACACAAAAGATGCATTAAATAGAACTTGTATTATAGCATAACAAAAGAACTCAACAGAGCCAGGAAATGGATCAAAAGCTTGTTACTTTTTAGATTTATAGAAAGTGCTGATCAAAAACTTCCTAAGCACACCTGCAGTAATTAAAAACAATAATAAAACAATTATTCATCAGCAGATTCAGTACATCAAAAATATTTCTTACTTCCTCTACCCCAAAAAGAATCTCACTTCTCCCTTCTGGCAAATTCTGGGGGAAAAAAAAGCCCTGAAGCATGACTGAATATTCAGCAAATTTGACCTGAAGAAGAGCTCTATGGAAGCTTAAAAGCCTGTCTCTCTCACCAGCAGCTGGTCCAACAAAAGATACTACCTCACCTAATTTGTCTGTCTAACGAAGTTAGGCTGTCAGACCAAAGAAGTGAGTTCCAGAGTACATTGAAAACAGCTATCAATCAAGAGCTCCTCCCATTTACATTTGGAGGTTGTTCTCTTAAGAGCTGTAGCTGATCTTCACTATTGAAAGGATGTCAATTTCGAGATTGGAGTGATTGATGGACCTTTTAAATATTATTGTTGCTGTGCTGACTGTGTTTGTTTGCCTTGTAGAATAGGGGATTGGGTGACAAAAGGGATTAGACCTTTGACCACTTAGGACAATATCTGAAAACCAGCCTTAATGTTTGGTCCCAATATAGCAAGGAGCTTAAGACCATACTTAACTGCAAATATCTGAATATTCTCAAGAACAACTCACTCTTGGAAATCAACAGGTACAATTTAGGTACTTTGGTATAGCTTTCTCAAGGTTCTTTCCATCTCTACCTCTGTTATTGCAGAAGGAATGGTAGTGGGTCATTATAGGAAGGGATAACTAGCAAGGAAATGAATAGATGTGGGGTGTGTGGAGAGATCACAGGGAGGTCAGCTTCTGAGTGTGAGAAGTTAGTGCTGGTTTGAGAAGGTTTTGGAAAATTCATAGTGTCACCAGTATTCACATTTGACTGACTGACTGACTTCTTTATAGACTTAAATTGTTTGCTGGGATATACCACGACGACAAAAAGTTGCTCCTATGGTGGCTGTTTTGTGACCTTTGAGAACTGAACTGGTCTTCTCAGGCCAGCAGGCAAAAGCTCAATTGAGCCTTAATGGCACCTTTATTGGCAGTGTCAGTGAAGTGGCTGGGGAATGGCATGGAGACTGAACCTACAGGTGATCTGGGAGGAGGCACACTGATAGGGTTTATAGTGCACTGGTATTGTGGATGAAATTGTTGGCTTCATTCTGTAGGTCTGTCAAATGGGCAATACATATTATTGGAAAAGTGTGTGTGACTTCTAATAGGTGTTGCTGCTTGTGTCAACCTTTGCTATTCCTGGTCCCTAAGCCATCAGAGTAGGAAACATCCAGTTGCATTGGGATAATTTGTGTAGTAGGGATACTGAAAACCATTAAACAAAACTGTAAACCCTGTATATGAAGGAAACCACTTCAGGCCCCAGATTCTCCTAGTTCCAGCACCCCTGGGTTCATCAGATAAAGTAATCATTCCATGTCTCTTCTTACTTTTAGGGTTTATGTATTTTTAATCCAACTAATATAGCCAAGTTAAATACCGCCTTAGCTATAAAACAGGAGGCTTCCATATTTCTTGTAAGGATAAAACACTGTCATCACTTTGACTACTAGGGAGTTTGTCATGAAGAACTCTCCTCTGCAAGACTTGATTTGTTTACTTTTTAGGTATTGGCACATTACTTGTCTTTTTCTAAAACTGAACTTCTTTTCTTAATCTATTACATGTTAATGTCCTATTTGCTGCAGAAGTAAACTTTACATTGGAAAAATAAGCAGTCTCGGTAACATGACTGATCATTTCACCTTCTCTCCACCTAAGTAACAGCAACTAGTGAAAGTCAGTGCTATGGATCTCTGATTTCTATGTACCCTTCCAAAGGATATGCAATATGTATACTGAAACAAACTATGTATGGCTGCTATTGCACATTCCTTTCATCTAACTGTATCTCTTTGCAGAAGCATAGGGCAGATTCTATCTTTTAAGACTCTTTCTGAAAGTATTATACAGAATCAAACCTGTTGCTATACGAAAACCTTGAATTTAGATTTCAGTAGCTTCCAGTCACACTGAAAAAGAGAACAGCATACAATTGCTGGAACCAGCCTTAAGTTTCATGAACAATTCAAAAAGTTTATTCAGGAAAATCTTTAGTAACAATGGAACAATACTCAGCACTGTAACATCTAATGTAAGAAGCATGTTTTTATACAATTTGGGCTATAGACAGCGCCGGATCAATGCAGGGGCTATAGGGGCTGAAGCCCCGAGCTCTGGCCCAAATGGGGGCCCTGGGCTCCAGCCCCCAAGACTCCTGCTTTGATCCAGTCCCTGTTGCCCCACTTAGCTTGGCAGTGCCGATGGGGCTGGGAGGGCCCCTGCCAGTGTTCAGGGAGCAGGGCCAGAGGCTGGGCTCTGGGCATTCCCACCCTGCCTCTTGGCTGGTTTGTTGCCCCCAAGGGCACAGTGGGCTGGTTCATGTTTGCTCCACTTCAAGGACAGAGCCGGCTGGCATGCGATGAGGCCTCTGGCGTGGTCTTCCAGGGCCCACTGGAAGGATAGCAGTGGATGCTGCACCACCACCAGCTGGCCCCAACCCCGGGGCAGACCAGCTGGCTGGGGCCGGGGCGAGAGTGCTGTGGAGAGTGGCCTTTGGCCCCAGCCCCGCTCCCTCCCTCCCCAGCACTGGCCAACCTGTGGGCCACTGTATTACAGGGCTGGGGCCCCAGGCAGTGGCCCTTAATTTGACCCTGGTGATAGAGACCCAAGAGTCATACCAGACCTGACCTCATTTCATGGTCCTTTTCCTCTTAAAACACTATGTGAAGAAGTTCTCTTGGTAAGGTGATAGCAACTGCTGCATGAATGAAATGCATTAAAACTACAAAAGGAAGTGATGGATTCTCCAGTTCTTGATGTCTTAAAATCAAGTCTTGAACGCCATTCTGAATTATATGCTTTAGCTGAACACAAGTTATTGGGCTCAAAACAGGGCCTACTGAGTGAAATTTAATGGCCTGTGGTATACAGGACTTCAGACTAGATGATTTAATTGTTCATTCTAGCCTTCACATTGAGAAATCTCTGAAATATAAAGTAAACTGTATTATAAATAAAACAAACAAGGAGTCCTGTGGCACTTTTAAAGTCTAACACATTTATTTATCCCATGAGCTTTCTTGGGTGAAATCCCACTTCGTCATATGATAGAAAATGGAAAGCTTTCAGTATTTTCTAGCATCTGTTTGCTTTTGTTGAACTAGTTTAACACAGCTATCCCTTTGGAACTTGTATTATAAAATGATCTGTTTGTGCAAATGTGAAGAATTTTGTTCCTTACTTCAAAGCAGTCAACTTTCTCTTTCATTAGTTCCAGACTGAATCATTGTATGTTAGTGATCAGTGCTCTGATGCCGAATGTTGGGTAGCAAAGTTTGTAACATACAAAAAAAGTTAAGACTGGCATTATTACGAAGATAGTAACTCTGACAGCTCTGATTAAAAAATAGTTTCCCTAACATTTTTTTAAAAACTGCAAATGGTAGTTATGGAGACAAATATAAGTTGAGGAGGTTTTCTGAAATATAGAGATGTTGATGATTCAATAGATACCAGTCTGTTTTTAGGTCAATATCAAGAGTTCCCATGTGTTGCTGGGGGTCTTATCTTTCAGAGGACCCATATCTTTGGACATTAAGGGCCTACTGACAGTTTTCATAAGATAAGGGATGTTCCCTCAGTGTCCTTATCAAACTCATAACTAGGGAATTATATTCTGCCTAAACTAAATTCTTCTTGCAATTTCAGTTGGATAAAATATTCCATTCCATTCCTTTCTTTCTTTCTTTCTTTCTTTCTTTCTTTCTTTCTTTCTTATGCTATTGTGTAATGCTGCTGGGTACTGTTTTAACTTCTTGCCAGGTGATCTTCTAACCATGCATATCCCAGTATTAGTGATCCCTTGTATAGCTTAAGTATTTATTTATAAAGTTCTTTGGGATTCTTCAGTGAGAGGTGTGTAGAAATGTAAAAAATTATATATAAACTTATTGAGTTGTATGTAAATATTGAGCACAAAACCAAATTTGTTGTTAGTATGTGTGTATATTTTTCTCCTCTCAAGGTTCATAACAGCCCCCAGTGTGATGGTTCAGTGTATTCTTGTCTGCGGTCAATCAGCTTATTTTTTTCAAGCCAGGAAGAAATAGTCATTATGGGACATGAAGTAAGAAAGAACAGAATCAGGTAAATGAACTGATTGTTTTTAGAGCATCTTACCACAGAAATGAAGTATTGGCATTACGAAGGTAGCATTCTTTCACCAAATCTAGCATAGCAGTACTTTGATTATACCTTTGCTGAATAGTTAGCCCCAAGTCCTCTGCACTTCTTTCTAAGTGCTCAGGTTCTCCTAGAGGAGATGTGGGCAGCCAGACTGCAAAAGCTTTGCCTGAGGTATTATGTGTTCATTGGTGTGACACAACCACAGTATTTCACTATGACTTCTGGGAGGTGTATCCCATGATTCTTTGTGCCACAGTCTACTGAGCCACAGTCTGAATGTTTCCTTAATTAATTGTGGGAGAATTTTGTCCTTCAGAATGTATGGGGGAAAGGGGGTGTGGGAAGGCACTCGAGTGGTTTAACCCGTGACCTCACTGCGAAGAAGGCCAGTTACCAACCTGAGTGAAAGTGACTGCAGTACCCTAATCCACACCCAGAGCAATGTCAGCTAATCTTGTTTGAAAGCACCAGTAAACTCAGGGGAGGGGTTTTATGTGTGGATGGGATAGGAACTAGGGGCAATACCAGGTAAAAGCCTGGGATAAATCTGCAGTGAAGACAAACCTTCAGGGGTCACATGGTAAGACACAAAGGTTAGAATTATTGAGTCAAATTCAGATTTTATTAAATGAATTTAACTCCTTTGACATGTTCAGCAATTTGTTCATTCACACCAGTCTGAGTTAGCCTGTTAACTCTGGTATTTTCAGTGGTGAGCCTTTACAAAGTCATCAGATTTTGACCTTTTCACAAGTCTATCCCTTGTTTGAAAGAGTTTTTCTACCTTGGGAAAATGCATAGTGTCATAACATGTTAATCATTAGATTGTCCTGTTTACATTGATGTCAGCTGGTCTTGGTTAATCCTTTGGTTCACCCTGTATGATTTAAAACTCAACAGTCAGTCATTGTCTATGCTGAGTGCAACATAATGCAATGTCCACAGTGCAGAGAAATCCAAACTGAGTTCATCAAGGCCCTTAAATTCCCTATGTGTCACCATTTTGGCCCCAGAGAAATAGTGTTTGAGGTTTATCGTGTGTTCCAAATATATGGGTGAACAGATCTGGTGTTCTCACATCTACGTTGTTGTACTTGGTAGCTAAAAGGATAATTGCCATTAATTCCAAAAGCAGCAATCTTTGAAGACAGTGATTAGATAACTCTGCAATACTAGTGTCTGGTTGAAATCCAAACATACCTGTAACTCTGTCCAGTTAGCAGAGACAGCAATGTTGGAGGATATTCTGTACATGGCTAATAATAATCTTCTGTGCTATTTGATCTTTGATTTACATAGCAAGTGTCTTATTTAACAAGCTTTCTATGAATTGAACAGTAATTGACTTCAAAAGTTGTATGTATTGAAAACTTGAAAGATCTGACTCCAAATTTTCCTTATCATTTTCTGATACTTTAAAAAGTCCTGGGTATATCCACCTGTTGCTTCTTCTGTTGACAAATGAATTAAAAGTGCCGTTTAAAAAGGAACTGCATAAATGACTTTATGAATCCCAGGATTAATGTCTCTGTCAGTGACTCCATATCAAAACTATTCAGTTTACAAATAAAAAGGTATCTTTCCTAACATGCCAGTGCTGCAAATGAACCCTGGGATTTGAAAGTCAAGATGGGTTCTTCTTCAAGTGCTTGCTTTTGTCAGTTCCAAGTAGGTGTGTGCATAGTTGCAGGAAGGCTTTTCCCCTACTGGTATCTGTAGGATCAGCTCTGGAAGCCCCTGGAGTTGTGCCTCCCTGGTGCCCTATTTAGGGCTCTGCTGACCCCTGCCTCTTCAGTTCCTTCTTAGCTCCTGTGAAGAACAGCTGGAATCCCTCCTCCTCAGTGGTTATCCAATTATGATCTGTAAATAGTTAAGAGTAGTGTATAGATTAGAGTAGTCACAACAGATAATTTTCCTTAAGGGATCATCTTTCCCCTGTTCTCCAGGACTGGAGCATGAGTTGGTTGTCCAGATTTAAACCTTGTGGAGCCTGCAAGAAGCTCATGCCCAGGAGTGACCCACACACTATCTGCCTCAAGTGCCTCAAAGGGACCCACCAGAGGGACCACTGCACAATTTGCAAATTTCAATTCAATTTGCAATTTGCAAATTTCAAATTTTCAATTCAATTCTTTCAATTCTGGACTAAAAAGTAGAGGAGCCAGAGGCTAAAGTTTATCCTCATGGAGGTGGCCTTCTCTGAGCTCATCAGACCCAGTGCCTTGCATGTCAACCTCGATCCTGAGCATGCTGCCAATGAGATTCATTGCTGAGGAAGGACTCTGGTTCAAGAGACCCCTGGTATTGCAATGGGTCACCAGCACTGAGGGACATCTCAAGAGCACAGCACCACTTGCATTCTCCTGTTCCAAGGAAGAAGCAAAGGAAAACAGACAGCGGTTGCTTGCCAGTGCCCAAACCCTCAGGGCATAAGAGTGCTTGTGGAGCTCAACTCATGCCAGACCACTCAGGCACCACTCCCACTGCCGTAGTGTCATTGACTCCAGTCCTGGAGAGGCGTGCTTTGAGTCCAGTGCCTATGGATTGCCATCCATCCATTGAGTTTGAGGGGGGAGATTTTATAACTTTCCTCTACTCCGGAGACAACCCAAGTGGCCAGGGAGCTTATGGAAAGCATGGTGCCACTTCCGCAGATCCAGGAGAGGGTGCCAGAAGCAGAGGCTCCAGTGCTGAGGAAATGTGCAGTACTTTCCAAGGGTAAACCCATGATGATGCCCCATCAACCATTGCCTCAGGACCCTTCACTGGCATTGAAGGGCACCACACCACCCTCCGTCCTAGGAGCAAGTGATCATAATCCGACTCCAAGGTGGAGTCCTACACATCCAGGCACAGTTGGCACCAAAAAAGAAGATACCAAGTTATGGAGACTGGTCACCCCTTCTCCATGCCATGACCATCTCAGTGGCCCTTCTGGATCTTTGAAGTGTTTTATCAAGCCCAAAGGTCTCAGTCAGGATGCAGTCTTTCGATGGCATTCAAGAGTAGATATCAGCATTCATTGTCGGAGATCTTTTCATGGTTTGATGCCAACACTAGCATTAAGTATGACATTGGCCCCAGTACTGAGCCCAGTGCCATTGACCCAGCACCAAACTGGAACAACTGGTACCGTGGGACCCTTTCGGCACAGAGGGTCAGGAGACTGCCCCAGTAAGGGAATCATCTTCATCTTCACCCAATAAAGCAGTTGCTTGCTCTTCACCAGCCCTGGCAGTGGAGGACAGCAGGGCCCCCAGGAACTCCACTGAAGAGTTGCCAAAATACAGGTGTCTAGGTTGAGGAATTTTCCAAAAGAGGATAGACCCAATGACAGACATTTTAATTTTGTCAGGGCCAGTCAGGATGGCCTTGCCTCGTATAAAAACAATTCATCAGACCTCAAAGGTGCTGTGACAGACCCCAACCTGAGTTCCTCCAACTGCAGGGGTGTGGCTTCAGGCGAGGGGGTAGTTTGAGCCAGGGCTGTGCCCCAAATTGGTTTTTTGGGCAGGGGCACCCCTGCCTAAAGCTGTGCATTTGGTTTGAAGTGTGTTGGAGTCTCCACTTGGAGTAGCAGGACTAGTGCATATCAATTTCTTTGTTAAACTGACAAACTATGCATTTGTCTCAAACCAGGCCAGGGCCTACTTTCCAGACTTACGATTCGGAGCCATATGCTGTATCATAGACGAATAAAAATCGCACCCATGACCACAGCCAAAAATTACCTGAAGATGTTGGGTCCCCTCGCAGCATGCACTCACATAGTTAGTAAGTTTGCTGATGACACCAAGTTGGGGGGAATGATAGATACTCTGGAGGGCAGGGACAGGATCCAGGGAGACTTGGACAAATTGGAACACTGGGCTGAAAGAAACCTCATGAGGTTCAACAAAGACAAGTGCAAAGTCCTGCACTTAGGACGGAAAAATCCCATGCACTGCTACAGGCTGGGGACCGATCAGCTAAGTAGCAGCGCTGTAGAAAAGGACCTGGGAGTTATGGTGGATGGGAAGATGAATATGAGCCAACAGTGTGCCCTTGTTGCCAAGAAGGCCAATGGCATATTAGGCTGCATCAGTAGGAGTATTGCCAGCAGATTGAGGGATGTGATAATTCCCCTCTATTCGACACTGGTCAGGCCGCATCTGGAATACTGTGTCCAGTTTTGGGCTCCCCACTACAGAAAGGATGTGGACAAATTAGAAAGAGTCCAGCGGAGGGCAACAAAAATGATTAGGGGGCTGGGGCACATGACTTATGAGGAGAGACTGAAGGAACTAGGCTTATTTAGTCTACAGAAGAGAAGACTGAGGGGAGATTTGATAGCAACCTTCAACTACTTGAAGGGTTGCTCCAAAGAGCAGGGAGCTAGGCTGTTCTCGAGGGTAACAGAGGACAGAACAAGGAGCAATGGTTTCAAATTACAGCTGGGGAGGTCAAGGTTGGATATCAGGAAAAACTTTCTCACTAGGATGGTGGTGAAGCATTGGAATGGGCTATCTAGGGAGGTGGTAGAATCTTCATCTTTGGAGATTTTTAAGGCTCGGTTAGACAAAACCCTGGCTGGGATAATTTAGGGGGAGTGGTCCTGCTTTTTAGCAGGGGGTTGGACTAGATGACCTCGTGAGGTCCCTTCCAACCCTATTATTCTATGATTCTATGATTCTATAGTCCAATATACCAGATTGTGCCTGAAGCCCCTACAGGCATGGCTAACTTCAGTCTACCAACCATCCTGACTACCAACCAAGGTGGTATCAGTCCCACCATCAGTACTGGAAATGCTCTACTGGTGGCTAGACCTGTGGTTGGTCTGTGCAGGAGTCCCCTTCACTTCTTTTTCCTACCTTGACCTTAGTAAGTGAGGCCTCAGACACAGGTTGGGGCCGGGGGGCTCATCTAGAATGATTCAAAGGCTTTAGTCTCAGGAAGAAGTCTCAACTCGCTCCTCACCCATGTGCAAGGAAGCCCTCCATCTGTGGCACTTCTGCAAAGCTCATGCAATCCATTTAGAAGCGACCTACTTGCCAGGGTCTCAGAATGTGCTGGCAGATTGCCTCAGCAGGTCAATTTCCACATGCAAATAGTTCCTCTGTCCAGATGTGGCGAATGGCATCTTCCAGGGGTGGGGGATTTCCCATATAGGCTTACTTGTGATGAAATCCAACAGGAAATGCACACAGGTCTGCTCATTCCACACCCCGAGGACAATTGTGGATGCATTCCTTATTCCATAGACTGGGCACCCATTCTGTGCATTCCTTTCGATACCTCTGGTTCGCAAGATACTCCTGAAGGTCAGGAAAGAAGGGTCTGCAATAATCTTGGCAGCCCTAGCTTGGCCACACCAGGACTGGTACACCTAGCTCCTCAAGCTCTTGGCGGAGAATCTTTCTCTAGTACCAGACCTATTCACTAAGGATCATTCATGGCTACCTTCACCACCCAAATATACAGTCCCTCCACCTTATGGCATGGCAGGTTTATAGCTGAACCCCCAGGAGATGGAACGTTCAGAGCAGGTCAGAAATTTCTTCCTGAACAGTAGAAAACCCTCCACCAACCTGGCCAAATGGAATAGATTCTCCATCTGGTCCACACAGAATGGAGCTTCACCCAAACTCTCGTCCATGCCTTGTATTGTGGACTACCTGTTACACCTCAAAGTTAGGGGCTGTCAGTATCATCAGTTAAGGTACACTTGGCTGCAGTCTTGGCCTTTCATCCATGGATAGCAGACTCCTTGAGATTTGCAAATCATACAGTAAGTTTCTTCCTCAAGGGCCTCAACAGGCTATTTCCTCACAAATGCCAGCAGGCAGGGCTGGATAAACAAGGGAGCTTAAGGGATTGAGAACTGGTTAAAAGACAGGGAACAAAGGGTAGGAGTAAATGGTAAATTCTCAGATTGGAAAAGGGTAGCTAGTGGTGTTCCCCAAGGGTCGGTCCTAGGACCAGTCCTATTCAATTTATTCATAAATGATCTGGAGAAAGGGGTAAATAGTGAGGTAGCTAAGTTTGCAGACGATACTAAACTACTCAAGATAGTCAAGACCAAAGCAGATTGTGAAGAACTTCAAAAAGATCTCACAAAACTAAGTGATTGGGCATCCAAATGGCAAATGAAATTTAATGTGGATAAGTGTAAAGTAATGCACATTGGAAAAAATAACCCCAACTATACCTATAATATGATGGGGGCTAATTTGGCTACAACGAGTCAAGAAAAAGATCTTGGAGTCATTGTGGATAGTTCTCTGAAGATGTCCATACAGTGTGCGGAGGCGGTCAAAAAAGCAAACAGGATGTTAGGGATCATTAAAAAGGGGATAGAGAATAAGACTGCAAATGTATTATTGCCCTTATATAAATCCATGGTACGCCCACATCTCGAATACTGTGTACAGATGTGGTCTCCTCATCTCAAAAAAGATATTCTAGCACTAGAAAAGGTTCAGAAAAGGGCAACTAAAATGATTAGGGGTTTGGAGAGTGCCTCGTATGAGGAACGATTGAAAAGGCTGGGCCTCTTCAGCTTGGAAAAGAGGAGACTGAGGGGGGACATGATAGAAGTATATAAAATTATGACTGATGTGGAAAAAGTGGACAAGGAAAAGTTGTTTAAATACTCCCATAATACAAGAACCAGGGGTCACCAAATGAAACTGATAGGTAGCAGGTTCAAAACAAATAAAAGGAAGTTCTTCTTCACACAACGCACAGTCAACTTGTGGAACTCCTTACCTGAGGAGGTTGTGAAGGCTGGGACTATAACAATATTTAAAAGGGAACTGGATAAGTTCATGGTGGCTAAGTCCATAAATGGCTATTAGCCAGAAAGGGGTTAAGAATGGTGTCCCTAGCCTCTGTTTATCAGAGGATGGAGACGGATGGCAGGAGAGTGATCACTTGATCATTGCCTGTTAGGTTCACTCCCTCTGGGGCACCTGGGCACTGGCCACTGTCGGTAGACAGATACTGGGCTAGATGGACCTCTGGTCTGACCCAGTACAGCCTTTCTTATGTTCTTATGTTAAGGGGCTACAGCCCCAAGCCAGGGATAAGGGGCGCCTTGCTGAACAGCACCCTTCAAAAATAAATTGGGTGCTGTCACCTCCAGCAGCTGAACTGAGCACTACCAGCCAGTGCCATGTCACATTGCTGGGCTGGTTGATCTGCCAGGCCTCAGTGCCACCCTGCCCCTGTGACTGGCTGGTCCTTGGGCCCTGGGTCTCCCTAGCATTGGCTGGGCCCCAGCGCCAAGCATTGGCCTACCCCACCCCTGCAGCTGGCCAGCTTGCAGGCTGGGGCTGAGCACCGGCTGGTCTGCAGGCCCTGAGCCCTTCACAGTGCTGGACAGCCTAAGAGCTGGCATGCCCCAAGCAGCTGGTGGGTCTGCCGGGCCTCAGCATCAGTGTGCCCAAGCACCACCCTGCCTTGCCTCGCCCCACCCCTAGGCTAGGAGCCACTGTGGTTGGCGGGGGAAGGCTCATGAACGTGGACAGTCCCAGATGGCCAGGACCCTTAATCTGGCCCACCCAGCAGGTTGCCTATTGGGACCTTAATCTGATGCTATCGGCACTGATGGAGCCTTCCTTTGAGCCTTGAGCAATATGCTCTCTCCTATACCTATTATGGAAAGCAGCCTTCCTAGTAGCCATAACGTTGGCCTGAGGAGATTCAGAATTTAAAGCTCTCACATCCAAGCCTTCTATGGTTTTCTTCAAAGACAAGGTTTGTCTGCACCTGCAACCAGACTTCCCTCCAAAGGTAGTGCCACAGTTCCAGTTGTACCAGGAGGTATTTCTTCCAGTCTTTTACTCCAAACCACATGCCAACAACTGTAAGCAAAAGCTTTGTTCACTGGACATTAGGAGAGCGTAGGCATTCTATAACAAAAGAATGAAACCATTTAGGAAAACGTCTCAACTCTTTATAGCAGTAGCACATAGGATGAAGGTCCTTCCAATCTCATCTCAAAGAATCTCATAATGGATCACATTAGGTATTAAGATCTGTAATGACCTGTTGAATGCACTAGTCGCAGTGCTGACAGCCTACTCCACAAGGGCCCAGGCATCCTCAACAACATTTCTAGCTCAGGCCCCAATGCAGAACATCTGTAGGGCACATCGTGATCATCTCTCTTCAACTTCGCAGCACACTGTCATTGCCCATCAAGCCAGAGATGATGCAGCAGTTGGCAGAGCAGGGCTCCAATTCATAGTCCATTGAACTCTGATCTTTCCTCCTATGGAGCTGCTTGTGAGTCACCTGCTTAGAATCGACATGAGCAAACACTCAAAGAAGAAAAGATGGTTACTAATCTTCTGTAACTGTTATTCTTCGAGATATGTTACTCATGTCCATTCCAAGACCCACCTGCCTACTGCTCTGTCAGAGTATGCCCCAGCAAAAAGAAACTGAAGAACTGGGGGTTGTCTGAGTCCGATATAGAGCACCATGAAGGCACAACTCCAGAGGGTTCCAGAGCTGACCCTCTGGATGCTACTAGGGGAAGAAACTTTCAGCGACTGTGCACGTGGCATGTGCACATCTAGTTGGAATGGACCTGAGTAATGCGTCTTGAAGACCAACATTTACAGAAGGTTAGTAACTACCTTTTTTACTGGCTTATGCATCAATTTTTTATTGATTGTATATGCCAGAAAATAATCGTTTATCTGAATTGACTGTGCCAGAGTAATAGGAGTGACAGATAGTAAAGATGTATTTTTGTCTTTTTAAGTTAGAAGGACAAATTTTATGTAATCTTTTTCTTTGTCTAGCTTCACTTATTGTGTTCAAAATGGGTTGTTCTGTTTTTCCAGATTAACATTGCCCCAGACAATTGGAAATGTTTTCATTGAGAGGCTGGCTGACTATATTCTTGTGAAAACTACCTTTGGTTTTTCTCTGGCTTGGGATGGAAGCTCTGGCATTTATATTAAACTGACAGAAGAACATAAAGGGAAACCTTGTGGCCTGTGTGGAAATTATAACCGCAATAAATCTGATGACTTGATAATACAGAATAGTAAGTGAAGATATCAGAAATGTACTTTCCTTTGTGAAAAACCAGGTTATCTGATCCTGTTGTCTTGTAAATATTAGGGTGAGCTCTAAAAGGTTGTGTACATTATCCATTTCAATTTATTTACAGGAGATTTGAGTTGACTATATGGGGTCTGCTCTGCTTTGCTCAGTCATGAATTTTATCGAGGAGAGCCTGTTCAACAAAGCGTTTAAGTGTATGCTTAAGTACTTTCCTGTTCAGCAAAGCACTTAAGCACATGCCCTTAGCTTAATTGATAGATGTACCTACAAATTATAATGACCAAAGCACTATTGTTTCTTTGAAAACTATATAATGTAAAAACACTCAAATTAATATTTGGAAAATGCAGTTGCTCAGAACATTGATCTACCTAGTTTTTTTTTTTTAAATATGTTTTATTGGTTGATGAAATATTGAAATTGAAAAACCTTGTTGAGGAATTCCAAAGGGGTAGCCGTGTTAGTCTATTGTAGAAAGACAACAGAGTCTTGTGGCACTTTTAAAGACTAACAGATTTATTAATTGCATGAGCTTTCGTGGGAGAAAATCCCACTTCGTCAGACGCTTTGAAGATAGGAAAGTTACAGAGTGGGAGGAAATAAAATGCAGGGGAGTGTATGACATAGCATCAGGTCAGGCTGTAACAGCAAATCAAAATAGGTGTTAGGATTCAAAACACTGGGGAACAGCACATAGAGGAGGGGGAGGTCAATTCACTTGATGTAATGCGAGAAAAATCCATAGTCCCTGTTTAACCCCAAGACAACTGAGTCAAATTTGCATATAAGTTTGAGTTCTACAGACTCTCTTTGAAGCTGTGATTTGTTATTCATCTGTTTCAACACAGCTATTAACAAGTCGTTAAGGGAGTGAGCAGGGAGATTGAAGTGTTCCCCTACAGGTTTTGCAGTGTTGCAATTTCTGATGTCAGATTTGTGTCCATTGATTCTTTGGCGCAGAGACTGTCCTGTCTGTCCAATATATAAGGCAGAGGGGCATTTCCGGCACATGATGGCATAAATCACATTGGTGGATGAGCAGGTGAACGAACCCTTGATGGAGTAGGTGGCATGATTAGGCCCTGTGATGGTGTCATCAGTGTAGATATGAGGGCAAAGTTGGCAGCGTGGTCTGCTGCAGGGCTGTGTTCCTGCTTTAGTGTTTCTGGTTGAGGAAGTTAATGTTTTTCCATTGCTACTTTTTTTTATTAACATATGTTACTATAGGGAAGAGAGTACATTTTGAGAAGATGAATAATCCAGTGGCGTCACTGTGGTCCATCTGAGAGAGAGCTTGTGCTGTTGATTTGCAAAGGTGACGTTGCTGGAAAGAGTTAAAAGAGCTTTTCTCCTTAGCTGAATAGTATTCTCTCTACACTTTATACTGGCCATTGTCTACTGCAGATAATTCCCTCCCCCCCCCCCCCCCCCCCAGTGAGAAGTGTTCTGTGCTGCCTTTGTTTTAGAGCAGACATCAGCTCACAGGCAGCGAAACAAGAGGCGGCAGGTTGGGAAAACAAGAGGAGCAGTTTCTCTCAAACAATCCCTGATATGGGTAAAAATAATAATGGTGTTTAATCACTGCAACAAAATACAGGGAGAGTTTAGTTTTTCACCATTAGTTATTTTTTTAAATCACAAATTTTATCTCACTATTACCCTGAATTTTCTCCCTGTTTCCACAACCCTTTTGAGCGATAGCCAGGTGCTCTTTATTGTGCCAAGAGAGTGAAGCGGTTGGCTGTGTTTGTATGTACACATAGTCTTGTTTTTCTGCCCAGTGGAAACTGGCTGTATCCCTTCTACAGTGCTTGTAGCAGCATCCAGTTACTCAGTGACATGGCACTGTTTGTTCTGTTCCAGACATTGACGTCTGCACACCAAAGAATAGTACGTTATCTGACCAATTGAAACTTATCTTTTTGTATTTTTTTTTTAAAAAAAACCATTGATTCACACACTGTTAAAAATACAGTTTGTGTCTTTTTGGTTTACTGTTTATCATAACATACTTTCAAGAGGTGGTCTGTTTTTTGTCTCCATTTTTGGCATTACACAGAGCTAATGGCACTATACTCTGGCATCTGTAATGGCAGAATTCCTGTTTTTTAAAAGTCAAAGAGTTATGGATCACATTAAACTTTAAACTTTGAACAGATTTTATAACACTGCACCCTGACACTGTGTGTGCAAATGGGAAGCAATTTGCTGTGATATTTTTTCACAAGAATAAGAGGTGATGGGTTCATAATACTTATAAATTATCACTCTATCTAAATGTTTCCAACTCTCATCAATCCTTTATGATATTGCCACACACCAGCAGTTTAAGGTGAACTATTCTGTGTGGTTTGCAGATTGATTACTCTTTTAGATCCCAGCTACACTACAGCTAGAACCAAATTTGGGGATCTGTTGTCAAGATGGTTGCAGGGATGTGCACAGGAATTAATATTTGGCTACTTTTGGAGGGGAACTTTCTGTGCTCTTCACGGCCAGAAGAGCCGCCCTAGGGCTGGTGGAGCTGAATCTCCCTTTTCCCCCCTGCCCCCCCACAGCCAGTGGAGAGGATTCTCCCCCTTCCCACAGCCTCATCATCTCCTGCCCTGGGATCTCTCTGCCCTGCCCCAGACGTGTTCTGTGCCCCTGCTGATTGGGGGCTGAGGGCAGTGCCCTCCTGTACCGCTCTTGCGCATACTCTTGCATGGTTGTTTTTCAATTTGGTAATGCAGTTCAGAATTCTAGGGTCTCTGAAAGTGAGCTAAAGTCTTGGATACGGTTGCATTGAGGTCCCCAACTCTGTTATAGCTGTAGCATAGCTGGGGCATTAAACATATTTACCAAAGAAGAAGTAAAAAAAATAAATTTAAGAATTAAAAATTTCTAATGATAGTAAAATAAACTGCATAACAAGTGGAAAAATAGGGCAATGCTGTCCTCCTAAGATATTCAAAGTACAAAAATGGATCCTGATATGTATTCACCCAAACAAAAAAATGAGAGAAATATTACAGGTTCTTAGTAAAATCTTATTCTAGTAAGATTAAAACCTTATTCTAGGTTCTTAGTAAAATCTTATTCTATGATTTGTTTGTTTTTCCTAATGGCCACTTTAAGCACCATCTTTTTGTAATATTTTTGCATATTGTGACACTCACTCATTATTTTATTTGATAGCGCTGTCCAGGGGATGACAGTTCTATTTAATGGCAACTTTTGAGGTTTCAGAATTTGGTTTTGTTCATCACTGGAATCACCTTTTGAATGCTGAATATAGAATGTGTCAGAATGTCTTTATTTGGATTAAAACCCTGAGCTGTTTGATCAGGAAGGTTTTCCAGATACAGGTCTTGGGGGAAGAGAGACGGGAAAGAGATTAAGACTCATAGGCTATGTCTACACTTGCTAAAATTAGTTCGAATTAATTAGTTTGAACTAACTAATTTGAGCTAATTTTAGTTAGTTCGAATTAGCTTAATTCGAACTAGAAAAAGTTACTTTGAATTAAGCAAGTGCCATTCATGGCACTTGCTTAGTTCGAATTAGCGATCCCCATTCATTTCAATGGCCGGTTAGTTCAAACTAAGAAATTAGTTCGAATTAACATGGCCACATTGGCTAATTCGAACTAGTTAGTTCGAATTAAAACCTTACTTCTGAACCCCTATTCAAACTTATTAGTTCAAATTAAGGAAGCCCTTAATTCGAACTAACTAAAGCCTAGTGTAGTCATAGCCATAGGTTAGGTCTGAGGTTCTCTGGTCACTTCTGACCAGAGAGCTAGAGCCTCGTGTAATAGCTTGGAGCTAAGGCACTGGCTGGGCTTATTGGGGACCTTCGTTCAAATCCCTGTTCTGTGTGAATCAGATTCTCTTATAACCCAGGCCATTGCCATAACCCCCACACTACAGTGTCAGTCTCTCTCTCAGGCTGGACATGGCCAGAGAGTCCCTGAACCAAAAACCTTTCTGATAAAATCTTTTTCAAAATCAATGTCTCTCCAAAAACATTTCTCTTTTGACAAAGAGGCATATTTTGACACAGTCTCATTTTGTCACAAATGTTCTGACTAGCTCTACATTTGACTTAGAAAATATTGGATTTGAGACCCTGTGTGTCATGAGCTGGTAGAGATTAAACTGCTCTGGAGGCAATGTATGCAGCCTTTGAGAAAGGGAATAGTAAATGCATCTCATTTTCATACCCCTGACTTCTGACCTGTTGAATGATATTGGTATCAACTGCACAAGACAGAGGAAATGCACCTTTTTCACCCTTTTTGCCAATTTAAGAACATGAAGTAAATGCGATATGTAGTGCTCAGAGCAAGAGAATGGGAATCAGAAAACCTAGGCTCTCTTTCCTCTGACCTTGACTTGGTGCATGGCTCTGAGCATGTTTCTTAATCTGTGGAGTACTGTTGTATTCTATACCAGTTCTTATGTCTCCCTCATCACCATAGTCTCTGAGTACCTTCCAGCAGTGGATTAGATGATGTGACTAGCTTCTGTCATGTGTTGTTCATTCTTTCTCTCATCCTCTCTCCAGGCAGGAGTCGTGGTTGTAGTGCAGTGTCTTGTTTTCGTAGGATTTTTTGCAGAAGTTGATTGTAATATCCACTTTTGTGAAATATATATGGGATCCTTAAATAAAATGTATTAAAGAAGTGCAAAAAACAAACGCATGCTCATAGTAAGAAATCCATCTTTGTTAGGAAATTCCTTATGAACTTTATTTCCTGAAAAAAGCTGGACATTTCATGTTAATTCATTTTAGAATTGAATATGGTGTAAAAGATGAACTGAAATTAAAAAATAAATTCTTGTGAGATCCCAAATTACTAACAGAATATATCTTATACTGAGTACATTTAGATTGTTTGGAAAATAATTCTGTTTCATTTGAGAGATTTATCGGCTTTTGTGCTGACAGAAAACCTTTGTTCTTGTGGAAAATGATGCTGTTCAATGTTTTTTTCTCGAGTAGGTGAATATACAGAAGACATTGCTGTATTTGCCAACAGCTGGTCTGTGCAAACCGTAGATGATGCAATTTGTGTGGCTACTCCCTCAGATTTTTCTAGTCCATGTTCAACTAACACAGAGTCCTCTGAGGTAAGTTGGTCAGTTTACATTTCATACTGGATGCGTTAATAGTGATTCATATTCTCTAGCCTGTTTTTATGTGCTTTCATTTACAATATTTTTTTAGTCAAGTACCCAGTCTTCCCCAAACCAAAGAACTTATGGTTCTGCACAGACTTAACATTCAGCACAAATGCAAAAATCATAAATGATTGACTGGAAATTAGATAAAATATTTTAAAAGGCAAATATTGTGGCAGCATCATATTTTAAAGCCAGTTATATAGGTGCATAAGAAATGAAATAGTCATCTACATGTTCTTTATTGATAATACATGAGACTCTTTAGGTTCCTAAAGGAATTTTACACAAAAGGCCTGATTCTAATCTCACACTGGTGAAGATCAGGATTAACTCAGTTGTTGTCAATGGCACTGCACCAGTGTTAAAGAGAACAGGAGGGGGAACAAAAGCATAACTAAAATCAGAATCAGGAAAAATATAGTGAGTAGACCAAGCATATAGATCAGAGGTCCATCCAAAGCAAAACACTGGCTCTCAACATGGAAGGAGAAGATTAAGATCAGGCCTGTTGATGTTGTGCTGAGGTAGGCACTTTCTATGAGAATTGACGAAGAATTGTATATGGTGAAGTTAAAAGAGTAATGGATCTGCCAATTGGTCTACTTACAATGTTCTTCACTGCTACCCTGGGCTGTGGGTTTTGTTCACAGTCCTGATGCTTTACCGATCATTCAGGAGTTTAAAGTACCACAGAAGAAACATGCTCAGCTTCTGGATGAAAGAGGCTGCTTTTTGTCACATTGCCCAGCTTAGCTGCAACACTGGGGGGCTATGGGAGAAATTAAGTCCAGTTAGAACTGTTCTGGAAGAAGACTGATTGTGATATAATGGATGAAAGAGCGGGGAATAGAGAGTAACACAGGAGAAAATGGGGGAATCTTCTGGTTCTAGAAGGGATGTAATGTACATCTGACTGGGGAAACAGAAGTAAAAAGAATAATGTATGCATGGTGAAGTATATGATAGCTATTATTTAACAGAATTTTTTGAAAAATGCACAGGCCATATTCTTCAAATGCCAAGTACTTCTACAGTTTCCTTTTCTCAGCTGTCATGAAAGCATAGATCCATATTCATATATTTCTAGCTGCATGAATGACCTTTGCAGGTAAGAACGATGGTGTTCTTTTAAACATTTATTTTTATTCATTAGAAATATTGCATAATAGCCAGATTGATTTTTAGAGAGTAGAGCTTTTTAGCGAAGTACTTTCTTCTCCACATTCCCCATTCTCACCTCCCAGTGGCTCTGTGTTTAATCCCAGTAGTGGCTCTAATCTTAATAAACAGTGGGTCAAATTTAGATCTGTCATAAGAGATAGCAATTCTCATAGACATCAGGGAGAGTTGCACCCTTTACTGCCAGGGATAAATCAAATCAATTATTTATCCCTTAATTTCAGAGTCTGAAACATCTCCTTCACTGCACTCTCCTTTTTGTCAATCTTGTTTGCTAGTGCCACTGACACTTCCAATAGTGCTGGTTTCTGCTAGACTTTGTGAGATCATTTAAATTAAAAGCTATGATCCCCCTAGTATAATTGAAATTGAATAAGTGACCAAAGAAAATATACCTTTGCTTTTTCACTGAAAATTGTATCACTAGCAAATAAATTTAATGACATAATGAGATAACACGGACAGTGATATCTCTTTACTACCCTGCCAAAGTATATGTCACCAGTTATTTGCTTTCTGCTTTCCTATTTATTTATTTAAATAGGGGTACAGAAGAGAAGCAGTACAATGCACTGAAGGAACTCTTGCTTCCATTATTCTTCCTACTTCAAGATGTGAACAGCATTGACTAATAATTGACTAATTTATTTTTCTTTAAAAAGGATATGGCAAGATACATGTTTATTACAGTCATAGGCTATGTCTACACTTGGAAATTTAAGTCAACTTTAAGTTGACTTAGTAAGTCTACACTTAAATTTTAAGTCGACTTTGGGGTGAACTTACAAAGTCGACCTAGAGCGTCCACACTGGATGCCTAGGTCAACTTCTAGGGGTCAGAGGGACCTAGGGCAGGTCCATGGGGGCGGGGAGGGGCACCCCTTGCCCAGTGCCAAGGGGCTCAGCCTTTGCCCCATTGTACATAGGTGCATGCCAGGCTCCCCCTGTGCCCCACTCTGGCAGGAAGGGCATTGGTGTAGTCCAGGAGTAGCCCTAAGTCGACTTAGGGCTACCCCACATCTATACTGGCTTAATTCGACTTTAAAAAGTCGAATTAAGCCTAAAGTTGAATTAATTCTAGGTTTAAGAAAGTCGACTTAATTTTCATTAAGTCGACTTTATTTTCCTTAAGTCGACTTAAGCAAGCTGCTTAAGTCGACTTAAGAAAACTGTAGTGTAGACACAGGATAAATTAAGTCGACTTAATTTACAAGTGTAGATGCAGCCATTGAGCGTAAAGCCAAAAGGGACCATTAGGTCATCTAGTTTGACCTTCTGTAGAGCACCAGCCACTGAAACACCTGCACACTAACTAAAAAAATTCAATTAAACTGAAATAGACACTAAAGACTAGACTATTATGTGCCATAGACAGACAGTAGGAGGTTGCGAGGCTCTGCAGTGCACAATGCCCCCACAACGTCATGGAAATTATTGTGAGATGTACCTTGAATCTAAAAAAAATTTCATTGAAGTCAGTGGAACAACTCCTACTCACTTCAATGGGAGCAGAAGTCAGGCAGGATCTGAATTTTATTTGTAATACATATTTACATATCTGCAACTTACTGCACCTTCTTTTTTACAATGGAGAACAATGGAAAGCAAACTTCAACTTTGGGTGAAGTTTCTGTGTCTCAGGATCTCATTAATTTAGGCTTAAGTTTATAAAAGAGAACTCTCATCTTGTGGACTTAGTGTCAGTTTAAGAAGTTCCTTCTGGTGCCATACTTTATATGCCAAGTCATTCTTTCTCTTAAGACTCATTGAATTGGATTAGATAAGGCAAGCTGGAGGAGACTCTGATCACTGTGGGGTTTTGAAATGTTGACTTTGTAACAGATGTGTTGAAAGCACCAAAACACACACAATATGATATAGTCTAAAACCAATGAATCTTGGAAGCTTGATCTTGTTGTGCTGAAAGGCAATTAAACCCCCAGTTATATATTATAATGTTGCTTATCACATATTCGTCTTGTTGTTATGATTAGTCAGTTTTGGCATAAAGTCCTTCACAGGACTCTTAACTTCTCTCTGTAAAAAACCGTGACTATCTAATCTGTTTGTTTATGACACCTGTCCCTGGAATATCTGAACACAGCCCATCTATTCATGAATGCAAGAAACTTTATGAGGGGAGGGATTATTGTTCCCATTTGGCAGAGAGGGAGTTGAGATGCCGATTACTTTTGTCTGTGACAAAGCCAGGACTAAGAGCCGGATCTCGTGAATTGTAGGCCATTGCATTCATCACAAGACCACCCTTCCTCTGCCAAATTGTTTCTGTTCATAAGCATTGCTAATCTTTTGTAATAAATATTACTTGGTTTTGTTGTACATTAAAATAAAACAAAAGACTTATGTGGTGTCAAAAGGTAAAAAAAAATGTAAAAGCAAAATCAGTACCCCTAGTTACTTTTTTAAGTAATGCTATTGATTTGAAGTCTCAAAAATTGTAATCCCTTTTAACTGTGCAAGACCAATCTTTTTAAAGAGTTCTGCAATCTCAGGTAGCAGAGATATTTATATGAGCATTATATTTAGGATTGAGTGATCACAAGATTATTTTACTGTTTCAGAGCAGATGATGATGAAACTTATTGCCGAGCAGTGACAGAGTATGCTAGAGCATGCTCCCACGCAGGCTACCCTGTACGGGATTGGAGGGATGATTTTCCTGCCTGTAGTAAGTATCAACTTTCTTCTATTTATAATGTCTTAATTTTTCAAAAAAAAAAAAAATCAGCATAATCCACTAAGTAAAGAGGATTAGGATAAAAGGAGGGGACGGGAAGGGAAATCTATCTTCAGGGTCTACCTTAACCATAGATCTCTTAAAAAGTCAGCCCAAATTGCCTTCAATTTTTCACACCTTACCTTTCTTCGGAATGCCAGTTATTGGTTAGCTGTGAGGTCAGCCACCTCATTGGGCAAGACGTCAATGTTTGGTGGAAATAGACTGTTCCATTTTTGCAGGATTAACTTTTTAGTGACCAAAATGTCATGTTGGAGTCATGCTACATTGCTACCAGGTAACTTCCATATATCAGAAATATATCCCAGTCTGGTACAGGTACACCCCCAAAACATGCATTAATCCATTCATTTCCAAGAACAGTCAGTCTTTCTGAGGCTCATGATCATTAATCTTTGTAGGGATCAATATATTTGAAAAAAAGTGTCCTATGGTGAATAGGCTGTAGTCTCTGATATATACTTTCTTTTAAATATTAGATACAATTGTATTCCATTGGGTTGGAGATAATTTTGTAATCCATTAGTATTTTTTAAAATGTTACATTCTAGCATACTCAGTGTTGTTTGGGCCATGTTGTTCCCAGATATTAGAGAGACAAGGTGGTTGAGGTAATATCATTTACTAGACCAGCTTCTGTTGTTGAGAGAGACTAGCTTTCAAGCTACACAGAGCTCTTCTTTAGGTCTGGAAAATGTACTCTGAGTATAGCAGCTAAATATAGGATGGAACAGATAGTTTAGCATAAATAGTTAACACATTTCAGGGGACCATTCAAGGTGAAGTGGCCCATTAACACCTGTCCAGTCATAGGGGAAAACAGAATAGAGACACTGGATTTATGGTTTATTACAACATTCCGGAACCCACTTAATTCCCCCATTCCCACCTCCCTCCCCATGACTGGAGAGGTATTAATGGGCTTTTTAATTTTTAATAGCAATAATTAAGAAACATTACATAGCTATTTACATGATGAGATGTTGCATTCCAGAAAAATGAATTACAGATGAGGTTTTCTAACTTATAAAGGAAGCAGAATGCACTAATGTCCAGTATGACTTGTACACATTTTAGCTGAAAAGTGTGAAGACAGTTTTGTCCATCGGGATTGCATTAGTTGTTGTCCACCAACCTGCACATTTGAAAAGGATTGTCTTGGCAGCAATCTCCACTGCTTAGATGGCTGTTACTGTCCAGATGGTAAGTCTCTGATATTTTCACATGACATTTTAACATTAATCTAATCCCTGACAACACAAAAACTAAAAATCAGAAAAAAAATATTTTACATATTTAAGCTTCTTTTAGTATTTAATGTATCCACACTTTCTCCTTGCTCTTGTTAATGTTGTATGCTTTAGTTGTTTTATAGTCTTCTGAAAGATCATTCAAAATACAGTTATGAATACACCTGTATTGGTTAAAACTTGTGTGATCTCTCGGGTGAGCTCTACAAATAAAAAGTTGCATGAGTTTTAACTAGTGTATCTGAATTTTTCCTAATTGTTTTGAGTTTTTGAATTAGTGCAGATATTTTATACTGTATCAGGAAGATGATCCTTCTTGCAGCTAGATTCAACAAAAGACAAGAGGTTGAACCGTAGGGAACAGCCCTGCCTTGTCAGGGCTATGGAGTATGTGACCTCACAAGTCTTTTCCATTTCAAATTTGGGGGGTTTTATGGGCTCATTGAGGATATTGTACATGGTATGCACATTCAGAGTGAAATTCAAGTGGCTTCAAAAGACTTCCTCAAAGCCCTCCACCACAGAATCTCCCTCAGAAGCTTCGTTAAACAGTAAGTGGTGTGTCTTGAGTGGACACCTTGCTTTGAGGTGAATTTCACCTTTCTGCTGAACTGAACCTTTATTCTGCAGAATGAACAGTGAACAACAAGGATGTCCCAGGGGTTGAGGCATGGATGTGGTGGACTCAGGTTCAGTTCCCTGCTGTGCCATGGACCTCCTATGTGATGTTGGACAAGTCACTTAGTCTTTCTGTAGCCCAGTTAGGGTGGTCACTCATGCATTCCAATACTTCCCAGAATGGCTTTGGTCCACCCCCACCTGCTTGATCCTGTCCCCACTTGTGTGACTATACACAGTGCATATGAGGTCACATCACGCAGAGGACACCATTTTGAAGGTGCACCACCCCATCCCCACTGTTGCAACCGTGCATGCATGAATGACGTCATGGCAGTAGGGATGGAGTGGCACAATCTTCAAAATGGCACCCTGCCTCTCTGATACCAGACAAAGCCACACCCGGTTTTGTCTTAATACTGGATAGGGGACAAGGAGACAAACCATCTGAACTGTTTGTCTTAAAATTGGACGAATGGCCTGCTTTGTCTCAGTTTCCCGTCTGTGCAATGGGGGTCATGGAAAGGAGATGGGCACTGCTGTGATAAAATCACCCATTGAAATATCATAAAAATAATGCCTCTCTACCCAAGTGAACACACAGAGTGAACAGCAGACCCCCAATATTCCTGTCTTGTTTTTAGTTATGTGTTTTGTTTTATTTTGACAAAAATAGGTCTCGTAATGGACAATGGAACTTGTATCTCTGTGTCAAATTGTCCTTGTATTTATCACGGGACAGCCTTCCCTGTTGGCTCAAAAATTGAACAAGAATGCAGTGAGTGGTATGTAGTCTCTAATCCATTCTTGCCTTTTCATGTATTCGCTTGCCTAATCTTTAATTTATTGTAAGTTTTTTACCAAGTTGCATTACATTTTTCAAAGCTATTGTATATCTGTCGTACAATCCATGTTCTGTCTCTGACTAGAAGACAAAGACAAAGTGATTCCTAAATAAAGTGTAAATTTGTGACATCTGAAGACTTACAAAAATCATTTTTTCTAAAGACCCGAAAAAAGAGCATGTTCTTTATTTTGTAATTTATTTAGTGTTTGTATTGGTGGCCTTTGGAACTGCACTGAACACGACTGCCCAGGTAACTCCAGTTTAATGATTCTTATTACCAGTATACTGAATATGTGGGCCATGATCTGCAAAAGGTAATCGAAACAGATGTGCTTTTGTGGTTTGGGGTGATAATAAACAAACAGAAGAGATTAAAGAAATTGACGCAGCTGGAGTGCTGATTATCTGATCACATCATATTACTGTTATGTTGTGCTTTCCCCAATCTGTTTGTTATATCCACCTGTTGTCTCTTGTCTTATACTAAGACTGCATGTTTTTCATGGGGTGGCACCATCTTTCTGTTATGTTTGTATGGTGCCTAGCACAATTATAGTACAGAGTAGTAAGAGCACATCATCCTGGTGCTCAGTTTACTCCACTTTCCCTAGATCAACAGGCTAATTTTAAGATAACAGTCCTCATCTTTAAGGCTTGCCTGGCTTTGAACAAAGTTATTTAACTCCTATTTGATAACTCCTGTACATCAGGTACCAAGACCTCCCTTGACAGTTAGTTTAATCATTTCTGTGAAATACGTCTCAAAATCAGGGAGTCACATTCGTGAAAGTGGGACAATCTTTCCAGTAACTGTCTCTAGACTACAAAACTCCCCGTGGAAGGGTATGAATGACTACGTACCTAACTGCCTTCAAAATCTATCCCTGCCACTAAAGCAACAACTAAAGAAAGGAAAATAAAAAGAGTAGGCGAACCATGGTCTCTCTCGCACAGGTCTACACTTCCGTTTATGTCGATCTAACCTACATTGCTCAGTAGTGTGAAAGAGACACACCTGAGTGATACAAGTTACAGTGACCTAAGCAAAAAACGAGAGTCCTGTGGCACCTTAAAGACTAACAAATTTCTTTGGGCATAAGCTTATGCCCGAAGAAATTTGTTAGTCTTTAAGGTGCCACAGGACTCTCGTTTTTTGCTGTATACAGACTAACACGGCTACCCCTCTAGAACCAGTGACCTAACCATTGTCCACTGCCGACATAACTTCCTCTGCCTCTTGTGGGGGTAGAGTAATTATGTGATGGGACAGTGCTCCCCTGTCAGCATAGAGTGCCTTCGCCAGCCTCGCTAGGGTGGTACAGCTGCATTGGTGCAATTATGCTGATGTAGCACTTCTAGTGCAGATTAGCTCTCAGATGTGCAGAGACAGGAGAAAAACTTCTCTAGGAACCTCCTAAGGAATAGTAGACTGGAAATGTAGCCTTTTTGTTGGGCTTTGTCTTGCATTCATTCTTATTTTGAAGGGGGATGGCACTTGAATACCATAATGTTGAATGCCTGATCAGAGTCTAGGGATGTTGCACATGTAAAATTACATTTGACAAGGTGGTTTCTGATGGAGATGTAACGTGATATTTCAGATGAACTAAATGTAGTCCCAGATATCACAATAGCTATTGATAGATTTAAACTAATTTGGATAATATGCTTGGGAATGTATGGTAAGAAAATATTCCTGCATTGCCTCTTTTCCATCTCTGATTCTCTGTGTTGTGGCTTTTACCTTTTTACTCGGCCTTTCTGTGATCGGCTTTATGCAAATGAACTATCCTATTTATTGAATGTTGTTCTTTCTCTCAAGCTGAGTGCACCGTTGTAGGTGACTCTCATTTTACAACGTTTGATGGTCGTCATTATACCTTTCTTGGGATCTGTCAGTACATTCTGGTAAAAGGCACTGGGAAAGACAAATTCACAGTCACATTACAGAAAGCTCCATGTGGCCAGGTAAGGTCAGACTTGAATTTGCGATGATAAGTGAGGTACATAAAAATGTCAGGTAATTTTACATAGCCAGCCACTGTAAATTAACTAGGCATGTGCAGTAATAACAATGCCAGAAACAAACTGAAAGAGCTTTGCTGCTTTTTACATTGGGTAGCTAAAGATAGCTTGATCATGATCTGTGTTTTATTTCAATTACCGCTCTTGACCTTTGTAAAATCAATTGCTGCCTTTCTGGGATTAAGTCTACAGACCTTTTCATTCATGCATGATTACACAGGTATCTGCATATTTGGTTACAGAATGCGCGGGTGTCTTAGACAGAAAAATACTCTTGCTGACAGGACTGAACAAGTTTAATATACTGCTAGCTAGGAAAGAGATATTTCTTACCAGCCTGAGATACTTATTTGTTATTTTATAGGATATCTCATTTCTTGCTACAATATGTTTAAGAAGTTCACAAAAACGTTAAAACATTAACTGTCATCCATATCAGTTTGTGGCAGAGTATTATGTGTTTAAACCACACATACACAGTTCAGAATATGCTACTGATCTGAGTTAACTGCAACCTCAACTGTTCATTTCCTTCTTTCTGAAAAAGTCAAATACTTGCTATTATTTTAACATAATTTAGGAGGTTTATATCTCTTTCTGTGGTCAAAGGTCATGCCTGTATTACAAAGAGGAAGGGAAATGTCTTCTATTAGGGATATCCAACGTTGATATTGCTCTCTTCTAAAGCTTAACAGCACATAGACTTTGGGTCTTGCAATTGGATAAGGGCCAGATCCTCATTCTTACTCAGAGCCACGCTGCAGTCAGTGGATTTCTGGGTGGGCACAAGGGTATGCGTGTATGGACCAGGTTGCAAAAATGGAGCCTTGGTTTTTTTACTACTCTGCTTCCCTGAATAATTGCTTCTAAACACCACACACATTCATATATAACACGCCTATGCATACTCTGCACCCTATAGTTGTACCTGGCTCCTGTGTTTTCTCCTCTGAGCCTTCCAGTTTAACATTTTGGTCAATGTTAACCAGCTATACCTGGTAATAGTGCTGGTGGTTGTTTTGACCTGATATTTTTTCACTAACTGTGGATGAACAAACTGAAATTTAATTCAGTGTTAGTGAAAAATCTCATTGGCTATGCCTACACTTGCCAAAGTTAGTTCGAATTAGTTGTTTAACTTAATTCGAACTAGCATGGCCCCACTAAAATGCTAGTTCGAACTAAGCACGTGCCATGCATGGCACGTGCTTAGTTCGAATTAGTCAGTTGCATTGAGCTCAATGTGCTGGTTAGTTTGAACTAAGCAGTTAGTTTGAACTAACAAGACCACATTGACTTAATTTGAACTAACTAGTTCAAATTAAGGGTTAGTTCAAAGTAAAATGAGGTTTTTACTAATTCAAACTAACTTTCCCTTAATTCGACTTAAGGATCTGCTTAAGTCAAATTAGGAAACTCAAGTGTAGACACAGAGTAAATTAAGTCTGCTCAAGTCGACTTAATTTACAAGTGTAGACGCACCCTTTGTGTTTTTCTGTCTATTGATAAAATTCTTTTTCACTCAGAACCTCGATCATGACTGCATCCAGTCTGTAACACTAGTTCTTGAAGATGATGTGAATAAACAAGTGACTCTTACCAGGGATGGTGAAGTTCAAATGGGTCCTAACCAGGGCTTTAACTTTAATGGTAAGAAAAACATGGATTAGAGTTAATGTTCTTTTCTTCGTATTTTCTAATGCTTTTTATTATACTTTTGTACAAGTAAATAATTTTTTTGAAGGCACAAATCATGAAAAATGCTAGCTACTCTTAAAACACTTCCCCTTCTGAATTTTAATAACCCACGGAATGCTGCGTATACTCGAGCAATACTTTATATGAGGAAAGGGAATCCCTGAATTATACTCCAGGATACCTACAGATATCAGCCATTCTAACTTTTTTACAGGATTGTCCTGTAGCTAAAGGGACGGTCCTATTTTATTAAAGTTTCTGGGAACATGTTGCAAGTAAAAAATGCTCAAGAGGCATAGCTTGGTTTAATGGCATCTGCATGGAACTGAGAGCTAAGAATACATGAGTACTTAATCTTGATTCGACAGTGCTTTTTTTGTGACGGTACGCAGGGGTATGGAGCTGGGGGAGGGGGGTCAGAAGGGAAAGGGAGTATGTCACTGGAAGAAGAGGGGTGGCACAGGAAGAAGAGGGATGGGAGAGGCATTTTTCCAATTTACTATCAAGATATGAGTACCGGCAACTTAAAAAAAAAAAAAAAAAGGCACTGGATCCGGATATTGACTTGCTGTGTGACTTTGGGCAAGTTACTTCACTTTCCTGCCTCCATTTCCCCACTTTTAAAACTGTGAAATAATATTTACCTGCTTCAGAAGGGTGTTTTGAGGATTAAGTAGTGAGATGCTAGTTTCTTGGATGTTAAGGTTGAAGCTAGCATCTGATTATGCCCACTTTTAAAACAAACTGATTACATTGAAGATGAATTTGTGGCTATGTATAAATATGTTAGGTTGAGGGGAAACCTCTCAACTGAATATTTTAATCATCAAAGACAAATATCCGAGGCAAGGAATTAAAAAAATTAAGGTGACACTTTAAAAAAACGAACAAACTCAAAACATTGAAGTTCTGAGCACTGAGAAGTTTGGAAGTGCAGTTAAGAAGCAACGCTAAACAACCACAGCTCTACCTTTTTAGCCCCAGTACCTCGTGGAATCTCTTTGTAAGGTACATGTTTGTCTATGACAAATATCTTGGGGTTTCAGCTAGGACATGTAATTAAACCCTGGACAACTGGATGTTTTGGCAAGAATTCTATCGGTGAGGAGCATTTGAAAGCATTATACCTTGAAGTGTATTGTCTGCAGGCATCTTAAAACATTTTATATTGCCATTTATGTAAAAGAGTGTGATACAGACTAGCTGCAAAGGTATGCTGGGTTTAAGATGTCTGCAGTTGCAGGGAACCCAACCACTTTGGACAGTAAAGAGATAGAGTCCTGTGGCACTTTTAAAGACTAACAGATTTATTTATCACATGTGATAATGTGATAAATGTGATAACATGTGATAAATAAATAAATCTGTTAGTCTTTAAAAGTGCCACAGGACTCTGTTTCTCTGCAATAGACTTACACAGCTACCTCTTTGGATCTTAAATAGATACAGTGACTGTAAATTTTCTATTTCCTACTATAAGGGATTTATTAGGAAGGTGATATGTGTTGTCTAGGGCTTTGGTTTGTATATGAAATGTAGTAATAATAATTAATAACAAAGTTCTTATGTGGTATCTTGCATACGAAGATTGCAAAACACCTTACAAACATCTAATTAACTTCACGACACCCCTGTGAGTCAAGAAAATTGTGCTAGTCTCATTTGCAGATGAGAGAACTGAAGCACAGAACTAGAGTGATTTGCCAAAAATTATACAGTGAGTCTTTGGCTGAGACTGGAATAAATCTGTATTCTCCCTTGCTGCTGTCCCCGGTGGAATTGTCCTTCTTCTCACCAGAGGCATGATGTTGCTGTTTTCTTGTCAAGAGGGTAGTCACTGTCTATTAACTGATGCATACAAGAGGTTGATGCATACATTTTCATGCTGAGTATGGCACCTGCTGAACTGAGGCATCTGGTTCATTTTGTCAGGGCTGAAGATGTGTGTCACAGGGTTCAGGGATGCAATCCAGACCAGTTAGGGGTTGCTCAGCTGCTCTGGATGCCTTAAAAAGCTTTACTGCTGTGGCTCCCAACCAGGAATGCTCATAGCTAGCTTACAGACAAGTGTATGTCACACCCGTGTATGTTAAATAGCCTTGGTTCAGCAGTTCTAACCCCACCAGTCTATCTATAGCCCCCCTCTCACTTCCACCAGCCTTGGTTACATCCAGCAAGGTGACCGCAGTACACTCCTAGTCCTGAATTTCCCCAAAACCATGTGCCCTGAAGTGTGCAGCCCTGTCCTGGATAGCTCAGAGAAATAATAAGGTGGTGTTAGCACCTTTAAAAGCAGCTTAACTGAGATAAAAACACCCTTCTCTGCAGACATAGCACTGAGTAGATTTATAGTAAAAACCAAAACATTTAGTAACAATAGGACATAAATTAAACAATGCCAAATAAAAGACATACAATTAGAAATGGTTACAAGCAAGTAAAAGTGAAAACAAACATCTAGACGTTTAAAATGGAATCTAGCAATGTATAGGCTTTGTTTAAGATGTTTTTCCTCACCTATCCTTCTTCCCAGCCATGGCTGATTTTCCCCCAGTCAAGATTTTCCAAAAAAGTGCAAGATGCTGGCTTTCTACATCTTCCTAGCTGAATAATCTTTGCCTATGCAGGTTTCTCACCTATATTCGGTTCCCAGAGACTTAACCCCCCCCCCCCCACTCCTTAGCTGAAAGATTCATCTCTCTCAGCTTGCAAGAACTCTGTTTCATTGTATCAGTTTAGCAGTTGATGCCAGAGATGGCTTCTGTCTTTGCTTATATCTTCTAAAATTCAATTACCTTGTTTGAAGAGGCAGGATGACCTCAAAATGCCTCTGTGGTATTCCCCTCCCCTTATATGTAAATGAGACAGCCACTGTTTTGATTCTACCATGCTTAATTTGCATAGGAGACAGGTGAATAACTGTGAAATTCCCTCCTGTATGGAAGAGACCTGTTTCTCCCTTAGTCTGGGTACAGGCTGTAAATCTTAGTACCAATGAGTATCCATAATTCCTTATATAAAGTTAATATATATGTTTTACAATGTTATTAATCACTAGTGTTTCATAAAACACCTCACTTGATGCACTTTTATAATACAGTAATATTGTATGTAATCATTTGATTCAATTACTTATTACTTGAGGTTCAGGCCCCTTCTTTATAGCCCAGATAAAGTTTCTCTACTCTGCTGGAAGATGTCTTCTCTCCCTCTTGATAACTTATTTTACCTAATATATAAATGGACCTTCCAGTCTCTGCCTGACATCAGGGTGGTCAGAGAAGCAAATGCACATTTGTTTTTCTAGGGCAGATTTGTTTTCCAACTGCCCCTGACATGCCTGATTTAAACACATTTTAGTTTCATTGCAGCATCTACCATAACTCTTACGGTATAACATATACATATATCGCACAAGAGTATTATTGATGAGTAAGTTGTTAGTTTTCCAATGACAAATTACATGACATCTTTTAGATGCAGATTATAACCATAATGAACATGCTACATTTTCCATTTCATTCATCTGATTAAGCGAGATTGTGCCCATGAAACCTTATACTATAAATAAATTTGTTATTCTTTAAAAATGCCATAGGACTCCTTGTTTGTTTTGCGGACATAGAATAACACGGCTACCCTGCTGGATATGGTGAGTATGCCAGGCTTGAGAACTGCTGACACACAGTAGTGAACCACAAATGGACTTCTGTGCCACAATGTGGTATATGGTTGTCTTTATAAGTTTTGGTAAAGGGTGGGCAGGGTATTTTGAGTGTTCTGAGTTTATGTATGGTCCCTTACTAGTATTTCTATACTTTTCTAAGTTTTTTTTTTTAAATTGAAACATTTAAACCATTTCTGAAAGAAATATTTCAATCAAGGAAAAATAACTTGTGTTTTTTCTTCTGTTATGTGCAGGAGATATTGAAATTCGGAACCTGTCATCTTTGTTTGTGCAGCTGAAAACTAGATTTGGTTTAAAGATTCAGTTTGCTAAATATGGGGAGAGACTATATATACAAGTCAATACCAGCTGGAAGAGAAGGACATTAGGTCTATGTGGAACTTTTAATGGGAACTTAAGAGATGATTTTCTGTAAGTTGGTTTTATGTACGTCTAAATTGAATGTAATAAAAGGTGACATAGTCAGATATATCTGCTCAGTTGGCACGGTCATTTCGCTAACATTTTCATATTTTAGTAAACCAACAGTCAAAAAAACCCCTCAAAAACAGAAATAGTTTTATTACAAGAATTTCACCTCTTTATTTCTTAACATTAAATTGGTTCACTCAATATACCATGTAGTGAATATTTTTCTGTGAAGTTCCTAAGAATCAAGGTGTTTGTGCTCCCCCTTCCCCCGGGGGCGAGATGTTGTCTGGTGATTAGAGAAGAGGCCTGGAAGTCAGGATTCCTAATGCGAAATTCTGGCCCATTGAAGTCAATCGCAAAACTCTGTTGGATTTCAGTGGGTTCAGGTTTTTACCTCTAAACTCTAATTCTTGGCTTTGCAGTGTGACCTTGATCAATTTCACCTCTTTGCCTCAGTTTACCTGTATGTAAAATAGTGACAGTACCTTAACTACTTCAGGGTGAAATTGCTGGAGTGGATGCAAGGCAATATATAAATATAAATTATTATATTTATAAATGTATATTTATATCTATAAATGCACTGTTATAAATGACTCTTTATAACAGTGCAATCATAGACAATGAACAACTAGAGATTTATCTAATATGCAGACTATATCTATATTGTTTCTCTATTTTGTATTAAAAATGTAGTCCTTGAATTGATCAAAAGATTGTTTTAGTTTTTTGCATCTTGTTTGCGGTTTTGATTAGGAGAAGTCAAATCAACTTTTGTCAACATTATGATCGTGGCTGTTTTATTTGTCAGAGAGCATATTAGTTAACATATGTCATTAGTCAAACAGAAAAAAAATCCATTGAGCAGTTTGAATGAGTCCAGCAGTATCTTTATCCCCTGTACTAGGTTTATGACAGCACTCTACAGAAATTACAACCAGTGGGTTTCAGAGGACACAGAGATGACTCATTCCCAAACAAAGCAAAAGGAAATATTTAAGAAAAGGCAGACTTTGTTGCATTGTTTAACTCCTTGGTACTGAAAGTCTGATTTCCTTGCATGAATTGAGGTTGCAATACCAGGAAAGTGTTGAGAGAGAGAGAGTGTGTATGCATTTGATTTAGTAACGGAATAGATTTAAAACAAAACAAAACAAAAAGGAAAACAACCTTTCTGTGACCTTGCTGATTTCTCTCTTGACCATGACATGGCAATAAATTACTCTTTAAACCATTATAGGCCTTCCTCCTTTTAAAGAAAGATTATAATGTCCTCTGTGTATTGCATTGAGCCGTACTGTTCCTGGATTGAATTCCTTTCCCTTCCTCGTACTTCCTTTGCATCCAAGCCATCAGCATATGGCACTAGGGCCTGGAGAAATACTGCCACCATTCTCCCTTGATTTCCAAACCTGCATGGAGCGGAAGTGAGGCCAAAAATTTCTGCACTGACAAAATATTAGCTGAAACTGAACCTCTCCTTTTTGGGGGAGGGTAGTATTTTGAATGGTGAATTTGCTTATGTGTTTGTGGTTCTTCGTCTTGCTGAGCCCCCATGTGATCAGTAGACACAGTCGGCCTCATTCCCTCAGAGGAAGTAGTGTAAGTTTATGCACACATCCATAAAAACATCTAGTGTCTATTACTTAACTTGGGGCTTGGGTCCTGCAGTTACCTTGGCTATGACAAACAAGAGTTTATGGTCCAGGTGTGATTGCTCCAGCAGCTTCTGAGCCAGCAACAGCAGCAGCTGTGAAGTGGCTCTGTGCAACTTCCCGAGGCAGTGAGGGAGGCGACCACTTATTCCTAAAACACCATCCTGGACTAAGGGTGCTCAGTGGCAGCTCCCTGAGAATGGAAGATGTGCCATTCTCTAAACATGGGGTAGCAGGACATTAAACACTTCCCCATACTTCTTCCAGCACAATAAAACCCTCTCTCCTTCCCTCCAGTGCACATACAGTTAAAAGATGGCTGCTATTTCATGTGCTCTTCAAGCTTGGTGAATGGTGGGGTTTTTTTTGCATGCGTCTGGCTGCAAAATAGCTATCGCCTTGATATTTTATAGCCAAGTGCAATTTCAGGTGTGCATGAAATTGCTCACAGCAAAATATCACAAACGTTACGAGTAAAATTTCAGGAAAATATTATTATTTACCTTGCACATCTTCAGTAGCAATCTACAAGACAATGAAAATTTTGTCCATGCTATAGCTTCTGCACAGCTGCCTCTCCAATTGACATATCTTTTCTTGAATTAATTCTGTGGTGAAGACTCTACTTTTCTTTTCCAGGTTTATTATTACATTTAAAATAATTTAATGTGAAAAAAATCAATAAATGTTACAGATGAGAAAATCTTTTACATTAAAAAGATAGAGCCTTTGAATATATTGTGAAGAAGAACAGTGCACATTTTATACTTAGATCTGAACCATGGCCTTCCTTTTTAGATCATTTTTACAAAGTGATTGATTCGCATTTAATAATAAAATTAGTCAATTATGTAGCTTTTTTCTTTCTTAAGATAGACACTAACAGAAATGATTTCCCATTGAAATCCATTACCATGCTTTAAGGGTAAAATTTTCAAGAGCTCTGCATGTTGAGCTCTGCATAATTTGTCTCCTTGTATGTCAGTGATTTCAAAGGGAGTTAGGCCAACGCTGAATGGTTTTGAAAATCCCACTCTAAAATTATATTCCATATTCTCAGATTGTCGTTCTTTTTGCACTGAGTTAGATTTTTCTGGTTCTGGTTGGATGCAGTGTGGCCCAGAGGATAGAGCACTGGACTGGTACTCAGGAGACTGTGGACCTATTCCCAGCTCTGCCACTGGCCTGTCAAGTGATCTTGGGCAAGTCACTTCACATCTCTGTTCCTCAATTTCCCCACTTGTAAAACTGGGGTAATGATCCTTGATAATGATACTTATTTAGCGCTTTTCATTAGTAGATCTCAAAGCATGTTACAAATGTGTCTTGAGATCTACTGATGAAAAATCCTAAAGAAGAGGTGGGGGTGGTTGTTATTTGCTGGGGCAAGGCCTGACAAATGGAAGCAGGAAACGCAGAAGAGGATTCATCTCTCTTATTTGTATTCTTGGTTTTAATGATTTTTCTAAAATGATCTGAACAAATATAAAGCCAATGTTCATAACTATTCTGTGTGAGAAGCCCATCTACCAGGCAATGTTGATCTTTTGCTATATCTTTCCTTCTCCCTTCAGTTCTCCAGCAGGGATGGTTGAAGGAACCCCACAGCTCCATGCCAATGCGTGGAAGGTTTCCTCAGCTTGTTTTGTGCCTATCAACGTCCCTGTGGTTGATCCTTGCAACATTAATCAACAAAATGGTACGGTCTCACTTTGGAATTTAGATTTATCTTAAACGTATTATTAGAGCAGGATTTTGTTCTCTCTTTGCTGCCTGAGCTTCCTTATTACTTGCACATTATCTATGGGTATTAGTTTTACTTCGGTTCTAGACACACTTTGCAAAAAACAAATAAGCAAACAAAAAAACCCTTTCCTTTGGTGTGTTTGATGTCCTTAATATACTAACTGAAATAATCTTTGGCATATGCAAAGAGGATTTCTTAATTTTAATATGTTTATATATCATAAAAGGAAACACGTTTTGCAGATGTGAAGACCATTAGGTTTCCTCTCTGACGAGCATGAGTAGCTCACAGTGATTATGCCTCACCCCGAAGTGCAATTTGGACTTATTATTTTTAATGGCCTTTATCAGGCCTTAACTCCACTGAAGCCAATGGAATTGAGCCTTAAGTAAAGACAGGCTGGAGCCCCAAATAACCTTTAATTCTCAGGAAGTGTAGTGAATCCTAAGGTGTTTTATACCTTCAGAACTGAACAGTTTTCTAGAGTCTGGCTGTTGTCTGAGGCCAATGTGAAGGGTCCAGTTTAGGATTTATTGTAGACTTGAGTTGTTTCCCCCTAGATACGCTCTTCCTTCATTTGGCTTGCCTGAAAGACTGCGCTGCCTCTCTCAGCTGCCTAGTTCCAGCCCCATCTCATCCAGGAAAGCAGCCTGGGTGGACGATGCAGAGTAGCGGTAGTGGCTGGTGATGGATACTATCTAGTACAGAACCCAGGAGGACAGTGATGTTGATGTGACTTCCTGGGGAGGTGGTAGCTGGAGAACAGGAATCTTATTATCAGGGAGCCAAGCCCTCTTGACAGCTCTAGGAGAGACTACAAGAGGTTGTAAGAGATGGAAAGGCTTAGGAGAGGGGTGGTGGGCTGCAGGAGACAGCAAAGGTCTGAGTTTGCCGTGCTCTCAACCTTAACAACTGAGTTCAGAGGACAAGTATGTATCTTTAAGAATCCAGGGGTCCAGGTAGAAGTGGTCCAAGTGCAGCAACAAACCACATGTGGCCCTTCAGTATTCCTGTGTTGGGCTTGCATAGTTCGCAGCCATGCCGTTGGAATTGTCATCTTTGATCTTCTCTGTGTCAGCTATTCCACTATATAACAGCCAAGAATTCAGTCACCTGCTTCTCTCTGCTCTTGCTAATGCCATAAGTTAAAATGAACAAAGCATGAGATGGGCTCAGCATCAGAGGAAAAGCAGTGGAATATTTTGTGCCAGTTAAGAATTTAAATGTGCAGGCTAGCAAAAAGTCAGCAGCTCCAGGAAGCACTATGTGACATGTAGAAAGAGCAATAGTCTTGGGATACTTGTGTCCCAGAGCTCCAATTTATAACAACATCTCAGCCCCCATGCCAAGAAAAATTTGGCCATCACAAATCCTAAAACTCTCAAGGACTTTCCTTATGCTCTGGAAATATATTCTGTTTCCATTTGCATGTTTTCTTAATCTCAATATAGATTTTTATTTAGTTATGTATTTTTATCTAAGCAATGTTCATTATTGAAATATTTACGTTGGTTACAAATAACAGTATTTCTGGAAGTACTTTATGTAGAAGATTTATTGCTCATTTGTAGGAATTGGTGTTTTGATACTCTTTGCTATTTATCTTTGATTGATATGTTATCATGGGTACTGCCAAAAAGACAATGTTGCCTTCCCATAGTTGGCTATGCATCCCAGTGTGATATCATCAATCAAGAACTTTTTGCTCCATGTCACCCATACATCAGTCCAGGATTATACTACCAACTGTGCCGTTTTGATGCCTGTAAATGTGGAAGCAGCTGTTTGTGTAATGCACTTGCACACTATGCCTATATCTGTGGCAAGCATGGAATTGCTATTGATTTCAGATCTCATGTTTCATACTGCGGTGAGTAACATTTGCAAAATAAGAAAAGTTTTAGAAATGGCAATGATCAGAAATTCTTTGAAATGAAATAAGTCTTTCTCTTACATCATGGGCTAGAATTTTGCTTTAAGAAGTTTTAAACACAAGCATACACATTAGATGCAGCTGCAGCGCTGAGGATGTCAGTTTTTGGAAGGAGGGGAAAGAAGTCACAGTGAGGCATGGGAGTCTGGTGGATCAGGGACTTGAATTCAGGTCTTCCAAATCCTTGGCCAATGCTCTAACTATTGGATCATTCTTCCTCTCTCCTAGAAACCCAAGTCACAAAAAATATATTAAATATACTTGAAAAAACCCACACTTTTCAAGAGATTTTCATAACAAAAATGTATCCTGAATTTAATAATTAAAAATCTCAAAATGGGAGAAGCCAAGAAATTTCTAATGCACTTGAAATCAGAGTTGGGCTGAGGTTTAGCTGAGATGCACATGACTAAAATCCAGCACACCTCATGGGAATTCAGGCAGTACATCTTACTGTGTTATTTTTTTCACTATCATGATGTATCTCAATGTACTTGTTGCAGCATCATAAGATGATGATGTTTCCTCCTTAGCTCTAGTGTGCCGAAGTGGTATGCTGTATCATCGATGCTCTTCTTTTTGTGAACACTCCTGTTCTTCCCTTTCTGCTCCTCATGTCTGTAATAACGACTGCGCTGAAGGATGCAATTGTCCTGATGGAAAATACTTTGAAGAATCAATCAACTTTTGTGTGCCAATGTAAGTCACATTGCATTGTTCTGAATATACCATGTTTGTCATTCTCAGCAAGCCTTTAAAATAGAACTTTTTCTTATATCTCATTTTGTGTTTCCCTTTCTTCAGCCCCATACTATACCCATTATTGGCTAATGATCATGTAATTGGTGACTGGTAAACAAGAGAAGTCATTTACTAATTCAGTATCAGTAAATGTGAAGTAATGCACATTTGAAGTAAACATTTAAACTATTGTTCACCTTACAGGATTCTAAATTAACTGGATCAATATCAAGAAAGAGACTTCATTGTCATTGTAGACCTCTCATTGAGGACCTCTTTTTCAATGCTCGCAGAAGTAAAAAAAAAAATTGCTAACTGGATGGCTAGGCTGCGTAAGGAAAGGGGTAACAAATAATATAAAACTATCACAATTCTCTTAAACAAATCTGTGGGGAAGCCTCTTCTACAATATTCTTTGCAATACTAGTCACCTAGTCTTAAAAAAGATATTGCAGATCTGGATGTGCTTCAGAGAAGAGCAACAAAACTGTGCAGAGTCACGGAAGAATTCTCATATGAAGAGAGATTGAAAAGATTGACACTGTTTACCTTTGAAAGAAGTTGAATGAGAGGGGATGTGATAGATGTGTATCAAATAATGACTGGTGTGCAGAAGGTGGATCTTTAACTTCTGTTCTATATGTTGCATAACATAGGGCCAAGAGGACATTCAATTAAATTATGAAATGGGAAGTTCACAATCAATAAAAGGAAATACCTTTTCACACAGCAAGTAATTAATCATTCATTGACACAGGAAAGTCACTGAGGACAGGAACTTAAAAAAGATTGAAAGAAGGATTGGATATTGGGTTAAGAAAATCCAGAGTTGTCTCATTTAATGACAATAATAATTTTGGAAAGGTTAACAAACCTCATTTTTCATGCGTAAGCCAATCTCTAGCTATGATGTCAAATTCCAAAGGGGTAGCCGTGTTAGTCTATTGTAGAAAGACAACAGAGTCCTGTGGCACTTTTAAAGACTAACAGATTTATTTATCGCATGAGCTTTCGTGGGAGAAAATCCCACTTCGTCAGAAAGCTCATGCGATAAATAAATCTGTTAGTCTTTAAAAGTGCCACAGGACTCTGTTGTCTCTCTAGCTATGAGAAATCAATGTGGGAGGCTGATTACCCCACATCTGCTTTCTGCAGGGTTCTAATACTTTTATGAAGTGTCTAGTTCTGGCCGCTGATTGACAGAATACTACCCCAGATGAAACTTGGGTCTGATTCAGTGTGGTAATTCCTATATCCCTATGATTTTTACGCCATTCTGTAAATCAGGCTGCATCTTGCCATATTCATTCTGTAACCAGGAAGAAAAGCTGATTTTTGTGAGGCTGCAGAACATGGGAACAGCAAATAAGGAATTTAAAGATGCTTACAGGATCTGAGTAAAATCCTGGCCCAGTTAAGGTAATGGTAAAATTCCCATTGACTTAAACAGGGTGAGGATTTCACCCTTTAAGTCTTGCCTTCGGTTATACTTGCACTGGAAATATAAACAAACAGATCGGTTAGAGAACTAAACGATATGTTAGTTAGGATTTGAAGAGTGAAATGTCCTCGTACCCCATTTCATATAGTTTTTACACCCATATGCATAAGCTTTGTTTTCACAGATCAAGCTGTCGTTGTTATTACAAAGGCAGAACCTTCCAGCCTGGGGAAATCCTGCCCACCCAGTCAGGCTCCTGGTAGGTTTTGGTATTAAGAGTTCAAGCTTTGACTTTCACGGGTCTTATTCTGCTGATAGAATTGCATGAGCTGACCTTTTTGCCTCTGGTTCTCACCGCAGGACCGTGGCCGAACTGCTGCAAGGTGTGTGTTTATTTCATATTTTGGAAAAGGAAATTTGGAAAGAAACTGGACTTAATATATTCTTTAAAAAGGGCTCTTAAACACAAAGGCTATGTCTACACTACAAAAAGTTAGGTCGACTTTGTTAGGTTGACTTAATAAGGTCGACTTTAAGTCGACTTAAAATCGACCTCATTAAGTCAACCTAACAAAGTGGTGTTCATGGACGTGGACTAAGTCCACTTTGTTAAGTTGACCTAACTGCCTTTAGGTCGACTTAACAAAGTGGACTTAAACGTCCACACTGGGCTTAAACGTCCACACTGGGTCCACACTTAATAAGACCCGTGGTTTAGCTTGACTTAAGCCTGCGTAGGTCAACCTAAGCCTTCTTTAGGATAAAAGAAGGCTTAGGTTGACCTAAGCAGGCTTAAGTCAACCTAAACCACGGTTCTTATTAAGTCGACTTAAGTGTTCATTAAATCGACTTAAGGAATTTCTTAAGTCGACTTAATGAAAGCCTAGCGTGGATGCGGCTTAATTTAAATCGACTTAAGCTGCCAGTGTAGACATAGTCAAAGAAAACAAGCTTTGGTGTTGCCCAGGTAACCATTATGTGATAACCCTTGAAAACATGCATGAGCCAGCATCCTATATCTACAGAGGTGTGAGGCACCTTTGTTCTTAGAGGGGAGAGTACTAAGATGCCTGACTAGGCCGAATTCTGAGGGAAAACATGATAGGATTCTGTTTAGAAAAGTCATTTTGTAAAAATCCCAAGCTCTTTTTTAGAAGCACTTCACATAATGCTATTTCATTCAACAAGGTGAGGGGATTTTATATCCTGTCAGTCCTGGATGAAAGAATGTTAGGGCCCTATGCTCTATGGAAATTGTGGGGCCCACACTTTATGTAATCTAGACAATAAAGTGCCTCTGCCCTGTGTATACTCTGTCCCACACAGGCTCCAGAATACCCCTCCCACCCTACCCCACACATAGCTCACATCACACAGACTCCAGATTGTCTCTCCTTCCCCATATATGCCCCCAGCAAATCTCTACCAGCCCCACTCTTCCTGATAGACTCCCCCTTCCCTCCCCGATTTCCAGGGGCCCTGATATACATCTCACTTACTGCAATCTCGATGCTTCCCTACATTCTCCAGTCACCCCCAGCATACTTGATAAATTTATGGAGGGGATGGTATGATTAGCCTATTTTGGAAATTGACTGATATTTGGCTACGTGTGGTGGATTTACAAGTGGCCTAAGAGGGGAAAGTATGTGGGGTGGGTTCTGAGTTATTACAGAGAATTGTTTCTTGGATAACTGGCTGTTGAGACTTGCCCACGTGCTCAGGGTTTAACTGATTGCCATATTTGGGGTCGGGAAGGAATTTTCCCCCAGGGCTGATTGGCCTGGGCTCTGGGGGGTTTTCGCCTTCCTCTGTAGCACAGGGCATGGTTCACCTACCGGTGAATTCTCTGTATCTTAAGTCCTTAAATCATGATTTAAGGAGGTAAATAACGCAGTCATAGGTTGGTGACCTATTGCAGGAGTGGGTGGGTGAGGTCTTGAGGCCTGCATTTTGCAGGAGGTCAGACTAGATGATCGTAATGGTCCCTTCTGACCTTAAAGTCTATGAGTCTATACCAACCGCCCCAACATCTTCCATTCTCCCACAACTCATCCCACCTCTACTCCATATCCCCAACTCACTGCAATCATCCCACAGCACTCCCCATTCACCCCATAGACAACTAACTCCTCAGTCCCTTACCCATCTCCCAGGGATTTCCTTAGCCATTCAAAGACCCTCCATTCCCAATCTGGACTAGGGTGACTCCTCCTGATCCTGACTGTCCAGCTCCACTTACTTCACACCTTCAGGTTTGTTGTGATGATCATTCCATTCTTGATCGAAATTGTTTAAATTAGGTAGTGTTTTTGGATTTCTACATAACTGCTCAGTTGTTTTCTTATATATGTAGCAGTTGTCTGATTTATTTTTTTCTTGAAATAAAGATGAATTGTTTTCTTTACACCAGCCAGTGTTTGAATGGAACAATGAAATGCATTGAAACTGCTACGACTGCAGGTGATTTACTTTCTTTTCTTCATCTAAAGGTACTTATCTGACCTAACTGATTTAGGAGCACAGGTCCCATTGACTTTCAATGCAACTTGTATTTCTAAGTCTCTTTAAAAGAGTTTTCTAAAGAATTTTTAAAAGCGCCTTTCATAAGACATTGGCCAAAATTTTCAAACACGGGGGCCAAAAATTTAGCCATCACATTCCATATTAAAGCAAAGCACCTAAAGGAAGAAACCTAATTTTCAGAGGTGCTGAACAGGTGAAATTTCAATTGGGCTTCTGATGGAATTTTAGTGCTCAATTCTGAAAAATCAAGCCACTTCATTAAGGACTGATCCAGAGCACACCAAAGTGATTGGTAATTGACTATATCAGGCTGTGGAGCATGCTCTTTGTGCCTTAATGTAAATGTCCCATTTTAGACATTGAAATTTGACATTTTGGATCTTAGTTAACAGAAATTTTTGTTGTTATAATTTCATAGTTTATAGATGAAAACACATTTTTTTTCATTTTATCTGCAGTCCAATAAATACAAAATGTACTTTGTAATTAATAAAATATACTATTTAAACTATCTTTTAAAAAATCAATTGTGAACTAATTTAATTAGAAACCTTCATTGCAAAGGAGAAGCTGATCTCATTCAATTTTGCATTTTACATTTTAAGTTCACACATGCGCTGAAGGAAAAATCTACTATGACTGCAGATACCCGCTACCTGGCTTACCAGCAGCTGGTGTGAACTGTGAGATGTCTTGTGCAAACCTTGCCATGAATTTCACCTGTGTGCCATCGCCACCATGTGCAAATGGTTGTATCTGCCCCCCAGGGTAAGTGCAAGCCAGAGTATTTAGTAGAGCCAAGGGGACAGGAATACTTTTCCTTCACAGATCTTTTCTTTTCCCCAGATAGTACAGTGCATAAATTTTCTTCTTCCATTTTGCTTGCAAACATTTGAAGCTATCATGCTGTCATTTTTCTGAGATGTAGAACAGTGATTGTCATGGTTACCAGGATACCTTTACCTCTGACCCTTTCTCTTGTCCCTCTGAGTGGATCTCTCGTAAGTGGTAGGCTTCGTGGCCTTCTTTTTCTGGAATCCTGCAGTTCTTTCAATCTTAGATCAGGCCCCAGGGTACAGGACTTTGTTCATCAATTGTGTGTACCGAAGCCAGTCTGACTGCATTTGGAACCTATGGTTCTCCCCTTTGGGAGCCTATGACTGTAGGTTATAGTGACCCAAAATGGCCCCCCTAAAGCCAATAAATGTTTGTTTAGCCATGGGAACAAAGCATAACATAAGAGAGGATTTTTAAAACAACAAAAGGTTTACATGCTTGTCTATCTTACTGTGGTGGGGCAGGTAGCCCAGCCCCGCAAAAAGGGGGTTAATGGAACCCTGGAAAGGCTGTGGCAGTAGCAGCCAATCGGAAGGGCCAAAGGCTCAAGCAACCAATCCAGACCAGGCAGGTCTATATAAAAAGAGCTACCAGAAACCAAGAGAGGTCAGTCGCCCTTAGGAACAACTAGGGAGAAGGCTGGCTGGTTGGCAGGCCGGTTCCCTGGGATAAAGCAGGGGCAGGTTCCAGAGAAGGAGCAACTGTGAGCTCTGAAGCAAGGGCTGGGGTGGACTGCAAGGCTGGCTCCAGGATAGGAACAGCCCTTGGGTCCTGGAGAAAGGGCTAGATGGAAAAGGCAAGGATGTCTCAGACAGAGCATAACTGGGTGCTGAAGTTAGAGCCTGACTTTGGACTGCCATGGCTGCTGAGACAAGTGGACTGGGACTATTGTAGCCAGCCCCCCAGAAGGGAGAGGAACAGGGACTGAGTCACAGCCAGAGAGCTGTATCATGAAGTGGACGCCATGCTTCAGGGCTATGTGGGTCCAGGGCTAGAGGAAGGACAGGCAATGCATCACCAGAGAGGACACAGCAGCTACTAGAGCAATTCCCCAAGACGGCCATGAGGAGGCACTGCAATGGTGAGGAGACACCCCGTCACACTTACCCAGAGTCCAAGGCAGGCCAATCTTACCCAGATTCCTAACCTCTGGGGGATCTGTCTGGTGAGCTCCACAAAGGATTGAGTCACAGCATCAAAGAAAATAGTTTCTGCATTGCCTCTCAAGGGTTTGCTGCAAAGTGAATATCAGGAGCCAGTTGTGCCCTCTTCCTGAGTGCGTTTCCTACCAATCATGCTATTAAATTAACTAAATAGATGGATGTGTACACATCACAATAACTAATCAAGATACAGTATTCATTATTATAGGTAGTTCCAAATCTGCCACACTCACATACTGTTGATTTAAGTTGGAAGGGCCAAAGGACCTCCAGGTGTAAAATGATGTGAGTCTGTTTACCTGTTTTTAACCAGCATAATCCACCTCAGGTTGTATTGAATCAAAACTGTGATGATAAACATTAAATTATTGGTTGATTTATTAAAGAATTAGGCATTCACTTTATTACATGGAAAATAACTTTCATGTTTAGTGCATAATTAGTGGTAAATCATGTTTCTGTATTTCATTATACTGTTCAGGCATGCAGGGGTCAATTTGCTCATCCCAAGCTAGGTAGAATTGAATTATTTTCTCTATGAAGAATTTAGGTTGGACGTTATTTCTGTTTTACAGCAAAAAATGTTACTAATAGGCTTCCTGATATCCACTTTATATGAAGTGGGAATGAAAGATAATCCTGGAAAGGTTAGAGATTTAGTATAGATTAGCCTTTGTAAGGTATTAGCGCTAATCTCATCTGATATAGCCAGTAGTTAAAGGAGATGTAGAAGAACAAGAAATGATGATGAGGTATCATGATGATACCAGGCTAATCTTTACCTGTTCATCTAATTGTGAACAACTTTGCTTAATTTTTAAAAAGAAAACCCAGTGTTAAAGATTGTCTCCCTGCTGTTGAGAAAAAAGTCAATATAATAGTTTTATATTTTATGTGACCAATAACCCTTTAATGCCAACTGGCAAATGGCTACAAGATTATTCTGATTTTGGTGTGTACATTCTGGCCTGAAACGAATGCTAGCACCACACTGGTTATTAATATTTTTATGAAATACATATGTGCAGGTATTATGAAAAGATTAGTGTGTGTTTGTGTATTGAAAAGATGTTCTGAAATCTATACATCAGCAGAGATGCTAAACAGGCTTCTCTGTTAGACAAGTGTATCCATCTGTCTGGTTGTTTAAATGGAAATTAAGAATTGTCTCATTCACAACGGATCCCCCACCACCTGTCTGAGCTGAATACAGATAAGAATTGTAAGAGATTCAGAGAGGAATTAATAGGTAGAGAAACACGGCTAGGGAAGAGAACTAAGGTCACATCAAAGGTTTGGTGGGCTATACTTTGGGAACAAAGATGATATTCTGTCATCCTGCTTCTAGGAAGTAAAAGGACAGCATATTTACATTTATAAAAAGAGGATCTCAGCCAAATGAAAATGCTGAAAAGGACACTGAATGAGATGAAATTCTTTAGACTAGAGGTTTAACCTATTAATTAAATTTATTCTCTAGGAAGCACATTATAATTTTGTTCTGTATGTACCTAAGGACTGGAAAAGGACAAATATAGTAACTATTAATAAAAGGGGGAGTAAGGATAAGCCAGGGAATTATAGACATTATAGATTATATCTTAACTTCAGGAGGGGTAGCTGTGTTAGTCTGTTGTACAGCAAAAAACAACAGGAATCCTATGGCACCTTATAGACTAACAGATTTTCTTTGGCAGAAGCTTTCGTGGACTATACCCCACTTTGTCAGATGCAAGACGAAGTGGGTTATAGTCCATGAAAGCTTATGCCGAAGAAAATCTGTTAGTCTATAAAGTGCCACAGGACTCCCGTTGTTTTTTATCTTAACTTCAGTATCTGGAAAGATAATGGAGCAAATAATGAAGGAATCAATTTGCAAAAACGTAGAAGAAAATAAGGTGATAGATAACAGTCAACATGGATTTGTCAAGAACAAATCATGTTAAACCTACCTAATATCCTTTTTTGACAGGGTAAAAAACCTAGTGGATAGAAGGGAAGCAGTAGATGTGATATATCTTGACTTCAGTAAGGCTTTTGATACTGTCTCACATGACCTTATAAGCAAACTAGAAAAATATAGCCTAGATGAACCTACTACAAGGTGGGTGTACAATTGATTGGAAAAATATAGAGAGTGGTTATCAATGGTTCATAATTGAGGAAGGGTATATGGAGTGAGGTCCTGCAGGGATCTGTTCTGTGTCTGGTTCTATTCAGTACCTTCATAGATGATTTGGATAATGCTATAAAGAGTACACTTAAAAATTTGTGGATGATACCCAATTGGGAGAGGTTGCAAGTGCTTTGAAGAACAGGATTAGAATCATCTGACAAACTGGAGAAATGATCTGAAATAAATTGGATGAAATTCAATAAGGACAAAAGTAAAGTACTACACATAGGAAGGAATAATCAACTACCCCAACAACAGTGGGAAATGTTTGCCTTAGAAGGGACACGAGCAGAGAAGGATCTGGTGGATCACAAACTAAATACGAGTGAACAAAGTGAACTGTTTGAAAAAATGTGCATATCCTTCTGGAATGTATTAGCGGGAATACTGTAAGCAAGACATAAGAAGTAAATCTTTCACTTTACTCAGCACTCATAAGGCCTCAGCTGGAGTATTGTGTACAGTTCTGGGCATCACAATTTGTGAAAGATGTGGACATATTGGTGAAAGTCCACTGTAAAGCAACAAAAATGATTAAAGAATTAGAAAAAATGACCTTCAAGGAAAGACTAAAGACAATGGCTTTGTTTAGTTTGGAGAAGAGAGGGCTGAGGGGGTACATAGCAATCTTCAGGTAAGCAAAATGTTGTTAAGAAGAGGAGGAAAATAAGTTGTTGTCTTTAAACGCTGAAGACAAGAAGTAATGGGCTTAAACTGCAGCAAGAATAGGTTAGTCAACCACTGGTCAGGGATACTCAAGGTCTAGGTAATACTTAGTCCTGCCTCAATGCAAAGGACTGGGCTAGATGACCTACTGAAATCCCTTCCAGTCCTACCTATATAGGATTCTATGATTTGCTTCCAATATCCTCACTCGTTATCTGCAGAATCTCTAATCTTTTATAGTAATCTTATTCTTTTCTTCGCCATAAGTATATCTCAGCATTGTGGTGGTAAGCACAGGCTGGCTCTGAGCTGAATTTTACAAGCTGTGTATATACTGTTCTCTTGGGCACAGTAGATCTGGTATTTTGGTGAGTATCCAGTGTTGGGGGCTGGATATCACGGGGCAAGGTTTCAAAGGGACTTTGGAATTGGGGTGCATGTGGTGTTAACCTATAAGGCAAAGCAAGGGCAGGCACAGCCCAGAGCAGAGTGCTTGAGTGGCTAACAGGTTAGTGATGTCAGGGGGATAAGTACAAGCAAGACTCATTGGAGGCTAACAAGGTGAATCTCAGTTCTGGGTACCCCATTACCCGTCACATCTCAATAATTCAGCTGAAAAAACCAACAACTCATCCTTAATGATGGTGATAACCCTGGGAAAACATTAGTGCAAACTTTGTTTTAACTTTTAAGTGAAGGATCTTCAAACTCATTCATAGTGTGGATGGCATTTATTTTCATTTGCATAGGTTTCCTCCACAATGGCAACTGCAACAATTGTTGCCCTGCAGTATAATATCAAGAAAGCAGGTTGTATATTTTAATGCCGCTAAGTAAGAAGTTGTAACCATCAAGTCTTTGGATCACCAGTCACTTTTCCAGTGACCAGTGGTGCTCTATTGATCACAACTGAAAACCTGTGCTGTGTTTGGTTAGTTTAAGCTCATGTAACTGGATTTTTCACTTTTGTTTTCCATTTTGAAGGATGGCAGAGCATAAAGGGAAATGTTATGTTCCTGATAGTTGTCCATGTACCTGGAAAGATTGGGAATATATGTCAGGAGAAGTGATAGCTACACCTTGCTATAGCTGGTAAGTGACCGTATGTCTTGCATATCTCCAAAACATCAGTGCCTAATAGTGAAGTGAACTTTATACTTAACATAGCAAAGTTAGTAACTGAATTGAAAAACAAGGTGGGGCAGGATGGGAAATAATAAGAAAGAGAAACTATGGAGAGGAAAACAAGAGAAAAGTTCAATGTAAAATCATCAGAGAGTAAACTGGTCCTTTGGTAGCTCAGATTATAGCTAGTATGTTATCCTCCAGTAAAGCCTGGTAAAATACTGCACAGTATGAGTGAGTATACCAGAATCTGTCCATAAGACAAGACCCTGAAAGAAAAATTATGGTTCACAAAAAAACTGGTGGAAATAGAATCACAGCTAAACATCATTAAAATATTTTTAAAATTAGAAAGATGGTATCTGGATTCCTTTCACAATTTGGCTCTCAGAATGTAAGCAGCTTTGGGGCTCATTTGGCACAAGGAAATCCCATTAACAGGGATTAGGAGAGCTCCATGTATTGAATAAATGTGTCTAAAAATGTGTTGAAATGACTTAAGAACAGAAAGTTTAGTGTTCTAAGAATCTGGGTGTTGTGGTATCACAGTGCTGGAGTTTATCCATGTGGCATTGCAACCTGAGGAGGCAGTGGGAATGCTCTCACATGCCATGGAATCTGGAGGACTTTCATGTTCATTTCCTGCACACCTGTATCAAATATGTGGGTTTAAGGCCACCCATTTACCACTTCAGCAACACTGGCATGCTGACAGTTCTGGGGCAGAACAACTCTGTCTTTATAGGGCCTTATAAGTTCTCCCCTTTTTTGTTTTTTTTTCCACAAGTCAAAATAAAAAAGCATAAGAAAACTTCTTTGAAACACCAGGGTCTAAGTAATCCTTCTATGCGACATTATGGACTATTTTACCTTTTCCTCACAGTGTTTGCCGGCGAGGGATATTCACATGCACCAGTTATCCTTGTCCTGCTATGTGTACAGTTTACGGGGATCGACATTATTATACTTTTGATGGATTGGAATATGATTACGTCAGTGACTGCCAAGCTTATTTAGTAAAGGTAGGAGAATTGTTCACACATTTTTTTTTATTTCCCCCTCCATAAACTCCTGTGTATAAGTAATAAAATAGAGGACTTGCAAAGGCAGCCTCAAAATTTTTTTGAATATTAATAGTTGATATATAGAAAAAGACGTTCATAAAGAAGGTGCAGCAGAGATGCCAGGAAAAGGAAAAAATCTATAAAGAACCATACTATAAATGGCTTTTTATGTGAAAACTCTTTTGAAGATGATGTTTTTTTTATATAGTTGCCATCGTGTCCATAGTTGCTCTAAGGACAAATTGAAGACAGGGTTCCTTCCATGAAGAGGGAAGGCAAATCAAAGGGATGCATACAGACCATTCTCATCAAGCTACTGCTGGAGTTCTCATTGTGCTCCTCCATCTGTATCTTTTAGATTTGAACTCTTTGCAGTAGAGATTTTTATTTTCTGTACTCAGCCTTGCTGAGTAAGTTGTCAGCCTTACAACGAATACCTAACTTAGTGGTAATAATAGTAGAGGGCCTAGGAACAGTTTGAGATTGGCTAACTATTATTTGCATCTAGCTGGAAGTAGTTCTAAACAAACTCTGTAGGTAATTGCTTTGCATTATGTCCTCTGTGACTCAGGGATCAATAAAAAGTGATAATGTAATTTTGAAATGACAGCTGTGTTGGTCTCACAGGTATGTCTACATTGCAATTAGACAACTGCGGCTGGCCCATGCTACATGACATAGGTTTAGATTAAGGGGCTGTTCGTGGTGTATGTTTGGGTTTGGGTTGTAGTTATGGAAACCTTGATGGTCCCAGAGTTTCGGCTGCAGCCTGAGCCCTGAGAGCCCCAGCCTGGCCCAGGAGAACCATGGATGTCTAATTGCAGTGCTGTCAAACCCAGAAGTTGTTTCTCTGTAAGAATAAGTAGCATGGAAACTACTGTATGGCTAGGCATAGCTTTTGCATGTGTTTATTTGTTTTGCATCACAAGATTTACAACACTCTTCTCCAAAAAAACCCCACAAAACCCAAATGAAACCACACGCGACCAAACGCCTGATCTTCATCAGGGCATCTTCTATGTAGAAATAAGTTTTCTTATTTGTAAACCTGTTGGCATGCGTGACCTGGAAAATTAATTGCCATTTCTTAATCTTTAAGTCATTCGTCCGGATAGGTACATAGCTAAATCTTTACTAGCTTCTTAAACTTAAAGGGCTGTGACAAACTTGCTGATCTCTCATGTTTCTAGTCCAATTTCACATGCCAGCCTTCTTCATTTTAAATATTTCTTTGGAAATGAACCACTGGGTTCATATGGAGTTCTAAAGTTCAAGAATGAAGTTGGCAGTCACATAATCAAGGCATATGGCACATTGCCTGTAATCCTTTCATCCAGTGAACAAGATGACACAAGCGATGAAAATGCTGCTTTTGTAGATTAGTGATAACAGAACTAACGTTGTTGTGTTGGAGACAGATGCAATGGTAGGCCTACCTAAAAGCCTTTCAAGCTCTGTTTTATTTTGTTTTTTAAATGAAGATGTGCTGGTTCACAATAGCTAATTTGTTCATAGTCTTTGGGTTACACTAGAGTGCTGAAGGATTTAGCCTCCCCTACAGAATCATGGTTTAGTACAAGGCAGATGCTGTATGATGACTGTTGGAATAGATAATGTTGTGTGTTCAACTCTCTAAACATTTTTTATTCAGGCAAAGAAAAGATTTCCTTTAAAATATTTCCTTAAATATGATGACGATTTTTTAGAAAGTTTCCATGTCTCTCCCACTGAAAAGATGGGAGGTTTCTGCTTTAATATTTGTCCCTGGGAATAAGTTAATTTTTTATTCCCTATTCATTAAATCCAGTTTATTTGGCTGGAACATTGGCACATATGTGCGACAGCTATTCCAACTGAATATTACTGTATACATCTGGTCTATCATATTTAATAAACATTACATGTAATGTATATAGGTGTAATTGGTATATTACTTGTGGGAGCTTGAACACGGCGGTTCAAATTCTTATCCAGCCAGGACCCTGCCTCTAATTCTGCACATTCATTCATTTGCACACATATAATTACCATTTCTTCTTCAAGTTGCTGCTCATATCCATTCCCATATAGGTGTGCACCTATGCACCTCATTCACAGTCACCAGAAGCTTTTTTGCTCTTAGCATGTCCTGTAGTGTTGACTTTGGCCCCCAGTGCTGTCCTGCATACATGCTGCGGTATATCAGGTAGTGCCAGCCCTACACCCCTCAGTTCCGTCTTTCCACCCATGACGATTGCTTGAACTAGCTTGCTTTGCTTGCTTCATTGCAAGTGCCCTTTTGAACCTTTTTATCCTCAAGTCCTCAGGCCCAATTCGAGGCAATGTCAGATATCCTCACCAAGCTGCAGCAATGCCCCACCTAACAGCCAGGCACTGCCTACAGCTATTGGGCCACATGGCAGCCTCCACCTCTGTGGTGAGGCTCTCATGCCTAAGTCTCAGCCTCTACAAGCCTGGATGGTGTCTGTTTACCACCACTAGAGAAAGTGGTAACTGTCCCCGCAAGCATCTGTTAGGGTTGTGATGGTGACGAGATCCACAGTCTGTCCTGAGGGGAATTCCATTCGAGCAGATGACTCCCTTAATTACTTTAATATCAGATGCCACTGACCTGGGCTGGGGAGACTACATCAGTGTCAGTCTGAGCACCTAAGGGAGATGGAACAAGGAGGCATTGAACCTGCCTATCAATGTAAAAATCCGGGGAGCCATAGGGCTTGCTTCCAAGGCCTTCCTTCCCTTCCTAAAGGGGAAAGTCATACAAGTACTGATGGACAATACAGCAGCGATGTACTATATAAATCGTCAGGGATGAGTGTGCTCCTCAGCCCTCTGCAAGGAAGCCATTTGCCTCTGGAAATTGGCAGTGGGGCATGATTTTCGCATAGTGTCCTCTCACCTGCCTGGAGTGAGGAACAATAAGGCAGATCACCTCAGCAGATATTTCTTACCCCAGCATAACTAGCCACTATGCCTGGACGTGACTCGTTCCATTTTCCACAGGTGGGGTTATCCCCACGTGGACCTCTTTGTGGACCAATGGAACCATAAGTGTCCACTTTCCTGCTCTGTCCACGGTCGTGGGAGGACTCCCTGTCAGATGCTTTCCTGAAGAAAACCCCTCGTGTGCTTTTCTGCCTGTGCCCCTGATATACAGGGTACTCTTGAAAGTCAAGAAGGACAAGGCAGACATCATCCTGATTGCCCCAGCTTGGCCACGCCAGCACTGGCACAATTTATTGTGTGACCTTTTGATGACCCCATCGTGGGAACTGCTAAGGAGACAGCATCTTCTGACCCAGGACCCTGGCTGACTGCTGCATCTGAACCTGAGATCCTTGCATCTGACAGCTTGGAAACTACATGGTTTACCATGGAGGAAAGAGCCTGTTTGGCCCAGGTCCAACACATTCTGCTGGGCAGCAGAAAACCTTCCACACAGGTCATATATTGCACCGAATGGAAGCGTTTTACAATCTGGGGCCAGACCCACGGTATTGGTCCAGGATTCTCACCTATATAGGCACTCCTGGAATACCTCCTGCACCTTAAGCTGCAGGGCCTAGCTCTAGCTTCTTTAAAGATTCACTTGGTGGCCATTTCGGCCTTCCGTCAGCTCTTGAGTGGGGTGTCTGTCTTTTCCCACCCAGTGACCTCCAGGTTCCTGAAAGGGGTGGAGAGGGTCTACCCACAGGTCCGTAACCCAGCACCAAGTGGGACCTTAACCTACTCCTTTCTAGACTGACTGGACCACCATTTGAACCCAGGGCTACATGTCTCCTACTGGCCCTGTCATGGGAGGTATCCTTCCTCATGGTTATCACCTCAGCCAGAAGGGTTTCAGAAATTAGGCTGTTGGTATCAGAGCCCCCCTATAGAGTCTTCTACAAGAATAAGGTGCTGTTGAGGCCACATCTGGCCTTCCTGCCTAAGGTTATATCTCCGTTTCACATTAACCAATACATCTTTCTCTTTGTGTTTTTTCCTAAACCCCATGCAATAAAGGAGCAAGGGAGATCACACATGCTAGACATCAGGGGAGCCCTGGCTTTCTATATCGAGCATACCAGGCCATTCCGGAGATTGACTCAGCTCTTCGTGGCCATCATGGATGGACGAGAGGCCTACTGGTGTCATCCCAGGAGATATCATCATGGATCACTGCCTGCATCAGGACCTGCTACCAGCAAGCCAACATGCCACTCCTTGGGCCAGTGACAGCACACTCAATTGGGGCCCAAGCTTCATCTGCAGCTTTTCTCACACAGGTGCAAGTCCAGGAGATCTGCAGAACTGTCACCTGGTCATCTGTCCATACCTTCATATCCTACTATGCTATCATACAGCAGGCAAGGGATAATGCAGCCTTCGGCAGGGCAGTGATGCAGAAAGCTTGATCTTAACTCCACCCATCTACCAAGATAAGGCTTGTTAATCACTTATATGGGAATGGATATGAGCAACGACTCGAAGAAGAAAAGAATGGTTACTTACCAGTAATCGTGGTTCTTTGAGATGTGTATTGCTCATATCTATTCTTCTTCCACACCCCATCTCCGATTTTTGGAGTTAGTGGAAAGAAGGGACTGAGAGGCATAAGGTTGGCACTGCTTGATATACTGCAGCATGTGCGCGGGACTCCAAGGAGTGTCAACGCCAGCCTTAGGGACATGCTAATGGCAAAAAAGCCTCCAGTGACAGTGCACGAGGGTGCATGCACACCTATATGGGAATGGATATGAGCAACATATCTCAAAGAATCATGATTACTGGTAAGTAACTGCTCTTACTTGTATGCATAAACAAGAACTTGTTTGTTCCTATGAAATAGTTTTATATGCCAAAAAAGGCCATTTTTTTGAAATTATGGTTGGCTATTCCTACTTTAGAACAATGTTGTGACCTTCTCTTCATGATTATCCTATCCATCTTTAAGCCACCACTGCTATTATAACTGGTTTTTGCATTGTGGTAGTGCTCAGAAATAGTAGTGGAGGTTGAGGTTCCTTTGTGCTAGATACTGTACAAACACATTGTAAGAGACTGTCTCTGTCCCTATGAGTGTGTAGTCTGAATTGTAAAGGCAGATAAATGATGGGAGGGGGAACAGAGGTGCAGAGAGTTGAAGTGATTTGTCCAAGGTTATACAGCAATTCCACGGCCAAGCCAGGAGTAGAGATACTTCTTAGTGCCCTGTCCACTTGTCTACACTGCCTCCACTACAAAGTAGTGCCCTAAAAAGTAACATTATGCTTGTTCAACAGCATATATGATATAGTAATGTCAAATGACAATTCTAGCCTGCAGGTTTTGAGGGAAGAAGAGAATGGAAACTATTTACTTATTGTATTGTGGTAGTCTTCCAAAATATCATTTCCGATGTTCTGTAAGCAACAAATTCACTGCCTTAAAACATGCACATTGATTTGACTGGTTAAACAGCCTATTCTGAACCAGATTTTGAAGTAGATTAGGTGCATATTTGCACAGCTGATTTGCACATGCATTTAGATGAGTACACATTTTGGGCACCCAATGGCAAGACTGACGTATTAGAAAATCTGTCTGTGTGTTTGTCATTCCAAGAATAACATATGCGCTGTAAAAGTAAAAGATGGATAGTTTGATATTTAAAAACTATGTAATCATTTTCTGCCTTCTCTTATACAAATCTTTTTTTTTTCTTTTTTCTGAGAAATAGGTCATTTTGTTCCTGCCTTTTTATAAACTGAAGAATAATTTGGCATCAGAATATAATAATAGGAACTGTTGCAACCAAATACTTATTTTTGTGTTCTTTACTGACACAAGACTGAGTTCTTGAGTTTTATCTTGAATCTGCTATAGCTGTTTTCTCAGTTGATAAGATATTGAGTTGCACCAGTCCATTTAATTGGCTGATGCTGTTTGATTTGACATTTAGCCTTTCTGAATCTGATGCACTGTTTTTAATCATTCACTTTATCCATATATCCTGTTATTAAAGTTTAAAAAGATGCACATGCTTGTGTTGTGAAGGGGGAAAAGGAAACAAATAGGACATTTTTAATCACAGATTCAATGTAATTATTATCAGCATGTTTTGACTAAGATGACACCAGGCAAATGAAAAGGCTTTTATAAACACTGATAAAACATTTTCTCTTCACTAAGAAAAACATACTAAAGAATTTAATGCAGCATTTATTTTTTAAATCAGGGAGTTCACTATTTCTTGTTAATTAGTAACATCTTTCAAGATATTTTGTTTCATCTAGTATAACATGAATTTAGTTTAAGTAAAAGTTGCTGCACTTGTGTTTGACTTCTCAAAGAAAAGTTACCAGTTTAATCCCTACCAATTTAAAATCTTATTTAATGAACTAATCCTTTCAAAGCATAAAGTCTCTTTTTAGTGCAGGTTGACTCATCTTTCTCTCTTCTTCGTAAAACAAGTAAATTGCTCAGTTTGGCAGGTAAAATAACCAAGAGGTTGTTCAGACTAAATATGCCTTAAACCATTCTGGGTTTCACTCCTGTCTGTTTCCTGATACTTTTGCATTTATGTTAAAATTGTCACTTGTGTGGTATATGTGGCGGGCTTAATCTGATGAATTCGTAATTGCCTCTATGACGGCTTTCTCTCTTGAAATTCAGTTTCATCTTCAGCAGTGGGTGCACAGTGCTAGTGTGCAGGCATTTTGAGCTCTTCAAGCTTGTCGTCTTTGAAGAAGCACAGTTCCACATTCAGTGATGTAGGAGAGTTCATGTTTCCAATTGATGAATATCAGTCAAGGAAGAATTTTGAAGGGTCTGTGTAGCCAGAAGATCAGCCTGTCCTTGAATGAGAGCCCAATTTCAATAGTCAGAACCTGTTTCAAAGCCCACTGAAGTCAGTGGGAGTCTTTCATTTGATTTCAGTGGGCTGTGGGTCAAGCTCCTCCTTTACAGCAATTTTTGGAAGTACTGCAAAAGTCTTATTAACCAAGCCTACAGAGATGTCTCTCTCCTTTCTGCTGTTTACCCGGGAAGCACAATTCCCAGATAACTTTGACTTATACCTACTTTACCACTTGTTCCATCCTCTCAGTGAGCAGAAGATTTAATTACCGCTGGCAATGAGTTTATGTTCTTGTTCCATTTTCTCCAGATCAATGATTTCAAACTCAGTTACTTCTACGTGCCTTTCTGTCTCCACCATCTGGCTTGCCAGACTATTAAATTATCCTGTGAATGAATCACTTTTGTTCTCCAACAAAGGAAAGATTGCTTTCAATTTGTGCAGATTAGCATGGAGGGTTTCCAGCAATGGCGGGAGCAAAGTTTCTTGCGGTGAGTCTGGAGTTATTGAGGAGGTGTATTGTGATTGACAGGTTGGCACCCCATTATGGGGCCTTGCTATTCAGCAGTGGCCACACAACATGAAGAAAGTGATTTTTACATGATTGGTTTTTGCTATTGATATTAGGATTGGGCATGCAGCTGTTCTTTGGCAATCCCTAATCTAAATTTGTTGGCTGTGTGAAAAGCAAGACTGCCGTAAGATTGGCTAGTTAGAATTCCAATAATACTGCTGGCTTCTCGTGTGCCAGGTTCCATGGACTGTTAATATCCATCATCTGTTAATATAGCAGTCCCAAGCATAAGCAAAAAGAACCTTGTACGCATCAGTTTTTAGGGTGATCAGCATATGTGTCTTTATTTTGCCATTGAGAGCCTATCATCATATGTGAACTCTAGACATTGGAGTCAGGTTTTTGATGTGGGCCACATTTGATGAGCCACGTGGAAAGTGAGTGTAGCGGTCAGTGAGTGTAGCGCTGAGTTGAAGGGATGGCATTTTCCTTCGACTCAGTGCAGTGGAGACACTGTGGTAAGTAGGCATTAGGAAGTTGAAGGGAGGTATGCAAGTTATTTTACATAGCTTGAATATTTCCCTTTGACTGCTGCCAAATTCTGTGGCCAATGTAGACCTTGCCTGACAATGGGTCCTATTGGAGCAATATAGGAAAATGTTCAATTCTGTTTTAAATTTCTTGAGATCCTACCTTTCCGAATCCATAAAAACTAGACTTTAGTCTATAGTGATATGAATAATCCAAGGTGTTTTATTTAATAATTAAAAAAGTATGTAATGAAGTCCAGGATGTCTAGTCATTAACAATGTTTCATAGTATGCTGCTTAGGAAAAGTAAATTTGCTGTCACAATTTCACGTCTATATTTTTACTGGGATTATGTTTTGCTTTACTAAGGAACAAAGCAAAATCTTCACAGTAAAAAGGTAATAAGTTATGTCTAAAAAGTAGCTATTGATAATAAAACCGCATTAACAAAAATAATACATCACATACCCTTTATAATGCTTCATGCTTCCATATAAAAGAAAGCTTGAATGTTTAAACATGAAATAAAGCAGTGTGTCCATTTACTGTGCTGTTTAGATACCTTCTGTATCTCAAAATAATTTATACTGCTGGGGATCGTATCACTTGGAAACAGATACCCAAACATTCCCAAAACCTTCATCTAGGGAATATCACATTTTTAATTAGAAAAGGATTGGTGTAATGAAACCTAAGCAAATGTTAAATCTGATACACAGGCAGGGCAAAATTAAATAAATGAAACAAAGAAGAATTTGTTTAAATGATTTGATGCATTCTTTCTTACAATATGAAAAATTGAAAAAAATCTTTGCTATATTTCTTTTAACCTGATTTCATCATTTGTATTTGAAATTTTGATTTAATTAATTTAATTCTTTTAGAAATAAACTTTACAATGTGTTGACCAGAAAAATTCCCTTGTCATAGGCACCACTCTGAACTGTCAATAACATCAGATTCTCTAAATAGTTGTTGGGATTTTATATGTATTTGCGCTAAAATAAAAACTCTGTACCCACTATAAAAAGCTCAGAAAGAAACTAGGTGAAGGCTAACCTTTATTCAGGGTTCGGAGCTTCGGCCATGCAGGCCATGCTGTGGTTTGGGGTTCTGACCTGCAGGTTTGAAAGTATTTACCAGAGCTCTGCTCTGCTATGGGTGAATTTAAACCCTAGTTCTAAAGAAGCATCTGAGTGCCACGTCAGAAGATGGTCAGAGGGTGAGCAAGCAATTAAATCATAAATCTCTGCATATAGTGTTGCCAGAGCCTTCCCACCCACCACTGTTGCTCCCTGCTCCTGCCCTTCTACTCAGATAATAATATCATTCATTATTCTTACAGTGTCAGAGGGGGGCATGGTGTTTTACAGATTTATCAGATTCAATCAGTGCTTTATGGAGTTTACATACAAAGTCAGATTTAATATAGATATAGGGGATGGTGAGGAAAAGGTGTATGTGAGGGAGAAATGTAACAAAAATATCTCATCTGGTTGATATTTGACTTGCATATTAGTAGTTACAAATGTTACTTGTTTTTTTTAAAAGGTTTTTACTAAAGGGAGTTAGTGACTGTACAAATGAGAGCAATATCACTGCTCTGATCTGCATTTTCTTTGCTCAGTGCTCTCCTCCATGGTGAGAGCCCCCTTTTCTTTCCTAGAATTTTGCCTTCCAGATCCACTTCTGATCTCTCCTATTTCCCAGTACTTGTGAGATGGTATGCATTAGTGCCATCTGGTGACTCCCAGAAACAATGCACACAGCTTTTCTGGGTTGGGATCAGAATGCTCTGCATCTTGTAAGGTTGAGGCCTTTGTGTATAATAGCGTAGCAACAATAGTTCAGAGTGTTAAACATTAGGGGCCAGGCAGAGGGGACTCAGAGCACCATACTACGATAAATAAAAACAATAAGACTGGGTTTTCACGAAGTACAAAAAGGGGAACTAGCTAAGTTTGTCCGTACTATGCTAGTGGCATCTGTCTGGAGAGAGTCAATAGGAGTAAAGCACACGCTACACTTTTCAACATTTTTCAAATCTTCATATTTTATCTTTTGGGTATTATTAAAAAAGTAGTAAAGTAATCAAAAAATAAGTAAAATGGGGTTTGATTTACCCCGTGCCATTTCTAGTCTGTCCCTAGAGTCTGTAGTGTGTGGAAGGGTACCATCAGAGTTCCTGCTGATGTATCATACAGAGTGGGAGCCAGTGAGTCTGGATATTAGGATCTGGAAAAGATGAAGAGAGGGTAAGCCTTTAAATTAGTTGATTACTGACTGCCCCACTAATCCCAGTTATTTGAGCATGTAGCTCTAAAGCTACATTTAAATGAGGGTTTGTTTGCTTTCTTTTAACCTTCTTCACTTCAAGTCATCATTTATTCCACTGAATTTTCTGAAATGAGCACAGTGTTCTCATTAGCTGGCATCAATAGCAGCTGAAGATTTGTGACAAAAAGAAGCTGCAACATTCCCAAGCATTATTAAAAATTTGGGAAGTGGTGGCAATTTATTTTTCCTGTCTCACAAGCATGGAATAAAGTGCAGTTCAGAAGTCAGGAAAAAGAACATTCTGAGAAGTTGAGACTGACAATGAGTTTTTGACTGACTGCCCAGGTCGGTGACATTCTGCCTTCCATGTTGCTTAGCAACGCCATGTTATCACAAAGAAACTGATACTAAGTTGGAACAGGCTGGATATGGTAATATACGTGGGAAGATACCAGTTTTTCTTGCAGTGGGAAAACCATTTTATTTCTAGTTTCCATCAGCGTGACTTGGTTTCACATGACAGTTTGTAGCACATCCCTCTTTGTGACCTTTTTACCTAAAAAGGTAAAGAATTGCTCTGCTCTGGAAAAACGGTACCTTGTTATTCACTAGATTTGCTCCCTGCATGTACTTGGACATATCTACCAACGTTAGTGACAAAAGTAGTTTTTTTTACAGAGGTTATTGTGAGTTGGATTATTAGTAGTTATTTATTATTGATATTACTATCACATCTAATAGCCTCAGTCATGGACTAGGAACCCACTGTGTTGAGCACTGTACAAACACTGATAAAAAGATGGTCAGAGGCCAAAGAGCTTATAGTCTAAGATGGACCCTTCCTTTTTTTTGCATTTTCAACAGAATTATTTGCTAAATTGCAGTTGCTTTATCCACTGAAAGTAATATGGTAGCACATGTGCTACTGAATTTGATGACCATGAGACCACTCAGGCTGTAACTCCAGGTAGAAGTTGGCTGGTGCTGTGTGAGAAGGAAAGAACCCAGCTACTTTCATATCTGTGGAGGAGTGGCATGGCTGGTAAATGGTGGTGGTGGGGAGTCTTTATTTGTTAACTGAGCAGATTTGATACTGAAAGCATTGTGTCCCAATAAACAAGAAGGCCCCCCCCCCCCAACAAAGGGTGTTTTTATTGTGGGTGGCAGGGTCAGGATTTGAGTGGCTGGAGAAGGTGCTCAAGAGGAGCAAGTTTAAACACAGGATGTCCTTTGTGAGGTTTCTGGTTTATTTCAGGAGTTCTGTTTTAACCAAAACAGTACAATCTGGCAAAGTATCTGGCTGCCATGCAGCTTTCCATAAGCAATATAAAAATATATATGTTATATAAACCAACAAACAGTAAAATAGAGGTCCTTAAGGACTCCTGTCCCGCTTTTGGTCAGCAATACCGCTTTGTCTCTCTCATGGGAGTAACCCAGTTCCTCATTGGTCTTGTCGTTACTGCAGTTAACTCGTTTTATAACTTGAGTCTTTGCTAAAGCCATGACACCCACACTGCTATTTTCAGCACACTCGCTTGAGTCCAGCTCGCATGAATTTGTCTCCCCAGAAAGGTTTGCTCCCAGCTGCAGTGTAGACATACCTCCTGGAGGTACAGGCTACAGCATGAGTTAGCACAAATTGTCAGCTCCTAATAATACCAGACTGTGCTGCTAATGCAATCACTCTGAAGCTAATGCTAATACAGTCACTTGGAAGGGGTGTGTTTATCATGGGATAATTCATAGTTACCCCAGTCCCCACACTTCTGTTTTGCAATGAAAACGTCAACTGAACATTAATTTACAGTGCGACTCCCCTCACTCATGCCAGGTGAACCTGAGAGGAGTTAGCTCAAGTTTTGATAAATTGAGTTAACTCTGCAGTGATGACATAGTCTAGGGGTTTGCAACATGTGGCTCTGGAGCTGTATGTGGCTCTTTGGCTGTTCCCTTGTGGCTCTGGGCTCCGGGCCCCCTCCTGCCACCGGGGAGGGGATCTTCCGGGAGGGAGGGGTGGTTGCTCCTGATTCCAGGCTCCCTTCCCCTCACCAGGGAACTCTCTGGCAGGTGCCCTGGACCAGCTCCCCCCACCAAGAGGCTACACCCATTGTGGCTCTCAAAACCTTTGGTTATTGAAGGAATTTTTAAAAATGGCTCTTCTTCTCTTTCAGGTTGCCAACCCCTGATATAGTCTTTAAGATCCTGAACCGAAATAGAGGCCATTGCCTCTAGGCAGCACCAAGCTAGGCATGCTTCCCTGCTGTTGCTAGGCATCAACCCCATTAGCTGTGAGCTGGTTTAGTTGCCTCTCATCTTAGGGGCACCATAGGACTGGGGGTAGTGCAGGCTGTACTGTGTCTTCCAGTGAGCAGCAAAAACCCACCACACAGCCACTTTTCAGATCAGAATGATACTTTAAGCTGCGCTGCTCATTGGGATTGTTATTAATTACAAGACTGTTTCCCTTAGCCGCCAAGTTTTCTGCAGTCCCACATGCAACATTTCTCACTGATGAGAAAAAGTAACTGATGTTTCACCCTCAAGATCTCCTGAGCAGAGTGAACAAGTGTGTTTTGGAAAACAGGAATCCGTCCTCTCCACATCTTGATACCAGGGAGGTTTGGGGGAGCCAGAAGACCTCCTGGAATTAGAGGGGGTCAGGCAGTTGTGATGAGCGGCTGGGAAAGAGAATGTGAGAGGGACTATGTGTGTGACTGTGGGGCGGGGGAGGGCTGTGAGGAATTATTGGGGTGGGGTGAGAAGAGCTGGAACAGTCTGAAGGTGGGGGTTGTTGGTGGATGAAATGGGTGAGCTTGGGACAGCTTGTGGAGGGAGTTGTTAGGGCCAGTGGTAGCTGCAAAGACTGGAGCATAATTAGTGGTTTGGCGGACCTGGATCAGCCATCCTCACCCAGCCCCAATTTTTCCCCATTAGCCTCCTCAGTTCTTTCCCTTTCCAGCTCCTAGACACAACTGTCCTGTCAGCCCCCTATTGTTACCCATGCCTCTCCTTTTCAGATGCTGCCTCTGCCTCCCAAGAGGCATCATGCTGGCCTGGAACACCAGCAAGGGGCTAAAAAACAAAGTGGAGGTACAGAGGTAACCGGAAATCAGTGCACATTGCTCTCTTTCCCCCACCCCAGTGCCTGGGAGGAGGAACTGTAGGTGTCTGCTGATGAATGTGTGAGATTTCAGCTTGGATGTGCGTTTGAGAGACAGGGCTTTCAAATGCACAACTCTTAATGTCTTGAAGAGGGGAAGAGTCCATGCTTTCTTTGTTTACTTACTAACTAGCAAAATTCAGTAATTTTCGTCAGTACAAATTAGTACCATTTTACTTGAGTCCTCCTGTGTCTCTTTTTTCTAGTCCAAACTCAAGTAGCTAATCCAGCAAAGTACCTGAGCAAAAGCAGGTGAGTCTTCTTGAGATTCTGTTGCGCTGCAACATATTAAGATAGCCATTCTTTTCTGACAATGTTTAAGGGAACAAAAACAAGGGTTATGGGGTACAAGAAAAAAACCTCAAGTTGTTATAAACGATGTCCAAATGGAAGATGTATGCCTGGGTAACTCGGGGGTTGGGTATGGCACTTGTTGCCTCCAGGTTGCCATTTCATGTCTAACACAGGCTTGTGATGAACATATGCCTAGAATTTATCTCACACCAGTCTGACTTTACAGGAGTTTTTTTCCTTACTTATGCTGATGTAAACATGATCAGAATCAGGTCTCTCTAGCCTTTGCTGTTTGAAGGCTGTTTGGTGGCCTGTACATAGCGTGTTGGCCTCAACTCATATGGACAACACACAAAAAAACCAGTGGCTCTAAACTTCACACTTGTTAGCAGTTTCAGAAGTGTGGGATTGAATCACCTTGGAGGCTGAATTACCTTCTCTCATCACCTCTGGACTTGGTTTCTTTAGGTTTAGACTGCCCCATACACTGAGAGTGGGTGGGGGGGGGATTCGAAAATCAAAAGAAAGACCAAAAAATAAGATAATTAAAACATCATATAATTTTTTCAGACACACTCAAATTTTGGGGGTTGTAAGCAAGGGTGCTAGAACAACTTTTATAGTGGGGGTGCTGTGAGCCATTGAACCAAATGGTAAACCACTTCAAGTCAAGAGGTGCATCTGCAGCCCTGGCACTCCTCATTATCGCACCCATGGCTGTGAAGCATAATTTTTTAACTTTTAAGGATAGCAATATAGAGATTATCTAACAATCTATCACACATTGATGGTAGAGTTCTTGTTTTGAAAATATAATAGCTACATGTTCTCAAACTGCATACTTCTAAAAAATTCCTTTTGATTGCTGTTTATAAAGTATCTAGACATGGAATATCATATTAAGCTAAAAATACTGGATTTTTTTGTGCATCAGTTTTTAAAAGTAAGCTAGACTTTTATTTAAAGAAAATCCAATTTTACGTGAGGTTAATCCTTAGTTTGTAAATGAAGTCCTCAAGAATATAAAATGACTGAAAGATGAATTCAGTAGTTCTTTGTGGTTTAAGGCTAAACTCTGAATCAAAAGTAGGAACAGTATAAGATTTAAAATCCTTTTCTTTGATTGATACCAGTTTTCATTGCTTTCAGTTTAAGATGCTATAATAACAAGTTACTTTTGACCATGCAGCTAGAATTTATCTTTTGAAGTGACATGTAATTGTATTTGTAAATAAAATAATTTTTTTCTTCATGTTCCAGAGTACAGACAACTCAAATGTATCTATAATTGCCCAGAATAAGATGTGCTTTGACAATGACATTGTTTGCTCAAAGAGTGTTTTGATCTCTGTTGGAAATGATGAGATTTATTTTAGTGAACCTTCTGACAAACAGGTTAGTTATTCTCTTTCCTTGTTTAGATTCCCCTTTCAAGTACATATTTGAAACATGCAAATTTAATTTATTACATTGGCTCCTATTCAGTCTAAAGTACCAGAAACATCCACACCCCTTGAAGTAGCTTGGATACCCAGAAGAATTCCTGTTTCTTCCCTGCTCTTTCAAGCCTCCCTTTCCACAGTGTATTAGTCCCACAGGGAAGAATGGTTGAGTGCTGCTAGTCCAAGGGAACCAAAGAGTTTTTGAATTAGTTTGTACCTGTCTGTCTGACAGAAGGATCTGGATATGAGTCAACAGTGTGTCCCTGTTTCCAAGAAGGCTAACACCATATTGGGTTGCATTAGTAGGAGAATTCCCAGCAGAGCGAGGGAAGTGATTATTCCCCTCTATTTGGCATTGGTGAGACTACATTTGGAGTACTCTGTCTAGTTTTGGGCCCCTCACTACAGGAAGAATGTGGATAAGTTAGAGAAAGTCAAACGGCAGGTAATAAAAATGATTAGGGGGCTGGGACATGAGGAAAGGCTGAGGGAAATGGGTTTATTTAATTTGCAGAATAGAAGAATGACAGGGGATTTGACCCCAGCCTTTAAGTACCTGAAGGGGGTTTCAGAGAGGATGGAGCTGGGCTATTCTCAGTGGTAGCAGATGGTTGAAGTAGGAGCAATGGTCTCAAGTGTGGTCGAGGAGGTCTAGGTAATATATTAGGGAAAAAAATTTACTAGTTGGGTGATGAAGCACTGGAATGGGTTACTCAGGAAAGTGGTGGAATCTCCATCCTTAGAGGATTTTAAGGCTCAGCTTGATAAAGTCCTGGCTGGAATGATTTAGTTGAAGTTGGTCCTATTTTGAGCAGGGGGTTGAACTAGATGGCCTCCTGAGGTCCCTTCCATCCTTAATCTATGATTTTGTGATTCTAGCATCTGAGCCCAAATAACTACAAATAGAATAAAAATCCTTAAAACAAAACAGTTGAAGCAATGCTCTTTAGTTGCTCAAAAACATGCTAGGGTTAAGCTATTATTCAAAATAGGCCTTGGGCTAGTTATTAGTTAGCTATATGTCTTGGTTCTATGCATTATTAAACTGCTGATGTAGATTTTTCACAAATATCCTTTTTTGACAGAGGACAGTAAGAAGACAGGAAAACAAATCAGCGTATCAGCTGTGGAAGGCTGGATATTATACAGTGATACACTTTCCAGAGCAGGAAATTACAATCCTGTGGGACAAGAAGACAACAATACATGTCAAAGTTGGACCTCAATGGAAGGTGAACCAAACTGTAAACTATATGAGATTGTGTACCATGTATTTTATAATATAGAATGGTTAATTCATACTAAAAGAAATGCAGTAGAGGGGCGGGAATATGGGGAGGTTAGTGTTAAATGTATTAACATTTCATCTTTGAGCACTTAGAAATCTGGTTTAGATCACAAAGCAAAGATGGACCCAAAGCAGAATATTGGATATGAACTCCTCTGAATTTGGAATATTTTTCCAGATCACAGCTCAGGGACTTCAAATAGCCAGACATCTGTTGGGAAAATAACACAGAAAAGCATAAATTATCCAACAAGTTCTTGGAATACATTGGAGACAGTTTTTTATTTCAGAAGGTGTAGAAAGCTTCTAGGGGAGAGGTCATTCTCAATCTGATTTTTGATAAACAGAGAGGAACTGGTTGAAAATTTGGAAGTGGAAGGCAACTTGGTTGAAAGTGATCACAAAATGATAGAGTTCATGATTCTAAGGAATGGTAAAAGAGAGAAAACCAAAATAAAGACAATGCATTTCAAGAAGGCAGACTTGAGCACACTCAGGGAGTTGGTAGGTAGGATCCCATGGGAAGCAAGTCGAGGAGGAAAAGCAACTGAAAACAGCTGACAGTTTTTCAAAGAGAAATTATTAAGGGCACAAAAGCAAACTTATTCTATTGCATTGGAAAGATAAGAAGTATAGCAAGAGACCACCCTGGCTTAACCAGGAGTTTTTACATACTCTAAAAATAAGAGTCCTACAAAAGGTGGAAACTAGGTCAAATAACAAAGGATGACTATAAACAAATAACACAATGTATAGGGGAAAAATTAGAAAGGCCAAGGCATAAACCAAGATCAAACTAGCTGAAGGCATAAAGGGTAACAAGAAAACATTCTTTAAATACATCAGAAACAAGAGGAAGACCAAGGACAGTATAAGACTGTTACTCAATAAAGAGGGAAAAATAATAACAGAAAATGTGGAAATGGCAGAGGAATTAAATAACTTATTTGTCTCAGTTTTCACCAAGAATGCTGGTGGCAATTGGATGCCTGGCATAGTAAATAGCAGTAAAAATATGACAGGATCAGAAGCTAAAATAGGGAAAGAACAAGTTAAAAATTACTTAGACAGGTTAGACATTTTCAAGTCATCAGGGCCTGATGATATGCACCCTAAAATATTCAAGGAGCTAACTCAAGAGATATCTGAGCCATTACCTGTTATCTTTGAATGGTCATGGAAGACGGGAGTCCCAGTCCCAGAGGACTGGAGTAGGGCAAATATAGTGCCCATCTATAAAAAGAGAAATAAGGTCGATCCAGGAAATGACAGACCAATCAGCTTGTTCTGTACCAGGAATGATAATGGAGCAAATAATTAAGGAATCAATTAGCAAACATCTAGAAGAGAATAAGGTTTTAAGTGATAATTAGCATGGATTTGTCAAGAACAAATTGTGTCAAACCAACCTGATAGCATTCTATGATAGGGTAATAAGCTTTGTGGATAGAGAAGAAGCAGTAGATGTGGCATATCTAGACTTTAGTAAGGCTTTTGATACGGTCTTGCATCACCTTCTCATTAACAAACTAGGGAAACACAACCTAGATAGAGCTCCTATAAGATGGGTGCATAACTGGTTGGATAACTGCTTCTAGAGAGTAATTATCAACAGAGTAGTTATAGCAACCAGGGATCTGGTTGTCATAGTGGACCACAAGCTAAATATGAGTCAACAGTGTAACACTGTTGCAAAAAAAGCAAACACCATTCTGGGAGGTATTAATAGGAGTATTGTAAGTAAGACCCGAGAAGTAATTCTTCTACTCTACTCCACGCTGATTAGGTCTCACCTGGAGTATTGTGTCTAGCTCTGGGCACTGCATTTCAGGAAAGATGTGGACAAATTGGAAAAAGTCCCAAGAACAACAACAAAAATGATTAAAGGTCTGGAACATTTGACTTACGAGGGGCAGATTGAAAGATCTGGTTTGTTTAGTCTGAAAAAGAGGAGACTGAGAGGGGATATGATAACAGTTTAAGTACCAAAAAGGTTGTTACCAGGAGGAGGGAGAAAAATTATTCTCCTTAACTGCTGATGAAAGGGGAAGAGGCAATGGGCTGCATTTAGGTTGGCAATTAGGAAAAAATCCTAATTGTCAAGGTGATGAACCACTGGAATAAGTTGCCTAAGGAGGCTGTGGAATTTCTATCACTGGAAATTTTTAAGAGCAGATTAGAGAAATACCTGTCAGAGATGGTTTAAGATGGTACTTGGTCCTGCCATGAGTGCGGGGGACTGGATTCGATGAACTCTCATGGTCCCTTCCACTTCTATGATTCTGATTCTATAGTCACAAGTTCTATGACTTTGGAACCCTGCCCTCTTGTGACAGTCACATATTAGTGTGCCCCAAATTAAGGAGAGAAGAGACCTGAGATGATAGAGTTGTAGAAGAGTCAGCACAGTTTAATTTACACTCATAGCTTGGGTTTAAAATAAATACGGGTAAACAACCCAGCCAGCGAAAAGGATCTAGACAAGACATAAGGACTATGTCTACACTTGCTAAAATTAGTTCGAATTAGTTAGTTTGAACTAACTAATTTGAACTAATTTTACTTAGTTCGAATTAGCAATCCCCATTCATTTCAATGGCCAGTTAGTTCGAACTAAGAAATTAGTTCCAATTAACATGGCCACATTGGCTAATTCGAACTAGTTAGTTCGAATTAAAGCCTTACTTCTAAAGCCCTATTCGAACTGATTAGTTCAAGTTAAGCCTCCTTAATTCGAACTAACTTGCCAGTGTAGACATAGCCAAGGAGAATACTCTTGAGCTCTGACCAAGCTGTTCTCTCTGGGGCCATGTCTACACTGGTGGAAGATTTAAAGTTGACATTGAGAGGCTGAATTAACAAAACTGGAGGAAAGTGTCGACGCGACACTCCATCTTCCGGCTTCTTGTGTCCACATTACCCCTGCAGGCTGCCACCACCTGCAGCCAGCTGGGTAGCACCCCTGACCAGCCCCCGCAGCTCCGCTGATGGCTGGGCAGCCTCCGCAGCCCAGTTGCTGGGCAGGCAGCCCCCCACTGGGGCTGCCGCCAGCCCCCACAGTCCTGCTGCTGGCCCGGAATCCCTGCTGCCAGGGCTGCTGCTGCCCACAGCCCCACTGCCCACTGGCAGCCCCCCACCAGGGCTGCTGCTGGTCCCCACAGTCCTGCTGCCAGCTGGGCAGCCCCGCGTACAGCTGGAGGCCAGTGTCCACACTGGGGTCAAGGTGAATTACTAAATTTGCACTTAACCCTACGCCTCTTGGAGGGGTGGATTTACAAGGTCGACTTGTAACACCACTTAATTCAACCTTCCAGCTGTGTGTGTGTGTGTACACAGGCTGTAAAAGGTAGAAGTAAGCAGCGTTTCATCGACCTAAGCCTTCACTGTAGACAAGCAGAGGTGTGACTTCTGCACATGTAGGCAAAACTGAGCTAGCTTTGGTCTAGCTAGCTCCAATAACAATACCAGTGAAGTTGTCCAAGTCCACCCAGTTTCCTGGGTATGTATTCCAGCAGCTAGCCCATTGCTGTCTGTGGTCTGCTATCCTGCTATTGTTATTAGGGCGAGCTAGATGAGAGCTAGCTTGGGCATGTTTACACACAGTGCAATCACACATCTGATTGCAATGAAATCTGTTTCAACCATAAATGCACACGTTTAGAAAGGGGTTCTGATGGATTCCCTCAGCAAGAGGACCAAGGCCTTGACTTATAGTGCCCATGTAAAGACACAAATACATCACACACGTCCCTCCTTACACACACCTTTTTTCAAAGACTTAATCTCAAGGAAGAAATGGAGCCAGAATGTCCATCATCTTGATTTTATTATTGAGTGTGAAAAACGTCCTCTTCTTGTTATGTGCATTACCATACATGCCCCAACTTTAGTAATGCTACAGGGGTCTGGTTTATTGTGAATGCCATTGCTGTTCCAACTTGGATATAGGCAGAAGGTCTTAATGATAATTAGGTAATGTACCGGGGCTTTTGGGTTTTTACTTGAATCATACTTTTAGAGGGAGTTTTGAAGAAACCCCAATCCCTTTATTCAGATATAAGTAAAGGCATGTTTTTGGAAGCAGCAAATAGAAACAAAAATGAAAATATAATTTCCTATTTTAAAAACCTTTAGTTTGGAGGCCTCAGTAAATTGGTGCTTCAAATATTGTTGTGGAAGGGTCAGGGTTATAATCACCCTGTAAACTTGATACTAAGGTTACATTAATTTAGTTTCTTCTCCCTTAAAAACCACCAAAAAAAAGTTTGACCATGGGTTTGTAATTAGAGCTTTATTACTGACAATCAAAAAATGTTTTAAAAAATGCAATTTATATTTCAGGGGAAATTAGCAGGTTTGTGTGGAAACTTTGACAAATACACTTCAAATGATCTGACTACATCAAACAACATGGAAGTGAGAAATGCTCAGGTTTTTGGAGAGAGCTGGGCAATAGGACAGGTAGGTAACATATGTCTGTTCACCAGCTTGGAAATAAACAGTAAGAATAGTTAATTATAAAAGAACATATTTTAAACACATAGAGTGCTGATATCTTCCAATTTGTCATTCAAATCAGTGTATGAGAGGACATTTGGGAGAATTTTTATCTATAAACTTCATATGTAGTAATAACCACCTCTGTATCTTAATAAACTGATGATGCTGACTTTGAGTAAAGATACCAAACCAAATAATGTTGGGGGTAGATATTTATGAAACAAAATAATTGTTTTATAACAGAGTCCTGTTGCATGCTATAGTATGATCAATTGTAATAATAATATATAGAAAAACTAGAGTCTGCAAAGTTCACATCTAGATCTGAATTTCCCAAAAGTTTGGATGTACTTTATTTAGTATTTTGGACTGGACCCAGCTTTAAAAAAAAAGCCCTTGTTATTTCTTCTCCCATGGTAGGGGCTTTTGATGAAAGCAAGCATGTTCTGACTACAGCAGAACTATCATCAGCAAATCTTAGAATTTGCCTCCATACAAATGATAGCAGAAGACATTTTTTCTACAGTGCTAGGCTAAACATTTTGAGTTTCTGGATGCTATACCAGAAAGGTCTATGAAATAGGATTCAGTGGGCTTAAAAATGTGGTTTATAAAACAAAGATGGAGCTAGCAGAGGAGGGAACTCAAGTGATGGCTAGCAGTGAGAGGCTGGGGCTCAGGAACCATCAGTCACTGGTTCTGTTCAAGTCTATTTGGTGCACTGAAATTTAGTACGCAACTGGCATTGCCTGGTAAAGTTACAAAAGGAAAATCTTATTAAATGGTCGTCACCCTGCTAAAGCAGATTTGTTCATGATAGTAATTTTCTAGTATTTTGTCAGACTTGTTTTAAAATTCTTAAGTGATAGACCTTCCACCATTATTTCACAGTTTAATACAAACTTTTTTTTCTCAGAACCCAGTTGAAAAAAACTCATTTATGTCCACGACCCAACAATTACATCTTTCAGCAATGCATTCCTGTCTTTTGGTGGTGGCAATACTGGGTCCCGCCCCTAAGTTTGAAAACCACTGGCTTAATGTATCTCCCCAAAGGAAGTTTTCCTAAATTTTCCCTTTCTTAATTTTCTTCTATTACTACTTTGTTATAAACCTGTGTGTCACTTAAATAATTTCTCTCCCTCCTTTGTGTTAATGTCTCCAATGTTTGTAGACTGATATCAAGTCTGCACTTAGCCATCCGGTACATATTTTACTCTTTTTTCATCTTTCCTAATAAGGAAATCTCACTATACACCCTCATCATCCGTCCACTTTGTCAATATCTTTCTGGTAATGTGGTGGCCTCAGCTGAACCAGATATTCTCTGTGCAGCTGAATCAGAGCAACATAAAAGGGATCATAGCTTTTTGCAACACTATGTGGTGCTTTGCTTACACAGTCCAGCTTGCTCTGGCTTCTTCGGAGCTGTATATCGTTATAAAGTCATGTCTAATTTCCTGTCTGTGATCAGCGGTAAATATCTGTCTGTCACTATTGTGGCTTCCCAGGTTTCTCCCTCCCACCATGTGTACATCTTTTAAATGAATTTGCATTCAGCAAGTTGTTTCCTTTTGCTAAACTCTTCTGCCCAGTTGTTTTTCATTTTGAAAGAGGAGTTAAAAAAAAGGAGTATCTCAGACATTTTTGAGTTATCATGATGATCTTTGGCTCTTTGTTTTTTTTGAGTTAATCTGTCCTGACTGCTGCTGCTTTATTTGAACATTTAGGGCTAAATTCATTCCTTGTGTGATGCCATTTAAAGTTAATGGCAAAACACCAGGGATGAATTTGGCCAGAGGCGGCCTTTGGCTATTGGGGGCCCTAGACGAAGGCCCATTGTAGGGCCCCCCTCTGTGGCCCCACTCCCCCCACCTTCACTCCCCCATCACCACCCTGCCCTCCCTCGTGCCCCAGCTCCCCACCCCATGGCCCTGGCCCCCTGAGCTCAGCTCCTCCTCCTGCTGCTGACCAAGGCAGATGTGGCTTTTGGGGTAGGTGATGGGGCCCCTTACTGCTTGGGGCCCTAGGCGTCTGCCTGCTTCACTTACCCCAAAAGCCGCCTCTGAATTTGGCCCATTCAATTGGTTGCTCTGGAAATGATTGTACTGTGTCACAATTTTTTTTAAAAAAATGTCTTTATACGGAGAAAGACACAGGAACTTCTTTAAAAACGGAGGTTTTTAAAAACAAAAAAATCAGTGTTCTTTTTCATGGAAATGTGTTAATTATATAAAAAGGAAGCGAAGATCTGCTATTCAATATTGCTTTCTCTGCTACTTGGCAATGGGAATTTCACTAGATCCCAAAAGTATAGTGCACCCTAAATCTCTTGTTTAAAAAAACAAGCAAACCATAAACATAGTTCCTATAAAGAGTTTGCATTCTTTTTGTGGTTTTTTTTGTTTTTTAGTGTAAAAGCCCAAATGAAACCATAAAGCCATGCGAGGTGCACCAGAGCAAGTTCCCATATGCCAAAAAGGAATGTTCAATTTTGTACAGTGATGTTTTTGCCCCTTGTCGAAATGTGGTAAGTAAAAACTTTATTAACTATTGAAAGATGAACGTATTAGTTCTGAATCTCCGGTAGCAAATTATTCAAGAGTCAGTAATTAATTCTTTGTTACAGTCCAACTCAATCTGAATATTGGGGAAGACATTGACTAAGGCTCCAGTACTGCAAGGATCTCTGTGTTGGTGAGCTTCTGTGCTTGTACTGAGTTCCTTGCAAGATTGGTGGCAAAGTCTGGATCATAAAGGTATAGGACAGGTGATGGAATTTTCAGTGTATCAGATGAGATGGACATAACCCTCCCTCAGGTAACAGGAAGTTTTGGGTAATTGGTTTGGAAAATTGAGTTCTTACTGTTCTAGTGTTTCTGTATATTATGCCTATAAACTATGTGGGTAATTCATTTTAAGACAATTCATATTCATCAAAGGATTCTGAAAATCTGATAATGAAAAGCTTAAACACATGTGATATGAGGCATTGGAGAAACATGTATAGCTTTTATCTAAGGTCATTTGTACTGCTCAATCCATATTTGAGGATGCTGGGGGAGAAAGTGAGAAGATTTCAAATTCAGAGCCATGATAACATAACTGACTGAAAGCTATATGTCTCCGTTTTATCCGATGTGTGGTATGATGCCTTGGCTTTGCTGATACCTGGCTAATAGGGTCTTGAATTCATAGAAGTTCATAGAATTCTCAGTAAGTTCATAGAAGATTAGGGATGGAACGGAGGTTATATAGTCCAACCCTCTTCTCAAAGCAGCACCAAGCCCAACAAAATCATCCCAGCCAGGACTTTGTCAAGCTGGGCCTTAAAAACCTCTAGGGATGGAGATTCTACCACTTCTCTAGTTAACCCACTCCAGAACCCTCCTAATGAAAAAGCTTTTCCTAATATCCAACCTAAACCTCCCCCACTGCAACCTGAGACCATTATTCCTTGTTCAGTCATCTGTCACCACTGAGAACAGGCTAGCTCCACCCTCCCTGGAACCCCCCCTTTAGGTAGTTGAAGGCTGCTGTCTAATCCCCTCTCACTCTTCTATTCTGCAGATTAAATAAGCCCAGTTCCCTCAACCTTTCCTCATAAATCATGTGCCCCAGCCCCCGAACAATTTTTGTTGCCTTTTGCTGGTCTCGTTACAATTTGTCCACATCCTTCTTGTAATGGAGGGCCCAGACCTGGAAACAGTACTCTAAATGTGGTCTCAATAGTGCTGAATAGAGGGGAATAATCACTTCCTTCTATGTGCTGGCAGATCTTGGCAACAAGGGCACACCGTTGACGCATATCCCGCATCTTATCATTGTAACCTCTAGATCCTTTTCTGCTGAAGTGCTGGCTAGTCAGTCAGCCTTCAGTCTGTAACAGTGCATGGGATTCTTCTGCTCTAAATGTAGGACCCTGCCTGAACTTCTCCTTGTTGATCCTCATCAGATTTCTTTTGGCTTAATCCTCCAATTTGTCTAGGTCACTCCATATCCTGTTCCTAACCTCCAACATATCTACCACTCTCCCAGATTAGTATCGTCCACAAACTTGCTGAGGGTGCAATTCACCCCATTCTCCAGATTATTAATGAAGATGTTGAACAAAACCAGCCCCAGGACTGACCCAGGGACATTCTGCTTAATGCCAGCTGCCAATTAGACATCAAGCCATTGATCAGTACCTGTTGAGCCTGATAAAAGCCAGCTCTCTTATATTCCTTCAATTTCATTCATCAATTCCATTCTTCTGTAACTTGCTTCCAAGAATATTGTGAGACAGTATCAAAAGCTTTGCTAAAATCAAGGTATATTTTGTCCCCCACTTTTCCTTGCACACACAGAGCCAGTCACCTCATCGCAGAAAGCAATCAGGTTGGTCAGATATGTCTTGCCCTTGGTGAATCCATGCTTACTGTTCCTGATCACCTTCCTGTCTTCCAAGTGCTTCAAAATAGCTTCCTTGTTGTCTAAGGCTCAGTCCAGATAAGAAGGAGATGATGCAGATAGCTTGAGGAAAGTGTTGCGAGGGAAGTCTTTGAACCCATTAATAAGGATACTTGCTTATCATTTATGAAATAGTTCATTAGCTGCATGTTTGTCTGGATTTCTGTTTGTATCTGCCTTCTCTAGTGCATTTTTAGAGATAGCCCATGCTGCTGTGGTTTACTGCTATTGTTAGCTGAACTAGATAGATTAAAGCTAGCTCAAATATGTCTACACATCCTGCAATTAACCCCCCCCCCAACTGCAGTGCAGACATCTCCCACATGTGGTGCTTGTCATAGTTGTTTCTTTATGACCTCTAGACTTGAGTAATGAATGGGATCTCCAGATGGCCTATCAAAAATGGAATCTCTTGACTTTTAGATATAAGGATTACCAATTTGCTCAGGAATTTGCCTGAAGAAACAGTTACAGGGTTGTACATATTTTGACTATGGAGTGAGTAGCTTTATTCATTAGCCAATATGTTAGGAGTGTTTTTGAGCATGGGACTGTGATGGATATATTCTGAAAATATAAATAAAATTGGCATCCTCAGAAGGTAACTTTTTTTCCTCTCTAAAACCAAACAAGTGTAAGAATTCTGTTTCTTGTGATGCTCTCATTTTTTGCTATTTTACCAGCATTTGGGATCTTTTTCAAACAATGCCACCCTAAATTGCATTGGCAAAATTTTATTCACAAGAATTCACCTCATGTGCAAAGCATGAACTTGCATATTCAGGTGTGTATTTGCACATGTACCCATACATTTGGTGTTCAGCACATTTTGCAGGTACATTTTAGGTATATATACCACTTAGACTTCAGTGTTTGAAAACTTAGTCCATAGTGTCTTCATTGTTTTTGGTAAAGCAGTTATTCTAAGTTATTGATTGTGATACATTTTCTGTAGAGCTAGCATATGTCAATGACTGAGCTAAAACTACCAGTCTAAAGAAAACCCAAATTTGATACTCAAGTTTTAAAAGATAAGAATTTTTTTATGATGACTTAAAGTTGCCTCAGACCTACTGAAAGGGTTATTGATTGTCATACATTTTCTGTAGAGCTAACATAAGTCACTAATGATTGATCTAAAGTAGGGGTGGGCAAACTTTTCAGCCTGAGGGCCAAATCTGCCTCTAGGTAGGCCAGAGAATGCTGGGGGAAGGGGCTGGGCTGGGAGGAGGGAGAAGCCACTGCTGCACGTGATGGGAGAAGGGTAGTGGAAAGGGGCAGGACTGAAAAAGGGAGTTGTGGCCGTGCTCCTGCCAGGGCTGGATGAAAGGCTCCTATAGGCCGCATCCAGCCCATGGACCATAGTTTACCCACCTCTGATTTAAAACTACTAAACTAAACCACACCCCACTGTTGGATACTGCAATTTTAAAAGATGGAATTAAGTTTTTTTTTTTTTTCTGATGCTTTAAAGTTGCCTCAGACCTACTGAAAGGGTTATTTTTACAATTCAAATTGCAGAAAGAAAGAGGTTTGTTTCTTTTCAGATTGAGAGTCCTGAATGGCACTAGGACTCAGATGTGTGTGTGGACTAATGTTAATCTAGGGAGAGAAATGAGAGAGAAAATCTTGAAAACACAGAACTACTTTTGTTTAAATACCAGCTCTGGAAATACATTCCTTTTTTAATTTTTCAGATATTCTATTTCTTGCCAGCAAACTACACTGATTTTGTAAAAAGTAAAGTAAATTGATTTGTAAAATTCCTCCAGAACCTCTTCCTCTCATTTGATCACAATCGTGGACTTGATATTGTTAATGTAAAGCTACAGATATTACACTAGATGGCAGTATTTGCCATATTAAAAACAGAAAATCACAAACTTTGGCTTTTTGTAACTATTGTAAATGTCCATAATTGCTAAATAGCAAGAGTGTAGACCACATGAACTATACAATATACATTTTTAGTTTTCTAGACAGGGAACATTTTTCAAGGCATCTTGAAAGTTGTTCACTGTTCACAGTCAAGACTTCCAAGGTACTGTTGGATACCTGCAGATGTATGGTACTGCTATTCTTGGGAATCACACTGTGTGTAATGGCAGGCCTCTCCTGCAATCTGGACTGGTGTGCAGCTGTGCCATCCCAATTCTCCATTCCAGGGCCCCGACTTACTCCGCCTTGCTGTGTGAACCGTCCCCCCCTCCTGGATCAGCTAACACACAGCCTTCTGTGTGTAATTGGACCCTTATACAGTGGAAGAACACTCTTGCTTGCCACTTATGGGATGGTCCCCAGCAAACACCCCCAGTTCCAGATGCAGTTTTGGGAACTTCTGTCTTGCAAGGCTCAGTGTGTCCCCACTGGGACTTGCAAGCTCATTAGCCCCTGTCCATCAATTTAACAAACAAATTGATATGCACCAGTTTTGCTCTTATTGGGTGCATCTACACTAGTAAATTAAGTTGATTTAAGCAGGCTTAAGTCGACTTAATTTACTCTGCGTCTACACTGGAGTTTCCTTAAGTCGACGTAAGCTGCTCCTTAAGTCGACTTAAGGAAAACTTAAGTCGACTTAAGATCTAGATTTAAGTTGACTTAAGCCAGTGTGGACACCCTAAGTTGACTTACAAGATAAGTCGACTTAGGGCAGGGGCAAAAGGGAGCCTGGGCTCCCTTCTCCCCAAGAAGCTGCTAGCAACTTGTCCCGGCTCCCTTCTACCCAGGACCTGTCAGGTCCCGGGGAGAAAGGACTGTGGGGTTCCCTTCTGGTCAGGACCCCAGCAGTTCTGGCTGAAGGGAGCCCCCCGGCTCCTTTCTGCCCAAGACCCGAGTGGTTCCAGCAAAAAGGGAGCCACGGTTTCCTTCTTGCCAGGACCCCCACGGGTCCTGGCAAAAAGGGAGCTGCGGCTTCTTTCTTGATGGGATTCCCGCGGGTCCCGGCCAGAAGAGAGCTCCAAAGGAGCCTCGCCTCCCCCTGGACCTAACCAGTCGACTTAGCAAGTCTAGTGTAGACTCTCTAAGTTGACTTAGTAAGGCCAGCTTTAAGTTGACTTAAGAGTCCTGTGTGGACTCTCTAAGTCGACTTAATAAGATTGACTTAGTAAAGTCTACCTAAATTCCTGCATGTAGACATAGCCATTGAGGCCTTATACACTATCGTTCAGCATGCACTGCTTCAGATAAAACAAACAAGTTTATTGATTACAATATAATTTTAAGTGAATATAAGTCGAATCAATATAAAATCAGATATTAATTCTGTTAAGGAGATGATGACAATCAAATAAAAGGTAACTCGCATTCTAAACTAAGATTACCATTTCAGTCATGCTCAGCTTACTGCACAGCCCTGGCTATGCTGGCCTTTATCCAGATGCTGCTCTGTGGGTAGGTGGCAGAGGATGGTTTCCAGCGAAGACCCTTATTCAGTTCAAATTGTGCCCTTTTCTTTTCAAACTTCCTCAGCACCCCCTTCTTACAGTCAGGTGATTCTTCCCTCTCTAGCATTGTTCCTGTAAACATACCTTCACTGGGTGTGTGCGAAGCCCGCTCTGTTTGTCTGCCCCTATTTGAGTCATGTGAAATACATTTGGGGACATGTTTCGTATCTGTACACATGTATGATATTGCAGGAAACATGCTACCATAATAATAACGTAGAGCATGCCATGAGCATTCAAAAAAACACCTTACATGACATACTTTGCATTAGATAAAACACAATTGCATTGTAAGGTGAACAGGAAAGATACATAGATCACATTACAGAGGTGTGCAGGAGGAGCGTGATGCAGGGTATTGCAGGAGATAATGGGGGTACTGTGTGTGTGCGCAAAAGCGGGGGGGGGGGGTGAAACGGGGGGAAGGGACACTGCAGCAAGATCAGTCAGTGCATGAACTTATCTGGATATACCGATGTTAAAAGACAAATTAATGTAGCCAAGCATTAGAAAATGTCAGATTTCTGTGACAGATTTCAAGGGTTGAATTCTGCTGTCTGTCTAGACGCAGAATATCTCTTGAAACCGATTGGAATTTTGGTGCAAAGCTATGGCAGGATGGGGCCCAAAATATTTAACTGCTTTCTTTTCCCTTCCACTTTTCAGATTGATGTGACTTCATTTGTCAAAAATTGCCACACAGACACATGTAATTGTAATCTTGGTGGGGACTGTGAGTGCCTGTGTACGAGCATTGCAGCTTATGCTTACAAATGCTGCCAGCAAGGTGCAGCAATTCATTGGAGATCTCCTTCCATCTGCCGTAAGTACACAATTTATCATGTCAGCAGAAATCACAATAAGCAATACAGATTATCTGACATTTTACTGAGTGATTTCTGTAGACACATAAGGAACAAGAAAAGAGTCATTAAAGTTCTTGTTGACAGTGCAAAGGATCTAAAGTGGGATAGGAAAAACTATAATATATATTATAGGCTATTTTAAGGGTATCACAAAAAATTTGATGTGTGGTGCACACACACGTGTGTGTAAATACATCTCTAAATTTTTCATGCTGTCTTTAAAATAGCCTCCATATTAGAGTGTGCTATTTTTAACCTCTCACTGTGAGTTTGCAATCTGATTTGACATATTTTATTGCAACTGCACGATGAAGAAAAGTTCAAGGGAAAACTCAGCAATGGTGCTTTAATGCAGCAGTGCAGACACTTCTAATTAAAAAAAGATGCGTGTCTATTAATGGAATTTTAAGGAAATAGAGCCACTAATTGAAATACATGAAGGAAAACAAAACTTCCTTTGATCAAAGTGAATTACCATGCTGTGACCTTGACTTACTATGTCTCAGGATTGTTGGCAGACATGGATTGTGTTGATGTGATTTAATGCTGTTGTACCTATTTTGTTCTTTTTCAGCCTATGACTGTGAATATTATAATCAAGGTATGTAGTATTTATGTAAAGAAAAGTATTTCTTTATTTGATGCATATATCTAAATAGCTTGATAAGTGTGTTTATCATTATAAGCCACACTGTCTATTGCCATACTAGAAACAACTGTATTTTGAAACTATTTCAAATAATAGTTTAAACATAGTTATCCTCTCAATTAGTTTTATATGGATTTTGCTGCTGTTTTGGACAGGGCTAGAACTCAGGCTTGTATGTGATTTTTAAAAAACAAATTTTAAAATGTTTTCCAAACCTTGTTTTCTCTAGTACAGCCAAGGTCTCTGTGTCTTGCACCACAGAGAAACACCCAAGCCTTATTTACAAAGATATGCCACCTACAATCTTATTTTTTATATGTAGGAGGTCAAATTCTTCCCAAGTCATTGTGGCTTGATATTTGATTAGTGTAAGTTAATGGTTTCCCCATTTTTCTGTTCCATGAATAAGATGTCTTCAACTATGCACCAGAAGCTCAGCAAGTTAGCAAACTGACACCTGTGACAAGCACACTGACATAATGGTTACATGGATACAAACATCACTGTGATTAGCTAAACCACTTATATCTGTCATCTGGGTTGTAACTTGAGACATCCTGCTCAAAAAACACAGCCCTCCACCACCTGAGCAAAGAAGAATTTCTGTTAGCTGTAGTGGTGCTTGAGGTTGTCTCCTTTCTGGGCCTCTGGCCGCTGCAGTTGGATTGCATAGTCACAAACTCTTGAGTACGTTAGAGTTTAGACATTCTGAACTATTAGAAGGCAGTGGTGACGTGGTAGGCAGAAATATTGCCGTATTTGCCCTTCCAGGGCAAATCATGATGTAATTGTGTAATATTTTAGCAGGGCTGTCAAACTCATTTGCTGTGATGAGCCAGATTGACTTAAATGTACTTCAAGTGGCCCTCAGATACCATAAATCAAAATGCTATGGCACTCTTGCAGCATCACGGAATGCTATGTATGAGAAACTGAGCTCCGCAATACCTCTCTCTCTCTCTCTCTTGAGAAGAGAGTGTGGTCATAGAATCATAGAACTGGAGAAGTCATCAAGTCCAGTCCCCCGCACTCATGGCAGGACCAAGTACCATTTTAAACCATCCCTGATAGGTATTTCTTTAACCTGCTCTTAAAAATTTCCAGTGATGGAAATTCCACAGCCTCCATAGGCAACTTATTCCAGTGGTTAATCACCCTGACAGTTAGGATTTTTTTCCTAATGGCCAACCTGAACCTTCCTTGCTGAGCCCATTGCTTCTTCTCCTATCATCAGCGGTTAAGGAGAATAATTTTTCTCCCTCCTCCTTGTAACAACCTTTTTGGTACTTAAACTGTTATCATGTCCCATCTCAGTCTCCTCTTTTTCAGACTAAACAAACCCAGATCTTTCAATCTGCCCTCATAAGTCAAGTGTTCCAGAACTTTAATCATTTTTGTTGTTGTTCTTGGGACTTTTTCCAATTTGTCCACATCTTTCCTGAAATGAGGTGCCCAGAACTAGACACAATACTCCAGGTGAGGCCTAATCAGCGTGGAATAGAGTGGAAGAATTAATTCTCATGTCTTACTTACAATACTCCTATTAATACCTCCCAGAATAAAAAGGACCCAGTAGGAGCATCATTATTATTATTGGCACTTCTCAGAGTTTTCTACTTGTCTTGGTCTTTTAATCAAACTCAAAGTAGCTTTTGCCTCTATAACATTTGCAAGAGCTCATACTAGATTTTTAGTTAATCTTAAAACATCTCATCCTCCTTTCCAGCCTGCTCTACTGTGGAAGATATCCAATAATCTTTTATCTCTATATGTCCTTTTTTATTTAATGGGATTTCTGCTATATGAAAGCTTTTTTGACATAAACAGACGAGCATTTATTAAGGGATTCAAACTACTGATACATTAGTGTGCAAGCTCTGTAGTTTGATGTTGTTATAGAAGCTAATTACCATTTTAACTGTCACTGCAGTGAATAGATTGCCTTTGTGTCACTGACTTATAACTATCTCTTATAAAATAAATAGTATCAACATATACTACATCTCTAATGATACTGTATTAAAATGAATCAAAAGAAGATACTTAATTCAGTGTGAATTATAGCAAATCTGAGGTCTGAGCTTGTTATAAACTTTTGGAACAGTTCTCAATCTTAGTAATTAATTCTTCATTATAAAAGTTTTTGTACATGGATGCATCCACACAGAGAGATTGCTCTGACTCATTGAGGGGTTCTACTTACTCCCTTGATGGCACTATTTTAGAGTAGTTTACATCCTATTTGTTTTATTGCTTATGTTTCTACCGGCATTTCCATGACCTGGATTGTGCTGGATGATAACATTGTTCCTGTCTGGTTTAAAAATCTAATGGCCTTGATCCTGCACTTTGCAATACATAGGTGGACCACTGCACCCATGTGGAGCCACATTAATGTCAGTGAGGCTCTGTTCACGCATTGTAAAATGCAATATCGGTGCTTATCACTCTACTTCATATCAATATTAATAGGAAAACAAAATGTTTTTTGTGCAAATGTCATGGTCTTGGTACTTCTAAAGAATGGCTGCTTAAAAATAAGAAATATTCATGACAAACTTCATCTTAATGACTTCATCTCTTGGGGCTTCCTACCATGCTTCGTGGATCTTGGAACCAAGACATTAAAAAAGAATTGGTATCTTGGCTAGATGCAATAATACCATTGCATAATGGTATCATTGTGTTTTCTATGCCTCCCATACCTCAGTGAGTATCACGCAGAGTATCACGCCTGCTCCCACACAAGCAGGATCTGGCCTTGTATGTGCTAGATATAACAAAATTTCCATTAAAGTCATCTTGAGAAAGAAAGGTTCTTTAAAAAATAAGCAGGCAGCAGAGGATGACTTTGTACATGTGCCATCAAGTGCTAAGACCACATCTAAATAAAAAAGTATGATGGTCTTTTCCCCCAGCTCAGGTCCTGTTATCAGATCCTTGAAGTCCTGCTCAGTGCTGGAGTGTACCAAACTTCTAGGGTGCCACTAGCTACCAGGCTGGGGTCTCCTCTCAGAAAATTCTGGGGCAAAAGGGATAAAGTTATTAGCATCCCTGTTTCCACCACCCTGCAGATGCTGCTTATGGCGGGTTAGCCAGTCTCATTCCCAAGGAGGCTGAGAAGGTGGCATTGCCAGTGTTTTCCTGGGGAATCGGGGAAAACTGGGGGTGAGGAATCTAGCCAGTGGCTGGTCCAAGGCAGGGATCAGGGTCTAGCTCCCTGCATGATCTGCTCCAACTCAAGCCACTTGCTGCTGTTTCCTGTCCAGCTATCGAGAGAGGGTGATGGTGCTAATAACATATGAACTAGGAGACTCAGCCCACCCCATGCCTCAGTAGCCCCTGCAGGCACCTGGGGAGACATAGCATGCCAGCTGATGAGGAGCTGTGAAAAGTCAGGGGGGGAAGGAAAATCAAGTGTTGTGAAGGAGCAACTGCTAACCCTGCCCTATAGCAAATGACACCCCCTGAGGTGTAATGTGACTCAGTGGCAAGCTCTGTAGGTGCTTCAGTCATTAGGCATTGTAGGTGCTAGACTGGTGGGTCCCAATAACCACTCAGTTCATACACCTGGCTAAGGGGAAGGGTATTGTTCTAAGGCTGGTAGGAAAGGGAAAGACTGTATATATCCTATATAAGATATCGCAAGATACAATTGCATTTGCTCCAGTATCTCAGACAAATGCCTACAGGATCTCTATCAAATATTCTTAAAACTACAGTACCCACCGGGGGAAGTGAGGAAACAGATTGACAAAGCCAGATGGGCACCCAGAAGTCATCTACTACAGGACAGACCCAACAAAGGAAACAGCAGAACACCACTGGCCCCTCAACTATAGCCCCCATCTAAAATCTCTCCAAAACACATCCTCAAGGATCTACAATCTATCCTGGAAAATGATCCCTCACCCACTCAAGGTTTGGGAGGTAGGCCAGTCCTGCCTTACAGACAGTCCCCCAACCTGAAGCAAATATTCACCAACAACCATACACCATACAAGAACACTAACCCAGAAACCTATCCCTGCAAAAAACCCCATTGCCAACTCTGCCTGCACATCAACTCCATTGACACCATCACAGGTCCTAACCACATTAGCTACACCATTAGGAGCTCATTCACCTGCACATCTACTAATGTGATATAGGCCATCATGTGCCAGCAATGCCCCTCTGCCATTTACATTGGCCAAACTGAATGGTCCCTACGCAAAAGAATAAATGGTCACAAATCTGAGATGAAAAAATGGTAACATCCATAAACCAGAGGGGTAGCTGTGTTAGTCTGTGTACAGCAAAAACAACAACTAGCCAAAAATTCAGGATCTTATTGGTTTTTCCATATAGGAGGAGAAATTGGTGATGGACTCTGGTAGCTTTAATGCGATCTTGTTTGTTTACAAATAATGTACCGAGTCTTGTTTCCCTGAACATAGTATGAACCAAAACATCACAAGACAGTTTCTTTACTTACAGTCCCAAACCCGTTAGCCAGCACCAAAACCAGATACCTCTTCTGTTGGCTTCTCTCAGCAACATACACAATGCTTGTCCAACCAATATCTGGCTTTCTACCTCTTCTCTCTCTCTTTTTGTCTTGTCTCTTTCTGAGTCTATTCCTGTGTGTTCCTTTCCCCACATCCTTACCTCAGACAATGCTCTTTGAACCTTCCATCTGTATAGTTCTAATTCCTGGACAGATTCACATATGCCTTTATTTTAGGTTGCTCTGCTACATAGGAGCTTGACTGGTTTTTTCCAGCTATCTTAAATGGAGGGTGGTGGTTATGCCTGGCAGCTTCAGCGACATTTCTCATAACCCACAGTAATAGCAAGATGTAGTGAAACTTTGTTATGAATTGGTACATATTTGTGAACCTTTCTACCAGAGCAACATCAGCATCCAAGGTTTTCCTCAGCAGTGTTCCTGTAGATGAAAGCAGTAGGGCAGTGACTTGGAACTTGATGCGTGTGTCCATCTGGCCTTAATGGATAGATGCAGAGGTGAAATTCAATATCCACTGGGAAATAGTCAATGCCCATTGGGAAATAGGTATTAAAGTACTTTAATTATTTTATTCCATATTTCATCATCTGTACATAAATATGGCACCTACAGTTCAACACTGTAGGGATCTATAGAAGAGGAAATTTCATAAAGAAGAAACCCAAGTTACTTACTAGGAAATGTAGTTACTGAATATACTTGCTTTTCTTGTACCTTGGTTATTTGGTGTGTTTGTATTTTGGACAGGAAGTGAACTGGGATGAGGGAGTGTTGTACCTCTTGTATAGATATGTCCTTCCCAGACTGAGTAGACAGACGCATGTTATCTCTCGTAAAAACAGTGAAAACAAAAAAAATAAGCCTGGCAATATATGTTGACAATTATTGGTGGTAAATAACTGAGGTTTTGCTTTTTTATAGAAGTAAATCAATAGATTTTTCTATTTGATTTTGTTTGTTTGGTATTTATTTCACTAGGCCTTGGAGAAGGACCATATATTTTGGCAAGTTATGGTCAGAATGATACTGTTATAGGAGCTAACATTACCAACAGAAAGCTATTTCCTTTGCCTAGAATCAGTACATATGGAAATGTGGGATTTAGTTTTATGATAACTCCAGCCCTTTTCAAAGATAAAGACTTATGTAAGTATACTCAATATTAATATAAAATATGATAAACACTACTTTTAGAATTATATGGATCTATTACTCCATTACTTATTTCTAATTTTCTTAGTTGTCTAAAATATTTTTTTTTGGGTTGTCTTTCATGAAATGGAACAAATGAGAATGGAGTAGCCAGTTTCAAAATTGATTTGTCCTTATTTCAACATCTGTGTGTAAATATGGCATCTTTAATTCAACACCAAAAGTGGGCATCTATAGGTCAAGAAGATTTAAAAGAAAATGTAGAAAATTTAACTTAAAGCTTTAACGCTAAATTTTGCAAGAATATGTTTTAGAAATGCAACAAGGTACAAATGAATAGAAAAGTTTTTCTGGGGTCAGTCTAAGTATCTTGTGAAACTGGAAATAGAAATGGTTTGAATGGGTGAATATGAAACACTAAATTTAAAAAATGTTTTCCAAAATGTTTGTGTCCCCAGGTATAAAACAATCACTTGTGCTATGCTCATTAATATATATCTTTTTCCTATTTGTTTTTTCACACTGTGTAAATAATTTTTAGCACTTTCTCTTTCATTCAAACAGTGACCTATGTAGCCAAACCTGTTAATATATAAATATATAAAACTTAAATAAATAAATAATAACATATAAATGTAGAAAACTTAGTTTTATTGGAAAATGCCAATTCAGTAAAATGAAAGATTTAACTTAATCTAGCACAGATTTGATGTAACTTTTGTCAAAACACAGCAAAGTGCCCGGACTTTCTGTCTACTCACCTCTCCCTGAACTCCAGGGATGGGTAGCACTTCTCAGTCTCCCAGAGCTGGTAGTTAGGTGAAGGAAGGCAAAATGGCTGGGTCTCAGGCTTTCTGGTAACTGAATTAGATGGCTCTCATCCCTGAGAACAGCTAGGAAGCAGAAAAAATTTGTTTAGGCACTCCCAAAATGATTTTTTTCTTGAAACCCCATTTTGTGAAAAAGTTCATGTTTCTTAATGTCTCATCTCACTTTGGAACAAAACTTTTTCTCAAAAAGGGATTTCCCCTTTTCAGTTAGATTTATGGATAGCTGAATTTTCAGATATTTGTATGAACTGAATCCAAACTGAATTATGTGAGGGGGTCGGTCTCGCTATTTTCTACAGAAAAATGGGAGAATTTTTGTGAAGCGCAATAGTTTTGATATAAACTATTCAATAGCCAATGTTTAGTCAATAGCCTCATATTTAATTTTCTGGTGTGATAACCTACTCTTTTGTATTTTGTTTGCGACAGCTCTGTCTCTTGTTTCCCTTGAGTCTGCGGAAAGACCAAACTACTTCTTGTATGTTCATGACAATGAAACTGTTACTTTGGAACAGTGGGCAGCAAGTTCCTCGTTTCGTAGAAGAGCGACATTCTTCCATCACCAAGGCCTCTGGATTCCAGGTTACAGTGCTTTTGAACTTCACAACAAGAAAGGCTTTTTCATTATCCTGATAGCGTCTGGTGTTAAAGTGTCAAAGTACGATGATTCGGAAGAATTCAAACGTATAAGTAGCTTTAGCATTGAAGGTATGTTGTATATGATTCCAAAAGTTACTGTTCAATTTTATTCTAGTTGTTTTAAGAGGGGGTATACATGAGTGTGTCATCTTCATCAATAATAGCAAATATTTGTATTGATTTCCCCTATTTTTTCCCTTCTGTATCCAGATATTATTGATTAGTTGTTTTTGAGGTCATGCATGTTGCCTTGACAGTGTCATCCACAGTCAGATTGTTAATTATTTTTTTCTTTGGAAATGAATTTGAAATGTTACAACAAGCAGACTAAAGTTCATGTATTGTTTAGTGAGCTGTAGATACTTTTCCTGTTTTTGTGTGAGGCAGTAGCTTTGTTCCTGAAGGCAACAGCACATTCCAGTATATTTAATTTCCTAGGTAAATAGATTTAATAGAGTATCTGGTGATGAACTGAATAACTGACTGTAATCTTTAAAGCCGCAGTATTTTTGAGCTTTTGAGACTTAGTTTAAAAATTCACTTATAAAAAAACACTACCATTCATTTGGAAAACACTATCATTCATTTGGGAGCCTGTCCTTCATTTCTACTATTAACTTGCTATTTGGAATTTCATTTCTCTAAACACAGCAATACACATAATAGAAAAGACTATCAGTCTATAAATATCACGCTTTCTTTGTTTTTCAGAGCTTCATGCATCAGTGCCTTATAGAAGGATGTGTGAATGGAGATATGAACCTTGTGCTAGTCCCTGTTTTAAAACTTGTAGTGATCCTGAAGGAATAGCATGTAAATTTCTTCCACCGTAAGTCTAAATAAACTATATATCTCTGTTATAATGCTATTATATAAAATGCATACACTATCATTTTCAATAATATATTAGAATAGATACTAATCATTACAAAAAGGGTTCACTTCAGTGGAGTTATAACAGGGTTGAATTGGCCTCATGTCTTGTAAAATCAGGTGTGCAACAGACTATTAGCTGATAGCACATGATTCATATTCATTTTTCATCTGTGGATAATATCTCATCAGAATGAATGTGGAATACCTTATTAAGGAATTACGTTTGTGTCAGGGATGTAAAAGGAATTCTAAAACCTGTTGTTTTGTCAAACTGAACTAAAATATTCTAGATTTGCCATTTTTTCTAATACAATTTTTTGGTTTTGTTTTTAAAAAGAGTCGAAGGATGCTTACCATATTGTCCTAAAAATATGATCCTTGATGAGGTCACATTTAAATGTGTTTATCCAGAAGACTGTAAGTACCTCTTTTTGATGTTATATAAATCATTCCGTTAGTTACCCTTTAAGTTTGTATTTAGTGCTCATGACCAGATTGAAAACCCTATAAAATAAAGCCCATATACAGAGAGAGGAGGAAAGGGATATGCATTTTGTACGGGCAGTAGTTACACAAGTTTTTTTCTATACTTTGTTCAAAAGTGCTACGTCCTCTCTCTGGCCTCCCTGATACATACATCTCTCCACACCAGTCCATCCAGAATGCAGCTGCTACAATCATTCTCCACATCTGACCATGTTAAACCAAATTCAGTTCTTCTTCTGTCACTTCCATTGTATTAAATTGAAACTTCCTGTCCTTGTTAAAGGCCCAGCACAACTCTGCCCCAGCTATACACTGATTCTATGTTTTTTACCATGACCTCTTCTTACCCCACGGGTGATGCCAACCTCACTGTATCTTGGCTGCATTTTTTGAGTGGTGGTGCTTTTGCGGGAATTCAAACAGCCCACTGTGCAGCTATCGCATCATTCCTCCATTTGAGACAATGCAGCCATTAAACCTTATAGTTATTTTTCTTCCATTTTAAAATGAAATCTCTGCATTTTTTGAATTAGTTGTGTGGTGCCTAATATCATAATACAAATTAAAGTTTCTAGCAGAATTTGCTATAGAATTCACTCCTTGCTGCAGAATTGTGGTCCTGAATAAAAGCGTTCAATTACCATATAATAAAAATACCTAGTTTTTTGGTTTGTGAAGAAAATCTTACAAATATGAGCTTTGCACAACTAATGCTGAGTTGTCCTCCAGAGTCCACAGATGTCCTGCAACTATGCTTTTTGGACATGCTGGGGTTATCTTTTCAGTGAATGAAAGCTCTTTAAGAATAGGCTGGTTTATATTTAGATTGACACCCAGTGGCCGATGTTGCTATTCTGTTCATTTAATACAGACTAATCGTGAAACATGTTTTCCTTCCAGGCATACCTGTGACACCTACAGAGCTGACAAGTGGAACAAAACCTCAGCGGACAAGGCCCACTGCATTAGTCTCTCCTACAGTTGTTACTACAAAAAGATTTCCTCAGATGCCCCCTATATTTGCTACTGCAGAAGTTGAGCCAATTCATACAAGTGTAACTTCCAAAATAACCACAAAGATATATACAACTTTAAGAGAAGCAAACACTACAGCAGAAACTCTGTCAGACTTTCACTTACTGGCATTACCTCATACAACTACTTATTTAACTTATTCATTACCAGTTTCACATACAATGCTGTCTTCCAAAGTGACCCACAGCACAGCAAGCTCGTCTGTCCTGCTGAAACCCACATCTTCAACAGATTTTCCAGATATTCTTCAGACACCAGCAGTTACATTAAAAACATCGCATACCCCAAGTCCACCAGTCTATAAAACCTCACTCATTACAAGTACGGCAGTTCCATCAATACCTGCTTTTACTCTGCTAACTACAAGTCTTGTTCCTAGGCATTCTACATTACTAACACCCACCTCCTTAGTAGGAACACCATTTTCTCTTGAAACAGGAACTGTATCATCTTCTGCAACATTAGCAAATTTATCCTCTGGACCCTTTGTCACTACTGAAGTACCTACAAGGATCTGGGGAACGGGAAGTCCTTCCACAAGTCATTCACAACTTCCAAAAATATCCTCAGTATTTCCTTCATTTGCTTCATTAACTGGAAGGACATCTTTTTCAAGTCCAACATTCTTTATAAGCTCAGAATTAATAACTGCATCTACTTTACCATTAACTTCTAGGACTGTAAGAACCAGGTCTCCTATGGTTCTACCTATAGTTCACACAACTTCCATTTCTTCCCCCACTTCAACTATTTTTCAAACTTCCCTGGATACTTCTAGATTTACTAGTTTTAAAACAAGTCCTTCTCCGTTAATAACAGCTTCATACTGGGTGACAACTCAAGCCACCTCCCAAACAACTTCCTCATCTTTAAAAACAACCAGTTCTTTAACTAGAACTTCAGTACCTACATCTTTATCTTCCATGGACATTTCAGATATTCCCTCCAAACACAGAGTTCCATTAAGCACAGACAATGTTTCTACTATCCCACCAACTTCATCCCCAGTTGCTTCTCAAATCCCTACAACGATTAGAACAACGTGGTCTTCCTTGAGTCCCCTTGTAATACACACAATGTCTACATTAATGCCTCTTCCAATTACATCCCCCAAACCCAAAGCAACAGGAGAAGTAACAGTTGTCTCAAAGAGGCTTTTCATAGCACCTTCCACTACTTCAGTATCTCTTCTAGCTACTCCTCAAATTTCTGAGATATCTGTAAAAAGTACAGTCTCAACAGAAAGCAAATACGCACTACACACTGACTCATTTCTAACATCAACTATTTTTAAAAGGCCAGTTGCATCCATTAGTACAACAGCCTTCCCTTTGAGTACATCTATATTCCCCACAAATGCCACATTAGCTACTTATCAAATGGCAAGAACCACTTCAAAAATAGCAGAGTACCCAATTAGTCCACATTCAGAATTCAAAACTTCCTCTATCATACAGAGTACAGACACTTCTCTAACATCTAGAGAACTCTCAGGAGCTATGCCATCTTTTGCCAGACCATCCACATTACTTACAATGCTGTTGTCAACATCAAGACCATCTGTTTCACAAACCTCTGCCATGACAGTCAATACAACAAGTTCTTCAGTAATTCCCACAGTAAATAGGACATCTGCTTTGAAGTCAAATGTAACTCTTACTCAATCAGTGGAAACCTCAAGAATCCCATATACAGAATTGCCAACGTCTCCCTTGGGTATTTCTTCGCTAACTTTAGGCATAAGCCCTTCAGCAGTGCCTAAAACTTCATTTGCAATACCACATTTATTAACTTCTAAAACTCCAAAAGTCACTTTGGAAAGCTATTCCAGTATATTCACTACTACATCTTCACCTCCTTCTGAGATCTCCCATGTATCTACTGTATCATTAGGACCAAATATGTCATCGAGTCCTTCCACAGAATACGAACCAATAGCTTTTATACCAACTGAAATAGTCACTCAGTCCACAGTGCCATCTGCAGTACTGACCATGGAGACACTTTTGAATACTACTTCCTTAATGCCAACTTATGTCACTCTGAAAACATCAGCTGGTCCTTCTGTAAGTTCATCAGTTATTCCTTCCACTCCCACAGCTCCTAGTGTTACTGCAAAAACTACTGAATCTTCTATAACTCACACTGAGCTTTACAAAGCCTCTGGTTCAGTGCCAATTCCTGCTGCCTACCACACAGGCATGTATCCTTCACTGAAGACTTTATTGACAGTTGCACATTCTCCAGTTTCACTAACTTCTAAAGAGACGCTAAAAACTACAGTAATGAAAACAACTGGTGCCATGACTGCATTCTCAGAGTTGAAGACTACACCGTCCACAGCTTCAGAACTTAAAAATGCAACCTCCATTGTGAGAACTGCAGACACAATAGAAAGTAGTCAGACTTCACATGTGCAAAAAAATGTTACTAAGACAAAATCTGCAACTACTGAGAAGTCTTCACTGCAACCTCTGACATTCCCTTCTGTTCTGACTACTTCCTATTCAAGGAAAAGCAGCACAACTTCAGGAAAATCTGTGGCTATTTCTGAATTCACAGACGTAACACTATCAGATTGGTCCAGAAGTCCACCGCAAAGAACAATTAAACCTTACTCTAGTCTAACAGAACCAGAGCACGTGAGTATCAGAGAATCACAGAGCACCACTGTAACAGATTCCAGTTATGCAATGGCGCTGTCTTCCACCTCAGAGCCTGTGGAAACACAAACTTCACTGACAGACACAGAAATGATGACGACAATTACAGATGACCATGCTTCATATGGCACAATGATCCATACCCTGATGTCATCTTCCTCGGATTGTATGGTATGATCAATTTTACCTACCCACTGTATGCACTATGTATATTGCTTTTTAATTTGCTTTTTCTCTACCAGCTGGGGTGGGAGAGGTTTTAAATTGGATAAAATGTCTTCCACTTTAATTTCTCTGTTTCTCTGCATAGCCATGCTCTTGGGTGCACATGTGTACTCCCCAGCTTGGGTTGAAACCCTGTAGAAAACTTTGGCCACTGGAGCTGTGTGCATGATCCCAAATGGCATGACATGTTTAGGCCCAGGGGTGCATAAGGAGCCATGAGATGTAGAGTTCTTTGAAATTAGTATCTGCAGAGATTGATACAGCTCATCTTCCCTTCCTCTTTCCTTGGAGTCTATAGAATTTGAATGAGTGGAACTTACTGAGCAACAAAGCAGGGCTGTGTTTCCCTGTATACTTGTGGACATGAATACAGGGTATGTGTGCAAGTGCGCATGTAGCCTCAGTAGCCAGGTCCTCAGTGAGGAAGGGGGTGTGTGTGTACCCCCAGTTCTGTGGGTCTGTGAAAGCAGACACCTTGAACTATATTTATAGGTGAGTAACCTGTTTTCTGCATTACTGGAACAAATGCAAGGAGCCATGAGAGAATAAAGTGCCTCCAACATCATCAGCTATTCTGCCTCCAAATGATCAAACTCTTCACCTAGCTGTATCAAAAGTTCTGTGACCATGTTACAATTTGAAGGTTTAATTGGAATTCTATGTTTCTGTTGATTTTATTATTGTTTGTTGTGTTCTGTTGTCTTTAGTTTGTTCTTATATGTATTTGGACACCGTGGGCAAAATTCTGCCTCATACTGCTCAGTGTCCTCGAGGATGTGGGGAAAGGGTATTGCAAGCCTCTTTTCTTTTTAGTTTAGGAGCATGCAGAATATTAACCTGGTGGCATCTTGTGTGCTAAGTGGAGACTTGTCTGATGGATCCAGTTGGCCTCTTTAGCCTTATATGGGCATGGACAGGTCCCTGTGCACTTTCTGATATTTAAAAGCAAAAGCTGTAGTGAGCTCATATTGCAGCTAAACTTGTGTGATATAAGAATGTCCATGTCACTGAATTTAATTTTTTAAAGTACAGAATACAATGCTTATTCCTGTTTTTTGTTTTTATATAACAGCCAAGATACATTGAACCGGTAGACAGATGTAGCCAGTATGTATGCATTAATATGGGATGGATGCTGTATAACCTTTCAAGGAACTGCCATAAGAACTTGGAGAAGCCTGACTGTGGTTTTCGAGGAATGCCTGTTCAAGTTAACAGTGATAGCTGTTGTCCAGAATGGGAATGTCCCTGTAAGTCATGGTATTGTCTATAGTTCATTCTCATATGTAAAAGTTTAAAACTTGATTAAATAAACTTCAAAAATTGTAAATTAAGGATTATAATTTTCAAGAAGAGAGATTGTCTTGTGGTGAAGGCATTGCCTTGAGACTCAGAAGACATGGTTTCTATTCCTAGCTTTGCCACAGATTTCCAGTGTGAATTTTTAGTGCAAAACACTTAATCTCTCTTCATCTGAAAAATTGGGAATTCCAAACTCATAGGAATATTGAGAAACTAAATCCATTAATGCCCATGAGATGCTCCAAAGCTATAGTAAAAATGCTATAGACAACTCTTCTCTGAAAATAAAATACATAAATTAGGGAGAGATTAATATTTTGTGGAAAAGCATAAATCAGCATTATATGTAGAGATTGCTTCATTTGGTGATTTTATTTTCTTTTGGAGTTTAACATACAGATTTTATAATATACTGTATTGTAAATCAGGCTCCAGAACTACAAATCCCATGAGGCAATGTGCCACAATGGGAAAATACAATTGAATAATGATCTCGAAATGCAGCATTTCAGATCAATTCAGTGAACAAATCAGAATGAAATATTTTGATTTTTGGACTTGTTAAAACATTCTGACTGGAAATATTGAATGCAGCATTTTAACATTTCTATATGGAAATTTCCCTGTCATGAAAAAAGTTAGAATATCAGCTTCTTTTTTCTCTGAGACAAAAACATATTTTGAAATATCAGAATTTCATGTAAGATAGAAATTCCAAATTTCACTCAACTCTAATTGAACTTTAGGCTTGAGCTCAGTAGACGTCTTTTGTTTAATTTCAAGAGCTTTGCATCAGGCCCCAGTTCTGCCAAAAGAGGTTCCAATTTAACATTTTTATTTTTGGGGGGTAAAGATAGTAATCATGCTGAAGTAAATATGACATTCTTGAGACCTCCATGTTGCAGCCACTGACTTTTCATTCATAGAAGAGTTATTGAGTTTCCCCTTTGACCCATGAAACAGATCCCTATTTCATGTAAATTGTCACAGCTCCATTCACTTCAATAGAACTCTGACAACTTGTAGCTGCTGAGAATCTGTCCTCATATTGAGGGCACTCCATAACTGACCAGAGTTGTTGTCATTGAACAACATACAATACTTCCTTCTCTTCATGACTTAATGTGCTGTGCGAACAGCAATTCCAGCCAACAGTGGTTGGTTTTGGTTTTTACAGAAGAGGCAGCTATGGCCAAAAATAGAAGATTTTAAGAAATTATAGTATGCAATTTTGTGGTACCCTCATTAAATGTCAGTTCTTTTTTAGGTCAATGTTCTGTACTGTCTGAACTGAGCATTATTACATTTGATGGAAATAACATAGCCCTCTATAATATGGCTTCCTACATTTTAGTCAAGCTCCCAGGAGAAATAATTGTTGCTCATATAGAAAAGTGTCCCACAAATCGGGTAAGATATTTGCATGTTATCACTTCCTCCATAACCTTAATAATGTTGAATTCTTTTGGTACATGAGCAGATGCAAATTTGCAAAGGCACAACATGAATTAACATACAGTTAACAGTGATACCCATTTAAAAAATTGTAAGTTTATTTATATTTCAAAGCACGTTTTATTATATTTTTTGGAAAATGAAACAGACTTCGGGGTAAATAGTAATTGTATTAGTTGTAAGGAAATAAAACTGTAGTTTTCTTTCTTATTGTCAAATATTAGATGTAGTGGGATAGATCCTCAAATGGTGTCAATCAACATAGCTCCATTAAGATGGTGATGGGAAGTGCAAATGATGTATCTCATTCCACTAGCCATAGCAGTTACACCCTAGGGGAGTGCAGTCCCACGAGAGGAAGGACCTTCTGCCACCTGCTTCCTCCAAGGATTTTGCTTGTGACGCTAAACTTCAAGTTGCAGATGGAGCTCCACAACAGTCCTCCTGGGGCAAAGGATGTCTGAGTGATATGCTTAAAACACCATATCCTCTACCCACCTCCCCTCACACTTCTAGAATGGCACTGGCTGGGTGATGGTGTTTTCTCGGGTTGACTTTCTGCCACTGAAAACTTAGTATCTCTGAGTGAGGCTGGTGGAACTTGGTGAAATTCACAGTCGTGTGGATGCTTTGTGTGTGAGGGAGAGTCACAAAATATTTTATTCATTTAAAAATGAATTCAGAGGAAAAAAATACTTAATCACATTTTTCTTATAAGCAAATTATGAGTCCCAGTCTTGCAGTCCTTATTCTTGTACAATAAATACAGTATTCTGTAGTAATGGTCCAGGGCCCCAGTCCTGCTCTGGGATCACCCTTGTGGAGCCCTGCTGATTTCATTGGGAGTGCACAGGGGCAAAGGTTAAATGGGCAAAGCCCACATGCACTACATTAGCAAATCTTTCTTTGGGATTGGGACTCAAACCCCTAAATCTTATAATATCACTACATTCGTGTTTTGGGTGATTACTTTACTTTGATACAGGCCTCATAGCTCCAGAGTGACCTCTTCAGGTCGCTCTCATGCGCAGCCCTCATGTACAAGCCTAGCTTTCCACAGCTCACTGGTTAGAACCACACAGTTCAACTGTTGCTAGGATGCCTCCCCTGTTTCCAACCACATTAAAGTGCCAGGCCAGCTAGGTTTGGCACCTAGAAACCCCCTCACTCTTGGGACATTGACCAGTGAGGAGGTTAAAGCAGAGCCTGCTCAGGACAATCTGCCATCAAGGCAAAACTTCCATGCGCCACCCCACTCCTACTTCCTTAGACATTCGCAACAGACCCTGTGCACCTCCCTTGTTGCTGCTGACCCTGCTCCATCCACCCACACCTGAACCTTGTCAGCTGGTCAGAGGCTGATGTGGTAGACATTCACCTGAGGCTGTAGCACTCAGTTGACAGACTGAGGGAACAGTCTGGCACCAGGGCAGGTTGAGCTGGGATGGGCCAGGATGAGCAGCCCCTTGTCTTCTGCCCTAGGCCGTGAAAGCAGCTGAGACATGCTCAGTGGCCAGGTGATACTGTCAGGTCTGCCCTTCCCAGTGGCTCTTTTCAAGACGGTTGGCTCCAGCTGCCTGGGGCTGGTAAGGAAGGGGGAGTCCTAGCCCCTGAATAGCAGCAGCTATTTACCCTGGAGCTGCTCAGCTCATCCACAATAGGACCTGGGCAGCTGCAGGGGGCAGCTCCAGTGACCAGGCAGGAGGGACTTCCTGTCACCCACCACGGGGGTGGTGATCCCCTTCACTCAGTGGGTGGTTAAGTTGACTTAGCATGTCTACACCTACATTTAAAGTTGACTTTGGGGGGAACTTACAAAGTCGACCTACAGCGTCCACACTGGACGCCTAGGTCGACTTCTAGGGGCTAGGAGGACCTAGGGCAGGTCTATGGGGGCAGGGGGGGCACCCCTTGCCCAGTGCCAGGGGGCTCAGCCTTTGCCCCATTGTACATGGGTACAATGGGGCAAAGGGGGACAGGGACCCTGGCAGGGCATAGGGGCAGGGTGGGCAGCGCTCTGCCCTGCCCTGTGGGGGGGCATGCCAGGCTCCCTCTGTGTGTGTCCCCCCCAGCAAGGAGGGAAGTGGTGGAGTCCTGGAGTAGCCCTAAGTTGATTTAGGGCTATTCCAGGTCTACACTGGCTTAAGTTGACTTGAAAAAGTCAACTAAAACCTAAAGTCGAATTAAAATGAGGTTTTATAAAGTCGACTTAATTTTCATTAAGTCGACTTTATTTTCCTTAAATCGACTTAAGCAACTTGCTTAAGTCGACTTAAGGAAAGTGTAGTGTAGATACAGGGTAAATTAATTTACAAGTGTAGACACAGCCAGAGTGACAGATGAAGGCAGGGCACTGACATGGAGCCAGGCAGGTCACTGTGCTTCGGCTGAATTCCCAGCAGCATCTGTGGTGCCGTCAGAGGCATTTTTGACCTACAGCTATGATCTCACCTACACTGAACAGCTGCATAGGGAGCAAGAGCGCTTCTCTGGCATCCTGGTTAGGTGCCACTTCCTGCTCCTTGTAGCCCTAGCTGGGGGCTTCTCATCTACCATTACTGCTCCCTGTCCAGGATACTGGGACAAATCTACAGAAATCTATTGCCCCTCTAAAATCTGCTGCTCTCAGCAGCTGCCTAATCTGCCCATAGCTAAAGCAGACTCTGACTCAGACCAGTTTCTTCGAAACAAAGCATTATTTGTTCATTCGCCCAAGAGTACAAGCATGTAGAATGAAGGGTAAAAACAAGAAGGCCTATAACCCATATATCCAGGGGTTAAAGTAAGGGGGAAAGCACCGGAATACAATTCCGCCGCCCCCAAATTCGAGGGGCCAGAGTTCTGGGGCCCCCTGTTAGTCTTTAAAAGTGCCACAAGACTCTGTAGTGTTTGCTAGTTTGTGACAATAATTGCTATAGACATAAACGCCATATAAAAGTATAAATATGTTTATGGAGCAATAACCAATGCATGTGGGACTGAGAAGTGGTTGCAAATGCCTGCCTGGGCTGAGCCCCACACATGCATGAAGGGGGCCCAGACAATACGGGAAGGGGGACCAGAGATTAGGAGGGTTCGGGGGCCCTCAAACTATACTTTAACACTGCATATATCCATTTATCTAATCCTTACTCTGTCCTTGCAGGCTTTTGTGTTTCAGCTAGCCCAGTTATTTCCATCTTTGGGCTCTGAAAAGCAGATGGTCCATGCTTCAGTTTCAGCTTTTCCCTCTGACCATCTGTACAGTACAGCCACTGTAGTGGCGCAGCGACAGAGCTACAGCTGTGCCATTGGGGTGCTGTAGAATAGATACTTGCACTATTGGAAGCGTGTTTTCCACTGATGTAGTTAATCCCTCTCTCTGAGAGGCACGGGCTAGGTCCACCTAACTACAATGCTCAGGGTGAGAAATTTTTTACAGCCCTGAGTGATGTAGCTAAATACAGACCAGGCCTAATTCTCTGTGTTACCTTGACACTCTGACACACCCTGGGCAGCCTCTGGCCACACACTCAACCTCCCACCCTTTTTCTAGGCCTGGGGTCTTGTAATGGTTTAATGTTCCCATTGCACTCTCTCTTCTCAGCCTTGGCAAAACAGCTAATTGGGATTGAGGAGTCGAGTCCTCATTGCTCTACAGATGGCAGTTGCGTTTGAGTGTTGGAAATTCCCATTATCTAGGTTGTGGTGTTGTCTTTCCTGCTTGGTTCCCCTAATAGGTCCTTTGCCTCTAACTCCATAGCAAATAACTCTTTATAAATAACCACACAGAGGCATGCGCCATATTAATAAACATATACCTCCCAGTTAGTCCCAACGGGTATGTTCCCATGTTCCGTGAAAGTTTAGCTAGAATTAAGATTGCAGGAGAAGAAACCCCGGTGTTGAAAATGACTAATAATTTGTCATAACAAAATAAGAGTAATGTTACTAATATCCCTGCGTTTCTAATCTGCTTTTTGTTTTTCAGAGTGCAAATTCAATAAGAAAACTAGTGAGTATTTTGTTAATTAATTATGACACTTTCTATTTACTGCTTGTACATGCTAAAATTAATATTAGCTGTAGTATTTCTCTCCCTGTCTCCCACATTTCACCGGTTCCCTTATTTTGGTGTTTTTCTTACCAGGTTTCACCTGGAGGCACTTCAGGGCTCTGTTTTAAGAAATTAAATGTAACAACATCTACAAATAAAGTACTTATCAACCGCTTGGCAAGAAAGGTGAGAATAATTGTTAATACTCAGCCTGGGTATATTTAAAGGGTTAATGGGGGCCTGATCTGTTCTAAAATGCTGTAAACCAGCATTATAGTTTATGAAGTGTAGAAACAGGGTTACTTCTGTGATACAGTCTCCATCCTCTCCTTCCAAAGGGGTAGCCGTGTTAGTCTATTGCAGAAAAACAAACAGAGGCCTGTGGCACTTTCAAAGAGTGACAGATTTATTTATCGCATGAGCTTTCGTGGGAGAAAATCCCACTTCATCAGCAAC
>ML685831.1:5416599-5549505 GCA_007922175.1 Pelusios castaneus
GTTGCTGATGAAGTGGGATTTTCTCCCACGAAAGCTCATGCGATAAATAAATCTGTCACTCTTTGAAAGTGCCACAGGCCTCTGTTTGTTTTTCATCCTCTCCTTGTTTACCACAAGAGGAACAATGGCATTATTTTATGTTTCATGTCAAATATGCTATTGGTCATCCCAGTTATCCTTTTCATGTATGATTTAGAATTTTTTTGATAGATATTAAATCTACATACGTTTTCTCCTCTCTTTTCATTATTGATCTCCTATAGCACTGAGGTCAGCTGCCCATTCTCATTATTGCAGGAAGTGGGGTTTGTTTTTCTGGAGGCAGCAGTTCCTCAGCATGATTTTAGTGGGCACTGTGATGATGGACTTCCTATCTTTCAATGGATATTGAACTGAGCTGTGGGAATCTTTTGTGATGAAATCCAGAGCTAAGAAAAAATGTTTGTTTTTGGTTGGTTTATAAAACCAACATTTGCCCAGTTTCACAGACTTTTGGGGAAGCACCAGAGATTTTATCACAGTGGTGGAAACTGCAAAACATATTCACAGTAGATGTTCAAAATGGAACTCAGAGTGCAAATCAAAGTAAGAACTGTTCCCAGACTTGTAGAGTTCTTGACCTTCCTAAATTTAATCCATTATCTCTCCCAGTTGATCCATAATAGGTAGGAAGAGATAAAAAATGAAGAAAGCAGGATGTGTTTCTTGTTTAGGTGTGTGACCAAGAAAGATTTCCTGTGTTTGTAATTACAAAAGATTCTTCCTTCATCGCTTTCTTGCATTGCCAACTTTAGTAGATGGAGGTTGACTAGAAACTCCATGATTTGCAGATTCTGAGTGTCTCTGACAAATGTGGTAGGAGCAATCTAAAATAATCAAATACAGATGCTGTTTGCTGTTCCATTCCATGTGTTTCTGGAATTCTGCTGTTTATTTTAAAATATATTTGATTCATTTTAGGTGGTAGTGGATTCTGTCATTCAGCCTTTACCTTTCTCAAGACATGGACTGTGTATTCAGGATACTGGTGCCATGTATGTCATTAACACCCCTGCTGGCGTTAGCATTAAGTGGGCTCATGTTACCGGCATTATAGATATACAATATGGCTTACATTCTAACACATCTACCAAGACAGAAGGCCTTTGTGGTGAGACTTTCTTCTTTATTAATCTTTGTTAATATTGTGTTTTGTTTTCACTGAAGTTTTAATTTTTTAATCTCATTTAATAGTTGTTCAGTACTTCACTTCTTAATGCCACTGCCAACCAAGACATATTCACCATGATCAGGTGTCTTCTTAAAGCCGTTCAGATATGAAACTCTCATTCACTTTAATGAAAATTCTACCTAAACTGGACTCACGGGACCGGATCCATAATGAATCAAACAAGGAGTCCTGTGGCACTTTAAATACTAACACATTTATTAAGGCATAAGCTTTCATGGGCTATAACCCATTTTGTCAAATGCAATGATTTTGTGAGTTATAGCCCACGAAAGCTTATGCCTTAATAAATGGGTTAGTCTTCAAAGTGCCACAGGATTTCCTATTTGTTTTGCTGAAATAAACTAACTGGAACTTATCAATGAATGTTACTTCTGTTTAAAAGCACCTGTTTATGTTTAATTATAACTGTTGGAAAAGAAAGCAGAGCTAAAGTTGGAGGGGGGAGGGATGAAGATTGAAGGCTATTGTAGAGGAGTCCTGGGATTGCTTCCCTTACTTCTGATGGCAGAGAGCTGTCTTCAGAACTTGGCACCTGGGTAGCAGTGGTTGCTCTCCAACTTCCTAGCTCTGAAGGCAGACTCCTGGCAGACTCCTACCCCCAGGGACGACAGCTTGCACTGCAGCCACTGCTCCCAGGTAGTGGTGGTGGGGGGGAGGTGACAGCTGAGGCCTCAGCATCTCCACCCAGGTGGGGGGCTGTCCTAGCCAGCAGTTGCAGAGCTTCCTGCAGCTGAGGGGGTTCCCAGTGGATGATCTGGCTCAGCTGTGGGAGCCACCTCTGCAGGAGAAGAGGAAGTCCCATCCTTCTCCAGCCCAAGGTCAGGGGTGGTTTTAGGGATTCCAGGGACCTGAGCAATAGTCAAGGATGGAGCTCCCCCATTCTTGACTCTGACCCACCCCGTGGCCTTGGTGGAGACCCCGCCAGCCTCCTGGTCCCCTACTGGCCTTGCCAGCACCCCTGCTGGCCCCCCAGCTCTTCCGCAGGCCTCATCGGTGCCCCCTCCAACTCTCCTGGCCCCCCCAGTGCAGCCATGGCATGCCCTCTCCCCCACGAGACCCTGGGCAAATGCCCAGCCTGCCCGCCCACTAAGACCACCTATATCCAGGATTGGATTAGCAGCTGGAGCCTGGCCCATGGTAGGCACCCCTAATCCTCCCGAACCCACCTGGGGCACCCTCAACCCTGCCCCTCCACTACAATAGCCAGATTTCATGGAGGAGATCAGATTTCACAGTCTGCGATGCATTTTTCATAGCCATGAATTTGATAGGGCCCACTCATGAAGTACTTAGTGCATCCCTAAATCCATGCCATTACCAGATTGTTGGACATGAGATGCACATCAACAGGTTAATAGGGAAGAGACATAAAAGTCAAGATTCATAACTGATGTGACCTATACAATTGTTATTGACTTGAAACATCAACTTCACTGTATAACATATTTAATCTGGATATTACTTTAGCAGAATGTAATGAATACTGATGCAGAAGCACATAAACAACCTCTACAGGAGAAATTTGTTAAAATTGGGATTGTGTTGTTACAGTGGAAGTGTTTTAAATGTGAGGACACTCTGCTATCTCAGTTTGTGAAGAATGTGATAGATAACAATTGTCAGTGCAGAAAATCACAGGAACAGTTTGGATTAATTTAGTTTTGATTTTTGTGTAATTTTTTTTTTTACAACTCTTATTTTTACGTTTGGATTCATAGATCAAAATTTTAAAAGCTTTCCTCTTCCCATTAGCTTGTTGTAGTCAAATTCAAAGTGACACAGTAATAGTATAATCCTAAATGTAAGAAGTATTTTAATTGCTTTACAAGTACTGCTCAATATCAGTCACAATGTAATTTAACAATTACTGCTCTATAAAACTAACACATTTTATTTGAACTTCACATTGTTTTATTCTTTTAAAAATATTTATAATAATAAGCCAAACAAAGTAATCGCACTACATAAAATATATTATTTAAGCAAATGAAGTGCTTAGAGCCAAAAGCTCATCTCCATGGACTGAGAAAAAGAAAAATGGTGTAGATCCAGGGGGATGAGGAAAGTTCTGGCTTTTGTGCATGCTTTACGTTTCTTCCAATCCCATGAAAGCTTCCTGTAGGAGCTGCTTGAGGAGATGGATTCATGACTTGGGAGGAAGAGGTTGAAGATGAGTTGGCCCAGAAATCAGCTGAACTCAGCACAATGATCCTTCCAAACATCAGTTAATTTCAGCATTGATTTAGTGTGGTTTCCCCTCCATGTAACCTTAATCTCCATAAGTGGGCTATGATAGTAAGGGACACCACATCACAAACCTTACTGCCATGTGGGTTGAAGTGGAGGGCATTTATGGTCTGCTAGTGGGATTAATCTACATAGTAGGTAATATAGACTTTGTCTAGTATCATCATACATGTATGTTAAATTGGGGATATCTCATGACAAAAATCATGCCTATCTGGACTTTAAAAACCAGATAAATACAAATTAAAAGTCCATAATGACACTATGAAATTAAAAATGCTCTAGGACCTCTAGGAGAAAGGAAAACAAACAAAAATTAGATAATAAGAATAAAAATAAGAGACATAGAAACCCCTACTGCCCATTCCCCAATCAAAAATATTCAAAGTCAGCTTGGATATAGAGTGTTCTTTTACTTATCTGTTAAATCAAACTCCATCCATAAAAATTCAGATTCTACCATTTTATCAGACTATATATACTATATAGTTATAGGAAGATATTTCAGTCATTTCTAAATATCCATCCTTGGGTATTGAAATTGCATCTGTCTCTCTCCATACAGCATCAAATTCATAAGTGAGTAGCGAACATTGATCTTTAAAATATGCATCTTTCTGCATGGAAAAATCAAGTAACACAAATATTTGTGGTACAGGCGGCAATATATTCATTAATTTTTTTAAAAAATTACTTTTGATAACTTTTAGCATTTCGAAATGTTCAGATAAATCCAAATAATGTGCCGGATTATGAGCCCCTTTCTGCCCACAGATAACTGCACCTATGTTTCCCCTTCTAAGCATCCATTCCCAGACTTCTGGACTACCTGGCAATCACCTTTTTTGGGCTGAGACATCCATCTCTCCCCCTTCTGATTGGGTTATTTCCAGGCTGGATAGTTCCCTGTGTTATTCCCAGAAAGAGACTCTGCCTAAGCAAGCCTGCTTACTTCCTATTCAGAGACAAGTTACCATCCAGCTCTTCTTATGCAAGCCTAGTTTATTCTTAGGGTAAAAAGCACAACAGAAAAACATATTAAAACCATTAAAGAGCCTAGATGTGCTAATAAGCTTACCAGAGATCCTCCCATCTCTCTTCAACATGGGTTCTGGAGTCTGAGTCCTTCAAATCTTTCTGTTAGGATCCTCCTAAGTCCTTTCAGTTCTTGCTTCACTGACAGGAGCAGAAGACCAGAGTCCAGCAGCAGGCAATACGACAGGTTTATTGGTGTCTTTTCCACACAAGCATCTATTAGGAACCCATAGTCCTTACACCAATAAGTTTCCCCTCCCAGTAAATTTCCAGTCTTCCAAGTAAATTCCCCCTCCAGTAAACTCCCCCCCATATACTCCCCACCTCCCACCTCAGTAAATTTTCCTCTACCTTCCTGGTTTACCTTAGTTTTTATAATGTATTTTAACCAGTCATTTCTTTGATATTATTTTAAGAACCAATCCTACCATATTGTAACATAATCCTCCACCCAATCATACTCCACCACCCTAACTGATAGCAACTAGTTACAAGACAGACAGAAACATGAAGGATGCAGACAGAGCAGTAGACACCAGAATGACCAAACAATGCAAAATGTAGATTTTGTCACAAGTGTGATGCTCTTGAGGTGTTGGCTGCTTCTGACCTGATGTGTTTGGAATGTGTGGATGTGACTGCACGCTTCCCAGTCTATGGCTGCCTCTGGTGCTTTTGCTTAGCTCAAGTACAAGGCCTCAGCCAGTCAAGTTGATTCTTTGATTTGCTACCACTGTAGCTAATTAGTGATATAGGCCTGATAGGCAGGCCTAAATATCTATAGTCTAACACTTTCCAAAGAGGTCTCTTGTGTTGACCAGTTCATAACAGCCTGAACTCATAACTAGCACAATTATCTGTTTATTTCACTCTTCACACAATTCAGGGGTCTTTGATTTGGAGCAGGCTATTAGTGACAGTTGTTTTTTCTCACCAGAGCATAGTAAAGTAAAGCTTGGATTTCAAGTGGCACATTTGTATTTCCCTCATCCCCAAATAGTTCCTAGGAAATTATTGTCCCCAAAGTCCTTTGAAATTCCTCATATCTCCCAGAGATTGCATTATTCCTGTAGTCTTGCCAAAAAATTTCTATCAATTCCACAATAGTACATAAATATTTGCCTTTTTAATACAATAAACTCCCAAGATGTTAAGCTTAATTCAGTAAGGTTTGTCCAGGATATTGCAGTCTGTCACAGTATAAGTATACTGTATAAGTATTTGCATAAGCATGCTCAATTAAATTAATAATAGAACATGGGGGACTAGGTGCTACTCAGTGTGAATAAATGTGTTAGAATCAGGCACAGTTTAAAGCGAGTTTGCCATTCTGCCTGTGACATATCCTAATACCAGTTATTTTCAATTAACCTGGGGTCTGAGAAAGTTTTTAATTGAACTATTAGGAAAAACTTTCTCACTAGGAAGGTGGTGAAGCATTGGAATGCATTACCTCGGGAGGTGGTAGAATCTCCATATTTGGAAACTTTTAATGTCTGGCTAGCCAAAATCCTGGCTGGGATGATTTAGTGGGAGCAGTCCTGCTTTTAGCAAGGGGTTGGATAGATGACCTCATGAGGTCCCTTCCAGCCCTAATAGTCTATGATTCTATGTATGATTTGTCTGCCTTGCTAAAATATAGTTGATGTGACTGTACTCAATTAAAATTAAGACCATATGTAGGAAATTGTAGCTGCTTTGGCTACCCAGCTGCATGCATTTATTAATTCAGCTGACCAAATATTGAAACTATGGCACATAAAATGATTTACAAATGGATTTGATCCAATGGTAACATTACCTTATCATTTGCATTTTTCTTTAATTGAAGAACAAATGTGCTATATTTATTCACTAAATATGGTGCACTGTTTTAAGGTGTGTGCAATGGAGACCCAGTTGATGACCTCAAGATGCAAAATAGGACTGTAATTACAAATATGGAAGAAATTGAAGCCTTTATTAAAAGCTGGGAAATTGAGAAATCAGTTGATGTAACAACCCGGAGACCTGTAAGAAATTGTACTGAAGATAACTGCACTTACTGTATGGAGCTGTTAAACAGAAGAGCTTTTGTCCCATGTCACAAAAAAGTAAGTACAAAAATAGGCAGAATAGAAATAGGCGGTTCCAAGTCTAATTTAATTAAATTTATAATAAAATATAATTTATCATATTTCTTTTTATATTTCACTTGCTGGTACTCGGCCAGGGACCTGGGGCCACCACTGGTGGTGGCAGGAGCCGGGGTTGCATTGCTGTGAAAAAAGGTGCCGATACTCAGTATCCTTGAGTACCATCACAAAAAAATCCCTATAATCTATTCTCAGAAACATAATTTATAGAAGAAACTAAAGCAGCATTTGGTCAAGATGAGTGACTTTAACTGTTTTCTGTGCCTACTACTGAGCCTACAAAATTGGAAAGGGTGCAGAATCATAGAAGCAGTGGTCATAAACAGAAAAGGTATCAACTTCCTGCCATTCGGGGATCACTGATGATTCCTTTCTCTTCCAGTGGTAATATTCCTTGTGACTGTTTATCAACTTCAATTATAAAAAGCTGTTCTAATTAAATCTCAATTAAAATGTCATTTAAGGTTTTGCCACAGGATTTTTGTGAGAAGATGTGGATCAACAATACCTACTTTTGGAATTATGAATGTGATGCATTGTCTGCATATGTGGCTTTGTGCAACAAACATAATATCTGCATTAAGTGGAGGACACCAGATTACTGCTGTAAGTAAATAACATTATTCTGCCTCCAGACATAATTTTGTATCACGGCAACATTTCTGGGTCCTGTATACTAGCCAGCAAATTTTGTTTTACATATTATTGTTAGAATATCTGCCAGTCACAGCTTTCTTAAGTCATGATAACATTTCTTAAAATGCTAAAGTATTTCTTCAGATAAATATATTGTAGCTGAATTCTAATCTTGACTGAATTAGTCATGAGTTTTCCTGAAGCATAATTTTGTAATTTACATTGCTAAAATGTAGACATATCCTTTTTATTATATATATGTTGCTCTTACTACACATTTTCTCCTTTGAAAATAAGAAAATGATAGCAATGTTTTATTTCCTCTGTATGTGTGACTTATAGCTCTGGGTTGTCCTGATGGCCAGGAATACCAGCCTTGCGTGCAACCCTGTGCAGCCAAAACATGTCTTAATAAATGGTTCTATGAAGAATCCCCATGCTCCTATTTAAGGGAAGACTGCGTGTGTAAAAATGGAACCATTCTCCATAGAACAGACTCTGACCTCTGCATACCCGAAGAAAAATGTGGTAAGTAAAGCTGAGAAGAGTGGCTGAGCAGATATGTTAATATAACTGGTGGGTTATATTGATGTCTAATAGTAAATTATGTCCCCATCTCTGCCCTGTCACATGGGGATGTGACTATTATAATCCCAGTTACAGAGTTTCTTTTTAGCTTGAGCTGTACAGACTCGTGCTTTCAGCTTCAGACGTCCCTGGTTCAATCCATGTTGTTAGTTAAAAAGCCATTATGCTAGGATGTTCTTTTTGTGGTTCTACAACTCAGGAAGGAACACAAAGAATGATGCCAGTCCTCTATAGCAGTGTTTCTTAATGATTGGTTCATGGACTGGAACCAGTCCCTGAAATCTCTCTGACACAATATAAGAAGCCTGAGATCTCTTTCACACAGTATAGGTAGCTGGTCCCTGGTATCCAAAAAGTTGAGAAACACTGCTCTAATAGTGAGTGACTTTGTCCACCCTTTGTCCAAGAAATTTGTAATTTAAGGGTGCTTTTGTGCCAGTAGCTAACCCTGTCAGCTCATTTGGGGGAACCTAGGCTTCCAGGTTTTCATGGCTCCTTGGCATTCCTGGCTTCCAGGGTCAGCAGCTCCAGGGCAGCCCACCAGGCAGACTGTCTCAGAGCCAGGCTCCATTTTCTTTCACAGAGAATTTTAAAATGTTGGTTTTCATTCTGAATTGAAACAAAGCTAAACTTAGACATACCAAAATTGTTTGTGACTGCTCTAGTTATAATCCTATATTAACATTCAGTCTAACTGATTACCACAGAGTTATGCTGATAGATGGATATCGTTAGCTCCAACCCACATGTAAATGGAATGTCTGTATCTCTTTGGATCAGTGCTTTTAAATGCCAGTCACAGGTAGGAAGTGTAGGCCGATATTGATTTTTATCAGTGTTGTTTTTAAGTTACAAATAGATTCAAGGAAGCAAGTGAGTTTTGACACTTATTCAGGGTTTGTGACTCTGTGAGGCTGAGGTAGAAAGAATCAGGCCATTCAAATCTATGTTATGATAGCAAATTCCTCTTGGAGGATATAATGCCACGAGGAGGTATCAGAGAGACAAGGTGGGTGAGGGAATATCTTTTATTGGACCAACTTCCACTGGTGAGAGACACAAGCTTTTGGACCACAAATAAAAGATATAGAATCATAGGGTTGGAAGGGACCTCATGAGGTCATCTAGTCCAACCCCCTGCTAAAAAGCAGGACCACTCCCACTAAATCACCCCAGCCAGGGTTTTGTCTAACCGGGCCTTAAAAATCTCCAAAGATGGAGATTCTACCACCCCCTAGGTAGCCCATTCCAATGCTTCACCACCCTCCTAGTGAGAAAGTTTTTCCTAATATCCAACCTTGACCTCCCCAGCTGTAATTTGAAACCATTGCTCCTTGTTCTGTCCTCTGTTACCCTCGAGAACAGCCTACCTCCCTCCTCTTTGGAGCACCCCTTCAAGTAGTTGAAGGTTGCTATCAAATCTCCCCTCAGTCTTCTCTTCTGTAGACTAAATAAGCCTAGTTCCTTCAGTCTCTCCTCATAAGTCATGTGCCCCAGCCCCCTAATCATTTTTGTTGCCCTCTGCTGGCCTCTTTCTAATTTGTCCACATCCTTTCTGTAGTGGGGAGCCCAAAACTGGACACAGTATTCCAGATGCAGCCTGACCAGTTTTGAATAGAGGGGAATTATCACATCTCTCGATCTGCTGGTAATACTCTTACTGATGCAGCCTAATATGCCTTTTTGGCAACAAGGGCACACTGTTGGCTCATATTCATCTTCCCATCCACCATAACCCCCAGGTCCTTTTCTACAGCACTGCTACTTAGCCAATCGGTCCCCAGCCTGTAGCAGTGCATGGGATTTTTCTGTCCTAAGTGCAGGACTTTGCACTTGTCTTTGTTGAACCTCATGAGGTTTCTTTCAGCCCAGTGTTCCAATTTGTCCAAGTCTCCCTGGATCCTGTCCCTGCCCTCCAGAGTATCTACCATCCCCCCCAACTTGGTGTCATCCGCAAACTTACTAAGCTTACTTATTCCATCATCAAGATCATTAATGAAGATGTTGAATAGAACCGGCCCCAGGACTGACCCCTGGGGCACTCCACTCGTTACCGGTTGCCAACCAGACATCAAGCCATTGATTCCTACCCACTGAGCCCATTGATCTAACCAGTTTTTGATCCGCCTTACGGTCCACTCATCCAACCCATACTTCCTTAACTTGCCGACGAGAATGCTGTGGGAAACCGTATCAAAAGCCTTGCTAAAGTCAAGGTATACCATGTCAACGGCTCTTCCCGCATCCACAAATACAGTCATCTCATCATAGAAGGAAATCAGGTTGGTCAGGCACGATTTGCCCTTGGTGAATCCATGTTGACTGTTCCTGATCACTCTATTTTCCTCCAAGTGTTTCAGGATGGATTCCTTGAGGACCTGCTCCATGATTTTCCCGGGGATTGAGGTGAGGCTGACCGGTCTGTAGTTCCCTGGATCCTCCTTTTTCCCTTTCTTAAAGATAGGTACTATATTTGCCTTTTTCCAATCCTCCGGGACCACCCTTGTTCGCTACAAGTTCTCAAAGATAATGGCCAGCGGCTCTGCAATCACTTCCCCCAACTCCCTCAGCACCCTCGGATGCAGTTCATTCGGCCCCATGGACTTGTACACATCCAATTTCATTAAGTGTTCCCTAACCTGACTTTCCATCACCGAGGGCCTCTCTCCTTCTCTCCATTCCACATTACCCCGCGTAGTAGCCTGGGAGCTGGCCTCCCTGTGAAGACTGAAGTAAAAAAAGCATTGAGTACTTCAGCCTTTTCCGCATCATGCTCCACGAGAATGCCTGCCCCATTCAGTAAGGGACCTACACCACCTCTGATTCTTTTCTTGTTGCTGATATACTTATAGAACCCCTTTCTGTTATCCTTCACATCTCTTGCTAGATGCAACTCTAATTGTCCTTTGGCCTTTCTGATTTTATCCCCGCAGTCCCGAGCAATATCTTTATACGCCTCCCTTGTCATCTGTCCAAGCTTCCACTTCTTGTAAGCTTCCCTTTTATGTTTCAGCTCCCCGCAGAGTTCCCTGCTAAGCCACGCTGGTCGCCGTCCACATTTGCTGTTCTTTCTGCACATCGGAATGTTATCTTCCTGTGCCTTTAACAGGGTTTCTTTAAAATACAGCCAGCTGTCTTGGACACCTTTCCCCTTCAGATCAGCATCCCATGGGACCCTGCCCATCAGCTCCCTAAGGGAGCCAAAATCTGCTTTTCTGAAGTCCAGACCATAACCTCAGCCACCTCATCTCTCTAATATCCTGGGACCAACGACGGCTACAACTACACTACATATAGTATCATTAGAGGTATGACTTCTGATTTAACTGGGACCCAGACAATTCAAGGCTGTAAATGTAGTCACTGACTCCTTGAATTTCTCACAGGAGCAAAGATAGTGTGTGTGCAAATATTGGAACTCTGGTGTTATGTATATCAACTAATACCCAACTAGAATGTCTGTTAAAATAGATCTGTTAAATTAATAATTTTCAGTGAATCAAACCCAAGAATATTTTAGAAAACAATGCAGACTTTTCAATTAAATACTTGATAAAATATTGTATTTTTTTATGCCATGAGATTATTCAGCTGACATGTTACTCAGGCTTGTACTAGTCTAGAATAGATTCGTGCTAGTTACAGGTCTCAAAGGTGCAACGTTTTTCTTCCTTAGCATGTACAGATAATGAAGGACAGCCCCGCTCTGCTGGAGAGATTTGGAATGGGTCCATTAAAGGGTGTTGTATGTATACCTGTTTGGAGAATGGAAGTGTTATTGCTATAGAACCTGAATGCAGTGAAGACACACCACTGGTTTGTGAACGGGAAGGTGAAGTTATCATTCATGTAATTGAAGAGAGGGCTTGCTGTCCAAAGAAAGTTTGCGGTATGTGTGCAGCTAAACATATTTTCCATAACAAGAGTGCTAAGGAGTTATTTAAACATTTATTGACATGGATTAATTTACAGCCAGTGTTTAGGGTAAAGCTTGGAGAAATACCTAATTGACTAAGGAGATTGATTTATATTTTCAAAAACGACTTAGTGTATGTTTATGCTGCAACTAATCATCAGTGGCTGGCCTGTGTCAGCTGACTCGAACCCATGGGGCTCAGGCCGTGGAGTTGTAAAATTGTAGTGTAGGCATTGGGGCTCAGGCTGGACCCTAACTCTGGGAACCTCCCCCCTCGTGGGGTTCCAGTTTTTCGGCTCTAGCCTTAGCCCAAACATCTACACCAGAATTTGACAGCCCTGCAACCTGAGCCCTGTGTGCCTGAGTCAGCTGACTCAAGCCAGTCACAGATATTTAGCTGTAGTATAGTCATGCCTGTAAGCACTTAGGGCCTGAAGGTGCCCAGAAAATCAGTGGGATTTAGGCTCATAATTGTCTTAGTCACTTTTGGAAATGGGACTCAGGTTTCTAAGTCACATAGTTACTTTTGAAAATTGTATATAGGCCAAACTTTCCTAAACAGTTTGCAGATTATTCCTATCTGGGAAGGAATGCAATAGAACAGGCCTCACACCTAGCGTCAATGCTGAGCTTTTCCATAGGAGACTATGGGCTTGTCTGGGTGACCAATTGGATCACAGCAAGCTGGAGTGTGACTCTACCCTGCCATAGCCTGCTGTAGCTGTGTAGATCCTGTTGATGTATGTTAATGCTCTTGGAGCTAGTCCCATTTCAAAGAGAACTTCAGCAAAGTGCTCTAACAAGCTCTTAACATGCATTGGCAGGGTGCACTTGGCCAATTCGACTTCAGGAGGCTAGTGTGGAGTAGATTCACACCCCAGCTTGCCATGGTATAAATGTTCCTGTAGAAAAACTCTTAAGGTAATTCTACCTAATTGTTGCACATTGCGTATGCTGTTCTGCAAGTAACAAATAATGATAACAGTGGTTGGCCCAAACACAGATTGCCGTCCACTGGTGCGAGGTGTTGTACATACACTGAGTAGCCCACAGTCCCTGCCCTGAAGAGTTTAAAATCTAAATAGACAAAAAAGACATAGGATGAGACCAAAGAAGTATTATGAGTCTCAACAGTTTTACACATAGGAGCTGAGATAGAAAGACTTGCCCAAGGAAACACAAGAAGACTTTGGCAGAGCTAGGAACTGAATCCAAATTTCCAGGATCCCATGTCCTCTGCCTCAGTGAGAACACCATTCTTCATCTTATTCGATTAATTATTTTATTTTCTATTTCCATCAGTGAGCTGCCAGAGCAGTAGAATGCCTTCTTAGAATCTTTATGACTCTATATCTTTGCACTACTGCTTCTTCTAAGTGAAGCATGCATTGGTATGTTACCATTTTCCCAGAAAGCAGTTTAATGTCAGTTGATGGCCAGATGCTAGTTTTCTGTCTGTCCATGTTTCTTACCAAATGAAGCATGCTTCTAGTATCTGTTTGATTAGTCATAAGATGCCTGCTTTAATGTCTTAATGAAACATTTTTGTGTAAATAGAAGGCAAATGAGCTAGCTGACCTGGTATTTTCACTCTCTAGATCAGTGGTTCCCAACCTTTTTGACCCGAGGGCCACAAATACAACTTTTACAGCCATGAAGGGCCACGAGTCTATTAAATTAAATTAAATTAAATTTTAATTAATTAAGTTTAGAATAAATTTCTATTAAAATTAAATAATTTAATTAATTTAATCACTTAAATTTAATTAATTTTTTATTAAAAAATTTAATGGAAAGCAGTTTAAATTTTATATTAAAAAAAAATGAAAAACAGCTTTCAAATTTAATTTAATTTTTAAATTAAACTCTTAAAAATAGTGGTGGCCAGCCCGGGTCCTGGCTGTGCACCAAGATCTGGAGGGCTGACCAGAGGCTGCAGCCCGGCTCCCGACTACGCACCGTGAGGGGGGCCAGAGGCTTTAGCCTGGCTCCAGGCTGGCTGCACGCTGGGACCAGGTGAGGGGTGGGCGTCTCCCGGACAGCTGCAGGGGAGCACGGGCCAATTGAAAAAGCCCCGTGGGCTTACGGGCCAGGGGTTGCGAAACCCTACTCTAGATCAATAGTTCCCAATCTTTTTGAATTGGGGGCCACAGATATCATTTTTACAACCCTGAAGGACCACCAGTCTCTGCCAGTTGGTCCCCCACTGCAGCCAGACAGAAGGAGTTCAGCAAGGAGGCCGCCTTCTCGCTGATCTCCCATTTCCCTGCTTGTGGCAAAGAAACTGCATGGTGTCCTGTAGCCCTGTGTATTCTACCTAGGTTCCTAGGAAGTGGCTCCCTTCCGCAGCCAGGGGGATGGGAAGATCTGTGCTCCCTTCCCTCTAGCTCCAGCAGGGACCCAGGCAAAGTGCTTTGCTCTCTTCTGGAGCTGAGGGAAGGGAGTGCTGATCTCCTCTCCCTCTGGCTCCAACAGAGACCCCAGAGCCTATGGACCCAGGCAGAGAGCTTTGCTGTGTTCCCTGCTATAGCCAGTGGGAGGGGAGCACTGATCTTGCATCCCCTTGACTGCAGCAAGGAGCCTGCACAAGGTTTTTAGCCTTGTGGAAATGTGCTCCGACTAGGTCCTTAGGCAGCAGCTCACTTCTGCAGCCAGCAGGAGGGAAGCTGCGGACCACTTTGAAAGCCCCTGTGGGGGTGACAGGTTGGGAACAACTACTCTAGATAGTTCCCTGTAACCACTTGCCAGTTATCAACCAATAAAATGTCCAGTCACATTGATACATATAAAATATTTCAGTATGCCTTTTTTTTTTTCAGAATGCAACTTGACTTTGTGTGAGGCTATTATTCCAACATGCAAAAATGGTGAAAAACTGATGGTAGGCTATAGCCCCCTCTCATGTTGTCCACAATACCAATGTGGTAAGTGAAATACGGACACAAGAGTAAGAGGATATATTCCATCACTACATTTTCTGGGGTAATTGTGCCAGATGGCTATTCTGCCTGTATTAGCAGATCACCATAAATAATGTAAGAGATACGTTTCTACTCTGCTCCTTAGGGTTTATACTAATTTTTGTATCTGTTTTTTCTGTCAGTTTTGATTTACAATTTAGTTTTGTTTAGATAAGAGAAAATGAAAAAAGATATGTTAAGCAGAAAAGCATCTTCACTTTTAGAATTGCTTGCATGACTTTTTATTAAGATAAGATACTTTTAAGATACTTTTTATTAAGATACTGACTTGGCTTTTTTATGTAGAATGTGACCCTTTAGCATGTCCCAGTGCTCCCCGTCCAGAGTGCAGAGAAGACCAATTTATTGTTGAAGCAAAACAGGAAGATCCTTGTTGTTTCTCTTATCTATGTGGTAAGAAGTCTTTAATATATTGCCAGTCTTGTGGGTAGACAGAATATTGTATGTCAGTGGTTCTCAACTTTTTTTTCATTTGAGAACTCTTAGAAAATTTTGAATGGAGACCCCTTTGGAAATCTATTGTTTGTATATATAATTGAATTCTGTTCAGTCAGTTTTCAGTCTAAGTCTTTTGCAGACCTTTTTGACACAGTCCGTGGACCCCCAGGGATCCACAAATCACAGGTTGAGAAACACTGTTGTTAGGGTATTTACAAAAAAGAAGATAGATGTCAAGGTGCATACCTGATAATGTTTCCTGAGAATCTCGTCACAGGATTGGCTTGGGCAGACTCTTACAGCTATAAGTGTCCACCTCCATGGATTCTGCAATTTGGGACCTTTATTCCTAGGTTACTTTTTTTAAATGTCACTGCTGAATTGCACACTAAACAATGATACCATATCTCTCACACATACAGAAATTGGACTTGTCTTAAAATATTTGGACACATTTTATTTATAGAATTATGTGACCTTTCCTTCAGTCTTCCACTTCATAGATTATAGCCCATCAAAAGTTATTTTTTCAGTTTATGTGGCAACACTTTGACTATAAATCTCAATGCAATACATACATACATACATACTTGTATTCTTACATTAAATGATCTATTTTGTTTGAACATGTTAGTCAGTAAAAGTTTCTTAGATATCCAAGTGACAGGGAGGCACAGTAGAAGAACATGGGTAGAATAAAACTCATATATAAAGCTTTTTGATTATGTATTTTAAACTGTGTATTTCACTTATTCTTTTGAACTTTAGTTTGTGAATCTTGCATTGAACCTGTTCCTTCATGTAATGAGGTGGAAATTCTCACAGTAGATCTTAGCACCACACATTCCTGTTGTCCTCGTTACCATTGTGGTAAGTTAAGCTGTTTTTAAACTAAACATTTTTACTGTATCTAATCAAATTGATAAACTGTATTTTTTCCATCTAAATTTGAACTTATCCAAATGTTTAAAATATAGTGTTATAAAATATTCTTTCTTGTATAATGTCCTCAGTTATCACAGTCTTCTGGTGTCCCTTTTATTTTATTTCATTCGACTTCCTCCTTTCTTTATGTTTTTCCTGTGGGCAGGGACTTAAACCAAGGTTTCAAAAGTAATTTGTGTTAAGAACAGATGAAAGGAACAGGCAGAGAAAGCCATTTGCAGCGTACAATAACAAATTTTGTTGGACTTACAACACCTGGGAACGTATTTCTGATTGACCTCTACTGGCGCCCTATTTATTAACTATTTGTATATATCTGAAGAGAGTACTCCTACCTATACCATCTCTTCCTACAAGGAGTAATTTCAACTAACTTTATAGTTTTTCAAATGACCAGACAACTTCATAGGTCATCCTGCCATTTGCCTTCATGAGATTTCTGTGCTGCTCGATTTTCTGACTTTACCTTTGCCAGCTCCTGACGGTCACCAGCAGGTGAACTACACTCCCAGTAACAATGAGTCTTCTCTGATTTCACAACTGGGTATTTGTCTCACCTGATTCAACCTTTGTAGGCAGCTGCTCCCTGTTTGCTCATGGAAAATGACAATTGTAGCAGTGGAGCTGTCCTTTTACATTTACGCATGACCTTGATGCTACTCTCTGGAGCAGTTTGGTAGCACATTGGTCTATAGTTTCTGTTTCATTTTGATTAGACATATTGCAAATATGTCTCTCTCATTTATTCCATTTCTTTTAGACACAAAGTATTTTGTTAAAGCATCTAAGGCTACGTCTACGCTTGCAAGCTAGGTCGTCTTAAGGAGGTTTAAGTCGACGTAACTTAGTCCCTGTCCACACTAGGCTTTCATTAAGTCTATCTAAGAAATTCCTTAAGTCGACTTAATGAAAGCTTAGGTCAATTTAATAAGAACCGCCCGTTAGGTCAACGTAACCGTTAGGTCGACTCCTTAGGTCAACCTAAGCACAGTGAGGATGCTTAAGTCCACTTTATTAGGTTAACCTAAGGGCAGATATGTTGACTTACTAAGTCCCTGTGCAGTGAAACCACTTTTTAAAGTCTACCTAACTTTTTGTAGTGAAGACATAGCCTAAGATTTTAGTTACTTCTTGCCTTTCTTCCTTTGCTAGGTGTAAGCGCTGGCAAATTAGGAAGCTGAATTCAGTGTAGCCATTCTGTTCGCTATGCTTTCTTTGTCCAGTCCTTTAGCCACTTCATGGTTTGTCCTAAATAGGCTCTGAAGGAATTCCAGTTTTCACAGATATCCCCATGCATTTGCATTGTAACAGGGAGTGGAATGTTGCTCACCACCATTGCTGAAGTGACTTGGTGCCTCCTGTCAGCCACCACCTACTAACACCTTATCTAGTAACTATTTACAGATATACCACTAGAGGACTTTTGAAACAATTAGTGATTTTGGGTGCCTCCATTGCTCGGTCACTTGGATGGAACCAGATTTGCAGTTGATTGGTGTTCAGCAAAATGTAAACCCCATTAAAGTGATTCAAGTTGGGCATAAAAAATAGAGATAACCAAAACTGCAAAGTTTTAAAACCTTAGCCTGTGTCTCTATTAGATTCTTATACGGTGCCAAGAATGCTGTTGGACCTTAACAAATATTAAGTAGTGATAACAAGATTCTATGAAAACCCTTCAATGTTGTTAGAATAGTTTGTTGAAGGAAATGTATGATGTTGATCCTTGTCATTTCCTCCTCTTTTAGTTTGTGATGAGAACCTTTGTCAAGTGCCTCTACTGAACTGCACAGCTGACATGCGACTTGTAAAAGAAAAAATTCCGGGGCAGTGCTGTCCAGACTGGCACTGTGGTAACCGTTTTTCATACTTGTAGTAATTACTTTTATTACTGAGTTAATGTCTTATGACTGATACACTTTTCTTGCTCTCTTCTCAGAATGTAGCTGTGGAAATTTTACTATACCAACTTGTAAAGTGGTAAGAAATTTTCCTTTAGGTATTACTTAATAACAGCATTCTTATTTCTCTCTATCTTTTGATGTATTATTGTTTTTGTCCCTTTCTTGAGTTTGTCATCATAAGGTATGGGATTGGGGCTACCAACACTGTCTGTAATAGATTTGCTGGTAAGTACATGAATTACAAAATGGAGATGTATGGGAACACTATCCCCTCTCTTCCAAATCCAGCTTGTAACCTCCTATTTTAGCTCTTGTGGTGCTACCATCAATCCATTGGAGAAACTTGATTTTGTGTTTTTTAAGAATACCTAAACGAAGGGAAGAAAATTTAACGTTACTTTGTTCAATACTGACTAGAATCTACATGCTTAAAATTTTGCCAAAATTAATCTCTGTTGTTGAAAGAAATCAACTTTATACATTTCCTTATTATCTAGAGGAGTTTTTCGCTTGTTTTGTTAATTATTTGTGCTTCTTATTAAAGATATTTAATATCTTTGACCTTTGTAATGTATGAGAGTTTAGAGCTATATTGTCCTCTTCTCATTTTCTTTTTATTTTAAACAAAATAGTTGCTATAGCCTGGAAAATCCGTGATGATAAATAATTTATGTGCAATCTATCACTGTGATGGAAGGCATGTTTTCCAATTATATGCATTCCCCCATTTGAGGACCATGTACTATAAAGCAAGGAGTGTAATATAGTTATTAATAGACCAAATTCTAAACCAAATGCAAGGAATGAAAGCTAGTACAGAATTTTGACTATAGAAAGAAGTCATGGAGGGGGTTTTAAAAGTTGCCAAAAGTGCTATTTTCTGACTAGTTATTTTTTTATTACTAAAATAACAGAATTTGTTGCTTGAAAGTATATCCAAAATAAAGGAAATAGAAACTTTTTAAAAAAAAAAAGAATTAAAACTGAGACAATGTGGGTGAATTAATGTCTTTTATTAGACCTATTTCTGTTGATGAAAGAGGCAAGCTTTCAAGCTACACAGATTTCTTCTTCAGATCAGTATTGATTAGATTTAATATTCAGTTACATTTCATTATATTCTCACCAAAAGAAAGTGAACCACTCAGTTGTTGTTAACAGTAATACATACTACAATGAGAGGTTGTGCCAGACACTTAAAGAAACTAAGAAATCACCTGATCTGCAACTACAGTGAATAATAATACATCTGACAGCCGTACACCTGCTGTCTATTGCAGTGGACTGTGATTTTCCTCTTTCTCAAAGCTTAGACCGGAGTGGTGGCAGTAGCTTTGTATGTTTTAAGAGAATTGTGTCTCTTATAAGCTTTGTAAGTCATGTTTGACGTATTTGATGCTGAAAACTGTTTCTTTCTACACAGGGAGAAGTTCAAAAAATAGACAGCAGCATTTACAGTGCTTGTGGATGCATACAGTACACCTGTGGTATTTTTTTTTCTTTTTAATAATTTTTGTTTTACAGAACAAAAGCACACACGCAATGCAGGAATGGGTCCCTACTGGCCTTCTAAAATGGAAATGCTAAAATGACTTTATATTGGTTCTGGAAAATGGTGTCTCAACTTTAATTCTAAAGATAAACAATTAATTGGCAGAAAGGCTGCCAATTTGTGATTTGCAGACTAAATGCATATATCATCAGATCAGAACTGTTAAATGTTAGAGAAATGCAGAAAATATGAAGACCGACTTCAGCCTGAGGCCAAGAGTATTATTGACATTATTCAGCTGTATGTTTTACAGCTCAAAATCCATCTCACTGGGTTGTTTTTTTTTTTTTTCCATTTCCCTGCATGTCCTGAGCTACACACGACATGCTTGAGAAGAGTACATTGCCTCCTGCCTAGGAAGCCCTCCCATAACTAAATATACACATTCACATATGACAGATTTAAAGTGTGGAAGGCAAATCCTGCACTGATTTTTGCCTCCATAGACCTCTATCAAAGTCAGTGGGATTGCACTGGATGTGAGGGAGCACAGAATTTGTCTCTAGGACGGGCAGTCAAGGGGCTTACTTGAATGAGCCCTACTTGCAGTAGTAAACTTCAAAATTGTCGCAAAGTGAAGGCCCTGACCCTAGCTGTTTGAATAAGATTTTGTTAATTCACTTAATGGAAAACATTTTCCTGATGACTTTTTTTTTTTTTTTTTAAATTCTTCTTCTTCTTAGAAAAGGATGATGTATGTGTATTCCAAGAAGTAACTGTGCTGAATCCTGGACAATCTATCATTCAGTATTCGGATGGGGATCTTTGTTACACAGTTCAGTGTTTACAAGAAAAGGATCACAGCACAGGATATCATACCATGGATTTTACAGTTGTGAATTGTTCTCAACGGTGTGAGGCAGTGAGTGTTTTTAAAATGCAATTCTGATGTATTTTGTAAATAAAAACTTCCTAATTACAGATGATAAAAATTGAATAGAGGAGGCTTAACAATAGATCTGTATAGTAAGTGAAATAAGAACCTGAGGACTTGAGTTAATGACAGTACCGTGGAGTATGTTGTCTGGTGGCCTATGACAAATATTGCTTTAGCAAGTCTTTTTTTATTTAAAGTTTTAGGAGCACATTTTTCATTTTGTAATTTAGAAGTTGTCAGGAAGTAAGAGGTTTTTGGGGTTTTTTTGAAATTGCAAATCTATCTTGTTTAAAAATAATACTTTACGTGGCAAAAAGTTATAAGACGCAGGTAAGTAATATGTATATTTGTGTGTGAAGTCTGCCTGAGAAACATATTTTGCTGCAGAATTCCTCACTTGGGCTCCAGTCCAGCAGGAATGTTATTTACACTCAGTTCCAGGGTCTTCAAACAGGACAGATAAGAAATTTCATTAGCTATAATGAAGACTGTACAGCAGATGTACTTCATTAGCTCTAGTGTTCAGGAAATGTAATGGTAAATGATACTGCAGGTCTGGGGAATAATATAGATTAATACTGAGGGATTTGCCTGGTAATTAGGCTACAAATGACTTGCTAATTATAAGTAGAAATGGACCTAAACTGCAAAATTCTAGATGTGAATATTGATCCCTATCCGATTTCTGAAAGTTCATGGAGCATTCACATCTGGGGTGTTTGTTAGGGATCTTCTTTTAGGGCTCGACTACATGGTACTGCAGTCTGGACGATGGGGCAGTGATTTGCAGAGCATTCTAAAACGTTGCTCTCTAATTGCCCTGTATAGACCCTGTTGACATGAACTAAAAGGTTCAAGACTACATTAAAGTGAACTTAGGACCTTTTAGTCAGTGCAAGCAGGGTCTACGTGGGGACACATACAGTGCTCTACAATTTACACACCTGTGGCCTGGACTGTCGTGCTGTGTGAACAGCCTTAGCTGTAAAGAATTTCACCTCTTAATTGTAGAAACTAGTTTATCTCTACTAAGGTATTTTAAACAATTCCTCCATCTACCTTTTCTCAGGTATGAATGTTATGTCATTTGGAAGTATGACAGACTTCTGCAGTGTACTCTTTATGGGGATATTCTTAAAGGCCACTCAGCTTATGTAGGAAGGAAACAGTTGCCCAGTTATTTAGTGATGTTTCTTCTGTAAAGCAGCTGTGTATCCCATAGTGTATGTATGGCTAACTAGTTTGTTTCTTGGGGAAACTCTAGCTGTTGATCTACAGTGATTGCCAATAAAAAGTCAACAGTTAATAGTGGTATGAAGTGGTACAAAGAACTTTTAAATCTGAGTCTTAGCTATTAGGCCAGATGAAGGGCCTGGAGCAGTGTAAAAAAGTCCTAAAAGTCCTGTATTCATTCCAGTGAGGATTCCCTTAGAAGGCTGCCTCCCTGAAACCCCCTCATAAATCCTGGTATAGAAGTTATGACAGGAGGCCGGATTAGGGGCAAGAGAGGTGTGCCAAGTGCAGGGCCTCAGCACACAGCACTGTAGAGGTCCTGGGCAGTACTGCAAGCTGTAGAATGTCCTTGGGGGGCTGCCATAACTTAACCTGGCCTCCAGGACTGTCTAAATCAATGGTTTTCAATAGGGTCGGAACCCAGTACTGGGTTACAGACCCTCAGGCACTGGATCACAACACCCCCAGCTCTCACCACTGAAAGACTGGAATGCATTGCTCAAAGATGTAATTGTTGGGTCGCGGGCATAACTGATTTTTTTCAACTGGGTCCTGAGAAAAAAGTTTGAAAACCACTGGTCTAAATTATGCTGGAACCTCCAAGTAGCTCAGGATTGGAAGGATACAGAGGTCTCTAAAAACCACCTTAATTCACTCTCTCAATGGGCTGTAAATTCTGTGCTATACCTCTTGGAGCACATGATATTCTAGATGGGGAACTATCCAGTTTGGGTTTGCTTTCCTAGCTGTTTTGACAACCCTCCTCTCTTTTGTATCTTTCCCGGGCACATTGTAAAGTTTATTGAATTGTGTAGGTTTTTGCTTGAGGGAGGTTGCCTGAGAGAGTTGAATTTCTTTTGTAGGGACTGAAAGAAGATGATTTTTGTAAATAAGGAATTTCTCTAATTTTGATTCTTTTAGATTATTATTCATACTTCCAGAGGCTGCAGTGGGCACATACTGCACAAGTTTAAGTTAAAATAGCATTTTGTCATTGGGACACTTTCCATTTTCTTTGTGGGATGGGGTTCCTATTTCATGGTGTCACTTTTTTACACTTTTAATAAAAGACATTTTCTCTTTGATTTGATTCTCAACTTTCTTGCACAGCTGCTTGTCTTTGTTCTTGCAGTCTTATGTTGTAAATAAAAAGTAAATATATCTCATCAAAATAGATCTTCTGTACTGTTTGTTCTTTTTGATATTTGATGTTTTAATGGTCAAAATAGATTTCATTCATTTAACTAAGAATAGAGAACCATTTGAGGAACAAGCAAAGATTGTATGGTTCAACATAACCCAGAATTCTAAAAACAACAAGAGTCTTGTGGCACCTTAAAGACTAACAGATTTCTTTGCCTCTGACAAAGTGGGTTGCAGCCCATGAAAGCTTATGCCTGAAGAAATTTTTTAGTCTTTCAGGTTCCACGGGGCTCTCGTTGTTTTTGCTGTATACAGACTAACATGGCTACTCCTATAGAATTCTAAATTTATGTAACATCTTAGAAATAAAGATGGGCTTGAATCAAAACCAGATTATGTCCCTACCTAACACTTTGGAGAATTTGAATGTAGATTCAGATCCGAACTTTAGGGTTTAGGACCATCTCTGTTGAGAGAGAACACAGACAAGGAAACTCCCACACCAACTTAAAATTACTCACTTGTGTATGATTTTTTTTTTAAAAAGGTCATTTAATTTTTGTTTTTTTACCAGCATCAAATATACATTCCTTCGTCCAGTCATCACATTTGCTGTGGAACCTGCCGAAATGTGTCTTGTGCTTTCTATAGGGAAGATGGAACACTAGCCATACATGAAGTAAGTGCCTTTGGACAGCTGGAGGAAATGATAATATCAGTAGCCAGACATGACTTTTATTCAGGTATCTGACCAACATCTTTCAGCTGGCTGTTGTATTTTCGTTTCTCACATTTCTACTTTTGGTCTGTCCATGTGGACAGTTTTGGTATTCAATATAACTGTATCTGGATGGCTGTCTATCATCAGCCAGCCAATAGAGAGGAGCAGAGAAGTTGAACTGCACACTGGGGCTAGATCCACAAAGGAACTTAAACCCCTACATTGGCAGGTTGACATATAAGTCAATGTTTAAGCATTAGTAAGATCCTTTGAATCGTGGCTTGGCTGCTGCCTAATCCTGTAGGCACCTAAATTCCCTAGGCACCTGAATTTCTTCAAGTAAATTCCCCTAAGTGCACCACTGCACATGCAAAAAACAGCCTAACGCTTGACACTGTGGAACCCCTTGACACCCTAGCTTGTGGCCAAGGTCTGCCAGGATTCTCTCTTGTCTGTGGGATCCTATCAAGTAGGCAGTCTGAGAATACAGAGATTGGTTTGGCTGGAGAAAGAATAAGTGAGAATGACTTTGTAGTCTAGTGGTTAGGCCATTCCTCTGGGATGTTGGCCACCAGAGTTCAAATTCTTGCTCCAGTGAACATTTAGTTATTGACACGAAGTGTAATAATTTGAACAGGAAAGATTGAGAGCACCCCGTCCCACCCAGAATGCCCAGTAGCTCAGTGGCTATTACTATTACTTCAGATATACAAGGCTTAAGTTCAAGTCCCACTCCAAATCAGGTGGAGCAGGGATTTGCAAACAGATCTCCCACATCCCAGGTATGTACCATCACCTCTGGGCTATTTGTTACAATGGAGTCATTCTCTTTGGTTTTCCATGAGGAAGTGCTGACTTGGCCTAACACCAGTAGAGCATTGACAGCTGTGAACCCCTAGTTTGATAGGTGCCTCCCTCCAACTTGACTTAGGCACATATAGCAAATTTGCCATTGTGGGTTGAAAAGAGAGGATTAGAACAATGCTTACTATTGTGTTTTTTGATAGGGGCTCATAGCCAAAAACAGTGGCTGCAGTCCATTGACTGGAGTTAGTGATTCTTGTACTACATACTTTTTGGAGAGGTTGTAAAGCATTTTAGAACCTCAGGTGTGATATATATATGAAAGATGAATAATACTGAGAAGATTAATATTTGTATGTTCCGAGGGCTCATGCTTCATGCTCACCTGCAGGAAATCAAAACGGGGTGTTTTTTCCTCCCAGTTTATAGTCTGTTTTTGATTTTTTTTTTGGTCCCCTTATTCTGAAGCATCAGAAATGGTTGGAGAGGGGACACTGGACTGGTCAGTATTCTCCCTCACACATGCTTAGCTGGCTGGCTCTTGCGCATATGCTCAAGGTCCAACTAATGGCCATATGTGGAATTGGAATGAAATTTTCCTACAAGTCAGATAGCCAGTGATGTTGGGTTTTCTTCATCTTCCTCTGCAGCATGGAGTGTGGACCACTTACTTGGATTATCTGAGTATATCTCACATAATCAGTTCCCTGCCATTCCAGGGGTCTCAAGCCCTGGAGCATCTTGGTCCTTCCTACTCTCTTCCTGTGGACTGTAATACTTTGATGTAATTTTGGTTGTTGGGTTTAATATATGGGTGCTGGGTGGTTTTGATGACCTCTGTTATATAGGTCATCAGCCTAGATGATCTAGTAATCCCTTTTGGCCTTAAACTCTATAACTTTTTTACTCTTACTGTCTCTGAGTCAAAATTCAATTTCCACTTTCCATCAGCCCTTTTTTCTAGTTCAAGCTTTTTTCTTCTGGCTGATGCATTGGTGAGGAATAGAATCCAGGCTCTGTCCATTATCTTAATAGCTACATGTGGAAATAACAGCTGTATAACTAAACAATGTTCTGAGACATGTCAGTGCTGCTTCAACCTGCTATTTGTTCTGGTATTTTTGTTTTGTACTTGTAGGAGGGAAGCAAGTGGGGCTCCAATTGCACCAAATATGAGTGTGCAAAGACAGCTGTGGGTGCTGTGATACTGGGATCTAGTGTTGTCTGCCCTCCTTTCAATGAGACTGAATGCACAAAGGTTTGTACTTTGTGATGTAAATAATAAAGACTGATCTTTTATTTTGGAGTTTGGCATTCATTTCAGAACTGTTAGGGGTCTGACATCCATACTTTCCATAGAATGATTAATCTAAAAATAATTTGGTAAGTGACAACTTTTAAATGAGCAATTTGTGGTTTTATTTACTATTATGTTTGAATTTAGGTTTATAGTTTAAAATGGTGTTTAATTGGTATCAAGCCTGATGTAGTCTTTGAAGGTTCTATTCAGTATGCCTTATTCCCTTTAATTTTTCTTGAGCAGAGAGTTCTGAAAAGGACCCATAATTTGCAGAATTTATAAAACATATAAATCAAATGAGCTGTTTCAAGCCCCTTAGAAACTTTGCAAACAAATGCGTAGCAGCATAGTTTCAAAATTCCATGAATCAATCGGAGATTAAAAACTCTCCAGGATGCCTGCAGATTTGTGCTTTGTGTAAAAAAATTAGCTCTGGTTCATGAAGATTACAAATTACTTAATATACCTAGCTAAAATTTAGGTTCTATGAACCAAATAACTGTGGTTCAAAGACTTTAGATACTGTACACAAACACCTTTTTTTGTATAGGGAATATATATTTCTAATTTATATCTTAGTTAATTATTTTTGTCTGGTTTTTGTACCTTTGAGTTCTCGCACTTGTGGCTATTCAAGTGATGCTCCTAGAAATATATTGCAGTATCTGTCCTGAATACTTATGGCAAATTCTGCACAATGTCTATAAATCTATAGATGATGACAATGGTCCTTTCTGACCATAAAGTCTACGAGTCTGTGGCCACGTTTACACTGATGGCAGCAAATTCACCACCACTTTCCAGATCGACTTAGTGCTCAGTTAAGACTCACTAAGTTGATCCAGAAATCGACTTAGTAAAACCACCCCTTGAAGTGGCATAACCCTGCATTGATGGGAATGTATTTTCCATTGGCACAGCAGAGTGAAGACGCCATGCTGAAGGGGAGCTAGGAAGTCAACGGGACTTATGCAAGCTATTCTATGTAGCTTGCATAATTCCTGTTGACTGCAGTCAAATTTTGCTGCCAGTGTAGAACTGGCCTGTATTATTTAGAAAGGACACAGAACCACTTGCCAACCTATCCCAAATGAAGTATTTTATTTTAAAGTATTGTTTACCCTGCTTAAAACTTTTTCTTCTTGTTGGAGGTTTTTCATCATGTTCCGTTAGGATCATTCTTTGATAATGATGGCCAAGATTTTCTAGAACGAGTTTGTAAAATTATCCTTTTGAATCAGTTTGACCTGATTTTCAGAAGTGCTAAGTATCAATTGCAAGTGAGAGCTAAAGCGATTCAGCAGTTTTGAAAATCAGGTCAAGTTAATTTAGGAGCTAATATGGATTGTTTTTGAAATTTGATCAACATTTTCAGTGATTTCTATGTAACAGTACAGAAAACTGATACTAGAAGTTGAAAAAAAATCTTTTGTATGTTATTAATACAAGATGTCTGTTCCCATCCACTCCACTGCTTTATCTGCAAGTTTTGTAAATGTATTAAAAGTGTGGACAGTTTATCTCTTGTTTATGCCAGTACTGCATGAGGGAAATGCTTTTTTTTTTAATTTAAAAAGGAGTATTTTCTCATTTTGATATGTTTTTTGCCCTCCTGCTTCAGTCCTGCCTACAAGATATTTGAGAAGAAAACAATAACAAATATTAATTTTAGAACTGAAAAGGAAAACCAAAAAACTAGAATGAAGGGTTGAATTAGAACTCTGAAAATGTATTACATGCTACAAAATTATAAGTACACGGTTGTAAATAGCTATCTATTTGGTATCTTCACTGTGCTCATTTCTGTGGTACATGAGCAATATAAATCTCTTTCAATCTTCAACAGAATTACATTTTCCCCATATATGTAATTATTGAAATATCCAAGTAACTGCCGATGATGTTAATTGACCCATCAGTGGGAGAATGGACGGTAATGTTTATAGAAGATGACTACTCTGTTCATTGAAAAGGGACCAAATCAGATATGCTCAGCGATAATGGCCAGCTCATTTTCAAGTATTTATATTTTAAAAACTGTTTTGAGATTTTGACCCACATCCTTTGCTGGTGTGAATTTTTGTAGATTCGTTGACGGCACAACCAATTTGCACCAACTAAAGATCTGATCTGTTATGTTCTAAATGTACTTGGATATGACAGGACGTTGCCTTGGGCACAGTCTTTTGTGATATATTCCCCTTTTCTTTTCCTAGAATGGAGGAACTGTAGAGACTTATAATGATGGCTGCTGCATGACCTGTAAGTGAAAAAAGCTGCAAGACATGCTAGTTTTTGCTTTGGTTTTGGAAAGCAGTGTTTTTTAACTCAGTTGCTGGGACATAAGGAAGAAAAAAGCATGCAGTCCCCAAATCAAACAAAACGGTTGTAGTTCTTTAACAACTGTGTGTTGAAAAGCCTTGCTTCATATGGCTGCTGATATGGTGATTTTTAACCTTATTCTTCTGGAGTATAACCAAATCTCTCCAAGACAGCCTGAGGAAGATGAAAAGTGATCTCAATTTAAATAATGAACAGATTTGTTTGTTATTGAGATTACTCTAAAACTATATATAGACATATGTATATACACGGTTTTCACTATAAAAGCTGAGAACAAATTTTCTAAAACGGATACCTGTTTTGATCCTATTTCGAAACAAATTGTATAATTATGGTTTTATTCTCTTTTATTCCTGTATGTTTTCTAGGGTTATTATGCTGGAATATAATATTTTTTAAATTGAAAAGTTAACTCTTTCCATCTTGGAAAATACATTTAAATCCAAAATAAGAATTTTTTTGGGGGTGCAGAGTAAATAATTACTGAAGTGACAAAAGGCACACATTTAGACAAAATGTACACTTTTTGCTATTTAGTTATATATTCACATTCAGTGAATGTGGATATTTGAATCATACTAGTCCATAATTATGGTGAAGGTTAGGTGACCGATTCTGATTTCTTTTTACTCCAGTGTAAAAACAGACTGAGAACAGACTCTGATCCTGTGTCTGTAGTTTTGCTTTGTTTATTAGGCTGTGTATTTTAAACTAGATAAAATAAAACCCTGGGTTCACTAAGAATAGCTAATAATAAATGTCAGGAACAGAACTACTTGGAAAGCACAATTTTTTTCTTCAGAATTAATTTTGGGGGGCCAAAAATGCCATTGAAATCCTGTATTTGATTTTTTAAAAAATAACCTGTAATCAGCAATATTGCATGCAAACACATAGGTATACTTTCATATTGCACTGTATCATACTTGTGACATTGAAAAGTACAATATGATAGCTGCATATGTATACCTATCTCTCTTTTAAAAGAGTGGCTGCATAAAGGCACATATTTCTTTATTCTTATTTAACAAATAAAATTATATTTCGCTTCCAAGGCATACAAGACCTTGAAAACCAACTTTTGGGAAATGTGAATGGGATGTCGTTCCTTCATATACACAACAGAGAAGCCAGAAATGATAGTATCTTAAAGTATTTTTTGCAGAAGGAAAAACAAACAAAAAATAACGTTAAAAATATTCCCTACAGAAGAACTGTGCTACATGTCTATCAAAGGGGTTATTCTTTTTCAGTCTGATGAGTAAAATTTCAAAAATATGTCATTAAAGCCAAATGAGTTGGGTGGATTTCATTTAGAGGATGAGATTTAAAGTATGAATGGCTACAAATATTTTCTGCCTTTTGCAGTAATCAGGAAAGATTTAGCTTTCACAATATTCTGTGGCCTCAGGAAAGGCATTGTTATACTTCAGAAATATTTGCTGAGGTGGCTGCTAAGAACAAAACCACTCTACATACAATTAATGCCATTTTATTGTATTTGTTTTCGTGTTTTCAGACTAAAAGCATGTGCCCTGGGGTAAAGCAGTTAAAAAGACAAATTAAAAATAGAGCTTGCAACACCTTGGGGCTGTAATGGGAACAAGTAATCTTTTTGAAAGAGCTTGATTAAATGCATGCGAAGTGAGTTTATAAATTTAATTCTTACCTTGCCATAGTTATGAGATACCCATTTCAAAAGTTTGCTATGAATGGAAACACTGTTGCAGTTTTGTGTTAACCAGGAAAGAACCAAGTCTAGGGCATTAACAGTGAGATTTTAAGCAGCTGCAGAATTTCTAAATTTGGAAGGCAAACAGGGAAGTTCATTACTTTTTTACCAAAAGAAAACTTACAGTTGGCAGTGTAAGAATTAATGAAATGTCATTTATGTAAAAATGCTTTTATTTTACAAGAAACTTACATTCCTAATAATTCTGCCAGGTTCTGGATTGGGTGTATTACCCTTTGCCATTAGCCCTGTAGTCTCTACTGATAGTATAAATTGTGACCCAGGTATTACTCTTTTTAATAATGTATTTTCTTTTTAAAATAATGTAATCATTGTTTATAGATCTATGTTTATACTTGATTATCAATGTAATCTAACCAGACCCATGCTGATATTGGGCCTGATCCTGAGAGGTGCTGATCCTCTGGAGGCCTTTCCTAGGGCAATGATCCTCTGTAGGATCCTATTGCTCAGTGCATCTCAGGATTAAACCCATTAATTGTTGAACTGTGCTGTCAGCCAATGATCAAAGTGCACTATGAAACTTTTAGTAGCAGGGTCCACATGGCGACTTAATGTACAATGGATGATGCACTAGAGATTTCCATTTCCGCTTGCTGCACACTAAATCACTGTTGAGACAAGCCCTTGTAAAGCAGCATACATTTTGGTAAGAGAGTACAGCATGTAATATACCAACAAACCCTGATCTTGATTCTGCCTGGCATTCGTCAGGGGATAACATGGCATCTAGCCCCTGAAGCCAGAAGACTCATGCTTACTCCTGACATGCATACAGGATACCCACTAAAGCAGTGGCTTCTCCACGTGTGACATTGGGTTACTCAGAGCTTGTTGATCTTACACAACTGCTAACTGACATATGGTCCTACGGAGCAGGAATGGGATTGTGTTGAAAATGAAGAGGGACTCTGTTGATTAGTCCCACGTACTTTTGATGCTGATGATGCAAAATGATTATGTGGCAACAGTTACACTGACTTCCAATTCAGTTATGAAATCAGTGCTATAAAAATATACTGCATTATAGATGCAACTATTGCAACTTGTCTTGTGTCCTGTGGCATGGCAGTTTTGTGTAACTTTTACATTTGTTTCAGTCTCATGGTTTTAGTTGTTATGTGTCCCGAGTCCCTTATTATTTGGATAGCTTTATTTTCCAAAGGCTAAAAGAAAAGAAAACAAATATCCATAAATCTTAGAAAAATGTAATCTTTGCATAAATCTCCATCTATGTGTCTTTGCTGTCCCCTTTGCTACTAGTTCAAGCTCTGGGGCTAGTATTTGATTCCAGATCTGGGGGTAGCTGTGCATATCTCCTACTAAGTGTTCCTAACGTCCTGTCAGACCTCTCCCACTGTCAGCGAACCTGGACCCTTGTCTGTGGGCTGGATACTTAAAGCTGATTTATCTCCTCATAATAGTTTGTTCCAGAAGGAGCCAGGATAGAATTATTTTTAAAAGGTCTTTTCAACAAATGTAATTAATACTGAATTAAAATTAGTGTCTGTTAATTTCATAAGTACACCCTTAATATTGATAGTGTTTGAAATCAGCATTTTGCTCTTTTCTACTCACGTGGTTTGTCTTCACTATGTAGGTTTAGTCTTCAAAAGCTTTTTAAGATAACTATTAACATTTCAACAGTTATAACCTCTTTATATGTTTCATGGTTATGGTGATTAATGTCTTCATATATGGTTGTTATTAAAATATAGAATTTATTCCAGAAAATATTTATTAATATATCAGTGGTTTGTCACTGGCTAATGATTTAGATATGGAAATAATATTTTACCATATCATTAATTAAAAGTGTAAGAATTCAATTATTACAATTATTTGAATGTTCCTTCCATATTTTAAGGAATGAATAAATAGAGTGCAATGTATATTTAATGAATAAACATTTTCTATATTTTATCAGGCAGAAAGGATGAAAGGATTTGCCAGAGAGTAACAGTCAGAACAACGATAAGAAAAAGTGACTGTATAAGTCAAAGACCTGTAAGTATAAAAAACTGCTGCTTTTGTGTTTCATAATGCGCATGAGTCATACTAATAAAACAAGTATGAACAAGAAGATTGTAGAGATCAATAAACAACAAAAAATGCTCTTATCCTCTCATTAAGCAGATCTCTCACCCTGGAAATGTTATCCTACTCATAAATATGGGTAAAAATTAATTACTTCTGCTCATACATGGCAGAAGTGCTGAGCCCTACTACCTGGAATAACATTGCACTCCAAATGAAAAGTACACAGTATAATTGCTTATAACTGACAGAGACAGTGACCTAACATCCCTAAAGAGGAGTTATTTAAAAAAAAGGAGTATAAATGCTTCCTCTTATAAATGATGGAAACACATTCCTCCTTAAAGAGCTTGCTGACATAAGTGTTCTTCACTCCTTCACATGACAAGTCTCTCTGTATCATACATTGATGATGGAGACAGTTAATAAGACATCATACCTCTCTGCTTTGCTGAGGTCTTAGCTAGAGAACCTGTTTTGTACACCAAATGTTAATATGTCAGTGATATAGTGGGAAAAGGAAAACAAATTGACATAATTTATTTAGCCCTCCAAAAGACTTCTGAAATGGTTTTGCAGAAGAAACCATTAAAATAGTAAATAATTCTGTGTTGCGAAGCAAAGTATTGTCATGGATCAAAAGCTGGCTAGTACACAAAAAAGCAAAGAGTGCTCAATTTTCATGATGGCAAAAGGTTAACAGCATGTATCCTAAGATTCCATACTAAGTCCTGTGGCAGTAAATATATTTATTAATGATCTGGAAAGTAGTGTGAATAAGGGCATAGCAAAATTCACAGCTGACGAAGATATTTAGGTAGGTCAGGACTAGAGAACACTGTGAGAACTTCAGAGAGATCTAAACAAACTAGGTAAATGGGCAAAATAATGGCAAATTAAATTCAGTGTAGGCAAATATAAAAGTAATGCAAATTGAGAGGAAAAAATTAAGCTACTTTTTACAAAGTTCTAAATTAACAGTATCAACAGCATCAACTCCCAAAAGACACCAGCTCATTGCAAACTTCTGCTCAATGCACTCCTGCAATCAAACAAAGCTAACAGGATGTGAGGATGCATAAGAAATAGGATGGAGAAATAATACCCAAATATGTCTTTACATCAGTGATATGTTCTATTCTGGAATACTGTGTACAGAACAGATCACTCCATCCCAGAAAGGGTATTGCAAACCTGGAGAACAGGGATGAGAGTGTTCAAGGTGGTGGAAAAATTTGCATATGAAGAGAGATTGAAAAGAATGAGATTGTTTACATTAGGAAAAAGACAAATTACAACAGACATGATAGACTTAAATACAATAATGAATTGCATAAAGAAGGTAGATTGGGAGCAACTGTTCTCTCTGTCTCATAATACAAGAGAACTAGGGGCTATTCAATGAACTGAAAAAGTGGAAAATTCACAACCAAAAAAGAAATACTTTTTCACTCCGTGAGTAATTAAGCTGTGGAACTCATTGCCATGGGAAGTTATTGAGGTGAAGAATTTAACAAGATTCAAAAAGGGATTAGACATTTATATGGATTTCTAGAAGACAGTTATAATAAAAGGCAAAATTTTTGGAAGGGGTATTAAAGTTTAAGCTTTAGGGCTTAAGTCAATCTTTAATGATTAGAGATTGGGATGAGACCAGTGTGGGAACAATGTTCCATATTTGCCTATTGCAAAGTTCTAATGCCATCCTCTGAAGTGCCTGGTTCTGCCAACTGTCTGAGATAGGATACTGGACTGGATGGGCTACTAGTCCGACAATACAACCAGTATGACAATTCTTATCTTCAATATATCTGTGGATGTTATTGCATGATTTTATGTATTCTACTGCTGTATTATCAGCATTCTAATCTACTCCCGTACAATAGTAGACCAGAAAACTGTTTTTGTTCTAAGTATTGAATGAAATCCTGGTCTCATTGAAATTAAAAGGCTCAGGATAATGCCTGTTGTGTTATAGGCCTTGTCTACACTTGCAATGGTGTGTAAGTTAAAAGTAACTATGGGTGCGTCTACACTTGTAAATTAAGTCGACTTAAGCTTGCTTAAGTCGACTTAATTTACTTTGCGTCTACACTACACTTTCCTTAAGTCAACTTAAGCAGCTGCTTAAGTTGACTTAAGGAAAAGTTAAGTCGACTTTATAAAACCTAGTTTTAAGTCGACTTTTGGCTTAAATCAACTTTTTAAAGTCGACTTAAGCCAGTGTAGACATGGAGTAGCCCTAAGTCGACTCTAAGTTGACTTAGGGCTCTCCAGGACTTCACCGCTGCCCTCCCTGCCAGGGTGGCTGGCACAGGGAGAGCCTGTCATGCCCACCCTGCCCCTATGCCCTGCCAGGGTCCCTGTCCCCCTTTGCCCCATTGTACCCAGGTACAATGGGGCAAAGGCTGAGCCCCCTGGAACTTGGCAAGGGGTGCCCCCCACCACCGTGGACCAGTCCCAGGTCCACCTAGCCCCTAGAAGTCAACAGAGGCGTCCAGTGTGGACGCTCTAGGTCGACTTTGTAGGGTCCCCCCAAAGTCAACTTAAAATTTAAGTGTAGACATGCTAAGTCGACTTAAATTAACAAGCGTAGAGATAGCCTATATGCTGTAGTGAAAAGTAGGCTGTGTCCACACTGTGATATGTAGCTTCCATGCAGCAGGGGAAGGCTCTAGCAGCAGGAAGACAGTATTGCTTTAGCGGTGTAGATGTGGAAGGCACTGCTTTGATGAGTAGACAGCCATGTAGGGTACGCACGCTAATGCCCTCGCATGTCTTTACTTGTTTGGCAGTATGTCACTATCTACACTGCTTTTTATAATGGAGCGTGCAGTGGTTGTAATGTAGACACTGCCAAAGTCTAGACAGAGCCACAGTTCAAGTCCCAAACAAACCACACCAAAGATGGGGGTTGGATTTGGTAGCACAAGTACTTTTATGCCACTTGCACTGCCTCTCTGCCCCCCATGTTCCATGCTAACCTAGTCTCTGCTCTGAGTGATACTGTGACTATGGACAGCTCTCTAGCTGCCAGTCAGAGGCAGGAGAAAGGTACCACAGAAGTGTGTTTCCCTTCTTGATCCCACAGAGGAAGACTTAAAGCTTGACTTTTCCACAGTTTGTTTTGATTAATCTACCAACAGTAAAGGACACAGCTTTAGCTTCACAATTTAAAAGTTACAAATATATTAATCTATTTCAGGATTTGATCCTGGTGCATATCACTAGGTTTTGACCTCAAACAGCTTCTCAGAACCAGAGAAGGGAGAAGATCTGAAGATTCCCTTCTTTGGGTTTAGGAAGCTCTGTTTGGTTTTGTTCTCACAGGATCAATGTCCCTCTTTAAGAGCCTGCTATGCAGGGGCAAGGGAATCTTTCTATTAACTTCAGTGACCTTTGAATAAGGCCTTAATTGAGGAGCACCATACACGTCCATCTGGTTATGACTTAAGTCACCTTTTGTGAGTTACCGCTGTATCTGGCTCATTATCTTCAAAAGCCTATAAGCTCTTCCACAACAGTGCTAGGAATGGCATAGGGAGCAGCTTGCTTGTAGAAGAAGGTAGCATAAAGTAAAAGTTAGTGGAGAACAGCTTTAGAATAAAGCACCAAATTTTGCTCAGGCTCAGACGACACGTGGTCAAGTACAAAACAATTCAACCTTTAGAAGCTGACTTTTCTTAATAAAGAAAAAGCAAGAACAAAAGAGATTCATCTCAACTTAGAAATGGCATAATTGTTTAACACAGATTTGTATGGGATCACTTTCAAATAATTTTTAAAAGGGAAAGTAATTATTATATATCAGAATCCTTTTCAAAACCCTGAATATTTTTAAATGTAAAAACAGATTCTGACCAGTTAATTTTGAAATGTTTTGTTTTATTTTGTTAATTAAACTTATTTGATAATTTCTCTTTCTCTGTCACTAACAGATAAATGTGGCTTCCTGTGAAGGGAAATGTCCTTCAGCTACAATTTTTAACGTCAATATTGATAGCCATTTAAGGTTCTGTAAATGTTGCCGTGAAAATGGAATACAGAATCTGACTGTGCCACTCTACTGCTCAGGAAATGGCACTGAAGTGATGTACGTTATCCAAGACCCCATAGACTGTTCATGCCAGTGGAACTGAACATTTGATGGATTCCATGTATATCATTTCACAGTGAGAATAGAAGTTGGTTTCCTATCATTGGATTATAATTTTTGGCATTGAACAGACTGAATAAATACTTTATAGAAAAAGATATTTTATCAATAGCCCTGCAGCCAATTTGATTTCTTAGCAAATATATAGTAGAAATAGTTTAGAGGTATTACAGACAAAAACATTTTCAGATATTGGCAAATATATATATATATATATACATATAATTTCTTTTATATCAGATTATTAATTTGACATTTATTTTCTTCTATCCAATAACTTTAAAATAAGCTGCTGAAAACTGATTAGATTTTAAAAATTCAAACTTGATTGAGTTGGGCCATCTTTATCCAAAAGTTAATTCTTATGAAAACTTTTGCTTTTATCATATTAGCAGTTCCACTAGGCATTACTCAGTGACTGAAATCTGCTTAAATTTAAATCCACTGAGCAACATGGTGAATGGAGTCTTTTTATCTTTGTACTTTTAAAAAAACTGTGACAAATTCTAGTATAATGTTATATTCCTTAAATCTATGGTATTTTGCTTTATTAATATATTTTAAAAATATTGTAATTGGATAGAAGTGGCCATATATGGAAGGTGGTTCAGACTTTAAAAAAATAAATAAATCTAAAAACTGTGTCACTTAGCGTAGGCTTATATTTTATATTAATTTTTAAGTTTTTACAGCCAGTTAGAGGAGAAATTGCTGTTTACTGTTTCTTTCTAATTGGATGTTGTAGTGAGAATCTGTGAATGTATATATACTTCTGTTTTCAAAGTGGACCAGTGCACTGTCTGTTTTGGTTTTACCATTTGTTTAATGGGTTGAAATGCTCATACTAAATATTTTTTTTATTTAAATGAACTAAAGTTAAAGATTATTTTAAAGGAATATTCAGACTGGGGAAATGTGCTGAATCTATCTGCCTCAAATCATTTGAAGTCAGGAAGAAACATACTCCTATTAAAAAGGATAGAATATTTATTGTAAGGAGATAAGTGAAGTTCATATATATATAAAATTAGTCTGTGGAGGCATATGGTTCTACATATCGGTTGCCAAAATGCACTCCATTTTCTTAGCCACAAACTATTTATTGTAATTCTTAACAATTATGGATCTAGCTTTATGTCCATTTTCAGAAGTCTAGCTTACCCTAAAAACTCACTGGATGAAATCCTGACCCTACTGAAATCAGTGGGTGTTTAGCCATTGATTTCAGTGGGGCTAGGTGTTCACAAATTTTGTGTATTATTCTGAAACTAAAATTCTTGGCTAAGAATCTCAGAATTTCTTGGGCAAGCAATTCTCATACAATAGGTTTTCAAACTGTCAGAATTTAATAAAATAATAAAGAGGTTGGATTATATTGTTTTAAAAAGAGAAATAATCAATCAAAAACGAAAAATAAATATATTTAAAAGATATGAGTGTACTGTATCATTCATCACTTCATATGTTGTAACCTAACTTTGTCGTCTCTGAATTAAATTGAGTTGATTATGGAGAAAAATATAAAACTTAAATCAATCACTTGTTATACATGAGAATGCCCTTCCTATGGGTTTAAAGAAGGGCCCATTGTGATCATCTAGTCTGACCACCTGTATAATACAGCCCAATTCCCTGAAATAATTTTTAAACCATATCTTTTAGAAAAACATTTGATCTTGATTTTAAAATTGCCAGTGACGGGGTTTCCACAACAATGTTTGGTAAATTGTTCCAGTAGTTAATTACCCTCATGCTGTATTTCCAGTCAATTTGTCTAGCTTCACTTTCCAGCCATTATATCGTATTATACTTTTATATGCTATATAGGAGGACCCATTATCAAATACGTGTTCCCCATGTAAAATAAAAATTGTGAGTAGGGTTAATACTTAAAATAATAATCTATCAAAAATATTTAACCATCATAAAGAAATAGAATTTGTCTAATGGTTATGATAGAATTGTTACTCTAGCAACAAGTATACTTCTATGGAAAAATGTTTGTCTATTTTATTCTTTGTAGGGAAGGGAGATGCTATAAGTAGACAGAAACAGGAATTAATTTCTTTAGCCAGTTGAGACAATGAATGCGGGAACAACATAAAATATAATGTATAAGATCCTGACCCCTGTGAAGTCAATGGTAAAATTTATTTTGACTTCAGTAGGGCAAGATTTTAACTAGATTTTTAATGGCTGTCTAGGGCTATGTTAAAAATTCCAGAAACTTTGAGCAAATGAAATGGTTAAGTAGAGTACAGCCTTTTTATTAGGGGGCCGGAGCACGTGATTTGGAGACTGGAACACAGGACTTATGAGGAGAGGGTGAGGGAACTAGGCTTGTTTAGTTTGCCGTATAGAAGAATTAGGGGGGATTTGATAACAGCTTTTAACTACATGAAAGGGAGTTCCAGGGAGGATGGAGTTAGGCTGTTCTCTGTGGTTGGAACACATGACAGAACTAGGAGTAATGGTCTCAAGTTGCAGAGGGGGAGGTCTAGGTTAGATATTAGGAAAAGCTTTTGCATTAGGAGGATGGTGACCCACTGGGATGGGTTACCTATGGAGGTGGTCTTTAAGGTGCAGGTTGACAAAGCACTGGCTGGGATGGTTTAGTTGGGGTTGGTCCTGCTTTGAGCAGGGACTAGATGCCCTCCTAGCCCTATACTTCTATGATTCTAAGATTATAAATGTGGATAAGATTTGAGTTCTCTTATAGGAGCAATTCTTCATTTTATTCATGCAAACTTCCTAAGGAAGTCATATGCAAAATAATATAGAGGTATGGAATTATGACTTTCATGACAGATATTTTGTTATTACTAAAATGTTATGCACTGGAACCTAGAAACAAAATATGCTTCACTAATGCTGTGGATGTTCATGACCCTCATTATAGCTATAGCTTACTTTCATTTGCTAGCCTATACTAAAAGTTTGCATAACAGTTCAATATAATGGAAGGACAAATATTCGAAAAAGAAAATATCTTCAAGAGCTTTTCTTATATAAATATAGAGTTAGGAATCTTATTTTTATATCTACAATCAAGGGAGCTGAGCCAATACTTATCAATATATTTAGTGTTTGCCAAATAATGTCACAAGTTTAAATATGATGCAAGAGGTTTAATAATGAAACACTTGATGGGTTTTGATTGAAATGGTAAATTATATATTTTATTTGTACAGAAAATGTTTTTGTAACCTTTAACACGGTATTTGTAATTAAAGAGCTATCAATAAACATAATATTTTGAAAATTCATTTGAATGACAATGAATCCATATCAACGTAACTAGTAAAAAATACAGCACAAGTCTTTTTAGTAACTCACGTATTCCTATAAGCATCACTTATAACCCAAAATCTTATTTCACACTAGATGTACAGATGTTTTAAGGTTTTTAATTAGTCTCATGAAGATATGTAATGAGGAAAATATGCTAGAAGATGTTTTCCTGCTTTGAAGGTTTGTTCCAACTACTGAAGCTAATTGGAGTTGGATCAGACCCTCATTGGAAATCATCAGCAAAATTCTCCATCTTCAGTGGAGCAGAAGAAGGTCCATGATGTATTTATTTTTAAAATAATTGTACTTTATCTTTAAATCACATTGTAGTGTGTTGAGTAATAGGTATTCAGAATTATACCAAGTTATAGAGACTGAAATAAGGAAAAGCAAATTCTGTCATTCTTAGGGTTTGGACAGAAAATACGCATCCATTAAAATTGTGAAACCATATTCTGGCTTAGCCACTGCAGAGTTACACAGCCTCCTCCCTGTGAAGGTGAAAGCTTCTAGGAAAGTGACTATGTGGGAAATGGTCACAGCATGCATGCGCTAACATTTGCAAACCATGCAGCCTATCTTTAGGCATCTTTGGAAGGTCCTCTTCATGGGTTTTGATGAACCCATAGTAGACCTGATGTTTTCTGTCCCATTCTCCTTCCTCGGGCAGTAGCTTAAATTCACAAATATGTGCCATCAGAAATAGGTGTTCAGTATGTGAGTGTATGCTATGGAAACAATTGGACATAGCATTTAATTCCTCTAAATATGCCAGTTTAGAACTAATGTAATTCATTTACTTGAAAAACAACTAGTTCTTTGAGTGCTGGCTCATGTCCATTCTATGTCAGGCACCACAAGTACCAGTGCTGGAGATTTTTCCCTCAGTGCTGTCAACTGAGCCAACGAAAGGGAGAGGCAGGGGCAGACAAGTTCAGCCCTCAAAAATAAAAATGCTAAGAAGCTTGACATTTTGGCAGGTAGACTTATTTGACCACTAGCTTTGCTGGGGAAATATGACTATAATATATATAATGTATATGGCACTCCATGGCCAAATTCACCAACTCCAGGGATCCAGGCAGGAGTTTGTGGCTATATTGGAGAAGGATGAAGTAGTATCCTGAGCCGCTCTGAAGGCAGCCTCTGACATGGCTGACTAAGTGGCCAGAACAATGCCATCTGCTGTCTCGACAAGAAGGGCCCAAAGGAAGCAATCAGCTGGTCTGTCCTCTGAGGTCCTACAGTTTATCCAGAACCTTGCCTTCAATGCTGCACAGCTGTTCTCTGACCAAATGGATGCCAGGCTGCATGGGTTAAAAAATTCAAGGGCTACACTCTGCTCCTTAAGCCTATGCACTACATCTGCTTCCAGGAAGCACTTCAGGCCCCAGCAACTACGATGTTCCATGGGCCAGGCCAGGACCGAGTCTTAGGAGAAAGAAGAAAGGCTATAAATACCATCAAGGCTATAAACACTCCTTCCATCTCCCCCACTGGCACCTCCCAGCCAGGCTCAAGTCACTACCCACCTGGTTAGGCAGGCCTTCTGAGGATGCACCCTGTGACATCCTAACAAACTTGACTCAGTATCCAAACCTCCCTGTCTTTTCAAAAACACCTTACCTTACCTCCCATTCTTGGGTAGCCATAACATCAGACCAGAGGATGCTAAACAGCACTGCAATGGGTACACCCTTCAGTTTATTTCACTCCCCATTCCTGTCCCTCTGGACTCTTTTCATGAGCAGCTTCTTGTCCAGGATGTACAAGCCTTCCTATGGGTAGGGGCCATAGAGGATGTTCCCCTACAACTGAGAGGGAAAGGATTCCACTACTGTTACTTTCTAATCCAAAGGCCAAAGGAGACCTATGGCCCTCTTGGACCTACATTGCTTCGACAAGTATCTCAAGAAGCTGAGGTTCCATACGGGTCTGCCTGGCCTCCATCATTCTCTCCTTGGATCCTGGAAACTGGTACACACCTTTTGACCCTAAAGGATGCATATTTCTGTTTTCCATAGCCACAGACAGTTCTTATGGTTTGTGGTGGGGGGAAAATCACTATCAATTCACAGTCCTTCCATTTGGCCTATACACAGCACCAAGCGTATTTACAAAATGAATGGCAATACGCACAGCACAGACATCGGGTATACAAATTTACCTTTACCTTGACAACTGATTCATCAAGAATTGCTCAAAAACTCAGGTCCAATACAGTATCATGGTACTATAGGCAAGTGGTTCTCAACCACTGTGTCAGGACACATTGAACACTGCTATAGGCCACCTGTCAAGAGGAGGGTGTGATGCTCTGCACTCATATGTTCAACCTTATAGTGTATTTGTGTATTGTTTAATGCAAAGTATGTCGTATAAGAATTTTCTGGAATGTTCATGACATACTGAGCATTATTGTCATAGTATTACTCTTCTGATTCTTGAAAGACAATGAGAATGGGAATTTTGCCAGTGATTTCACTTGGCACAGAAAAATCTCACTAGTAGAGATGATTTCTCTTGCTTGTAGTTAATATACTGTTGAGACAATATGAGAACCTTGTATCACTGTTCCTGGTATTGACTGTGTTCTGTGGATAAATAGAACACTTAATTCCTAAATTATCTTAGTCTAGTACCCTTCAAGACAACTAAATTTATATAAAATGTAGAATAAAAAAAAGATAAAAATTATCTTGAATCTCACCAATTGAAGCTGTAGGGTACGATAATATTTGCCCCTGATTCTCTCTGTTGTTGATATTTTTCACAGAAGTACAGTCTGGGGATGTAGAATACATCTTCTATAGAATGATGGAAACTGTAAGGGACCATGATAGGTCATCGAGTCCAGTTCCCTGCAGTCATGGCAGGACCAAATACCCTCTTAAACCATCCCTGACAGGTGTTTGTCTAAAAGTATGAAAGTATGTCTTCAAAGCAGTTAATGTAATATTTAAAACAGTTTACACCTTTGATATTTGTGATATACTCAAACAAAGAAAAAACACTTAGTTATATAAGTGTTTTCCATATAAGGAAACCATAAAGAACATCCTTTCTGTTTGCTCATTTGACTTTATAGTGGTCAAAATGTATGGTGCTTCATTCAGCTAACACTGTCAGTCATATTACTAATCAGCAATACCCTAAATGAATTAAAATGACAAATTACGTTGCAAAATACATTGCAGCTGCAACTAGCACATGTTATTTTTAGTGCTAGTTTCAACATTAGGAAATAGGATTGTTTCTTGGGGAACATATTTGGGTTATAATTTTCTGGACACATTGTCTTGAATCCAGTTTCTATTTTTATTTTTTGTTTTGTTCTGCACTAATAAAGCACCTGTCCCAGGAGGTTCATTTCTCCTTAGTATTTAGACAAATGTGACTCAGTCTGATTATGAATACAAAGCATCTTGCATGAAACAGACAGGAGTTGACTTTGGTGGAATGTTATGGGGCCAGAGGTTAGGCACCAATCAGCTGACACTCTCTGGGAGATGCTGATGCAAAGCTGCGCCCGGCATGCTGTCGGATCAGTGGGTTCCTCACACCGCTCTTCAGCGGCAGTGGCATGGAGAGGAGACAAGCCCGGGGGCAGGGCCTATGTCAACCGTTGGGGAAGAGGGTGGGAATGGGGATCCCTTGTGGAAAGCTGCTTACCTCCCCCAGGAAAGCTCCTCACCTCATGGGCATCAAAATCATTTCGCTTCCCCTTTAGCCTCAGCCGCGATCGCACCCTGCAGCAGCCGATCCAGCAGGTGGGAGCGAGAGCCGGACGGGACGCCAGAGCCGGCCCTCGGTCCTTGAGAGAGCGGGGAAAGGAGCAGAGGTGAGTGGATGCTCTTGGGCTCCAGACCCGCGCAGCCTGCCCCTGGCTGGAGGCGGGGAGGGGACCATAGCTGCTCCTTGGGGCAGAGGCTTCCCCTGCTAGATCCCACTCACCCTCCTCTTTCCTATCTAGGGTGCGCCCCCACGCCCGCCGGCTGACCGTCCCACTGCAGCTGCGAGCAGCCTGCCCGCCGGCTCCCCACGGAGATCGGAGACCTCCCCTCCCTCCGCAACCGGGCAGGGGAAAGGGGCGAGAGAAGCAGAACAAATTGGGAGGGGGAGGTGGGCGGAGCAGCCCCCACGCTGCGGGAGGCGAGTAGACTGGAGAGGGGCTGGTGGGCCGGGCGGCAGCCGGAGAGGCGAGAAGGTGGGTCCCGCGCCCTGCTCGGTGCCCCCCGATGCCCCTGCTGGGTCGGGGGGCGGCCCGCCAGGCTCCGGATCCTGGCTCGGCTGCTGGCCGCTGCCCTGAGAGCATCTGCGGGCTGACTCCTGTCCGGCCTCCCCACGTGCCTGCCAGGCTCAGCCAAACGCAGGCTCCGCCCTGCCCATCGCTGCCCCGCCCCTGCTGCCGGAGGGCTCTGGGTGCAGCGAACGCACAGCCGGCTTGGAGCAGCTTCCCGGGCTCGTGTGCCGAGCGCTGTCTAAGGCTGCAGGCGCCCTCGGAGCAGATCTAGGGCCGGGGAGGGGGGTCAGTCCCAGTGGCCTTCCTTCCTCCCTCAATACCCGGGGAGGGAGGCGGCGTATCAGCAGCGGGCCAGGCACCCGTCCTGAGGGATTGCTGGCTGATTTGTGTTGGCAGCGTAAGCTACTGCCAAGGTTGTCCAAATCTCTGCCCCAGAGTAATAGCCCTCATCAGACCATCTCTGATCGATTTCAGGGAGTACCCCAGCTTGCAAATCATATCTCTACCTGACTGGGCCCTGAGAGAAGGTCACTTTGTGGTGACTCTCTTAAAATTGAGAGTGGAGAATAAGCCATGTGAGCAGCCATGAAGGCTTTTCTTGCCAAAACTGTGGCATTTCTTCCTTTTCACCTTGGTTGCTAAGATTTTGACCACACTTAAGATTTTTGATGCTTGCACAGTGATGCTTGAGGAATTAAAATGCTTTTGAATGCACAAGGTGGATTAGGGTGTGTGAATTTGGAAGTATATGTGCTTCACTTTTTCAAACAAAATTAACATCTATTAATATTTGTCTAAATTATTAAAGCGATTTCCAGTGAAATATGTACATATACATTTGTTTGTGGGTGTATGACATCTCTTGCGAAAAGCAAGTTATTTCACATCATTTACTGTAATTTTATGTGGTCATTTAGTAGTTAATAGTGTCTGTTGGACCTCTTGTAAAAACACTCAAACATTTATAACTTATTAATGTGCACTTTGTATTTGATCATACTCTAGGGACAAAATATTGCCTATATTGATTGAAATGTGCAGATGAATACAGTACTTCTAATAAATAATAGTTTAAAAGTAACTTACAAATATGTACGGGAAAGATAAGCAAGGAAAAAGGGAGGACTATTGCCTTATATATTAAAAATGTATACGCTTGGACTGAGGTTGAAATGGAAATAGAAGACAGAATTGTTGAAAGTCTCTGGGTAAAGATAAAAGGGTTAAAAAAAAGTTGATGTCATGGTAGGGTTCTACTGCAGTCCACCGAACCAGATAAAAAAAAAAAAAAGCTGGATGAAGCTTTTTCAAACAACTAACAATAATCATCTAAAGCACAGGACTTTGGTGGTGGTGCGGGGAATTCAATTGCCCAGACATCTGTTGAGAAAATAACATGGGAGGGACAGAGATTATCCAATAAATTCTTTGACTATATTGGAGGTAATTTTTTATTTAGGAAGGTGGAGAAAGATGTTAAGGGAGAGGCTGTTTTAAATTTGATTTTAACAAATAGGGAGAAACTGGCTGAAAATTTGAAAGCAGAAGGCAACTTACTGGAAGTGATCATGAAATGGTAGAGTACATGATTCCAAGGAATGGTAAGAAGGAAAACAGTGCAATAAAGATAATTTCCAAAAACACAAGAGTTAGCAAACTCAGTGAGTTAGTAGGTAAGATCCTATGGAATCTAAGTCTAAGGGGAAAAACTGTTCAAGAGGGTTGTCAGTTTTTCAAAGAGACATTATTATGGGCACAAGAGAAAACAATTCCAGTAGAAAGGAGAGAAAATATGGCAAGAGGCCATTCTGGATTAATAAGGAGATGTTCAGTGATGTGAGACTCAAAAAGGAGTCCTAACCTAAAACTAGGTTAAATTACAAAGGATGAATATAAAAAATAATGCAAGTATTTAGGGATAAAATTATAAAGGTCAACACATACAAAATGGGAAATGACTGCCTAGGAAGAAAAATTGTGGGAAGGGATAAGGGGATTATAGTGGATCACAAACTAAACATGAGTCAACGGTGTGGCACGGAACAAAGCAAATATCATTCTGGGATGTATTAGCAGGAATGTTGTAAGCAAGATATGAGAAGTAATTCTTCCACTCCATTCCGTGCTGATTAGGTCTCATCTGGAGTATTGTGTCCAGTTCTGGGTGCCACCTTTCAGGGAAGGTATGGACAAATTGGAGAAAGTCCAAAGAAGAGCAACAGAAATGATTAAAGGTCTAGAAAACATGATTTGTGAGAAAAAAATTGGTTTGTTTAGTCTGGAGAAGAGAAGACTGAGAAGGGACATAATGGCTTTCAAGTACATAAAATGTTATTACAAGGAGGAGGGAGATAAGTTGTTCTCAATGCAAAGGGTTTAAATTGCAGCAAAGATGGTTTAGGTTGGACATTAGGAAAACCTTTCTAACTGTCAGGGTAGTTAAGCACTGGAATAAATTGCCTAGTGAGGTTCTGGAATCTCCATTACTGGAAATTTCTAAAAGCAGGTTAGACAAACACCTGTCAGAGATGGTCCAGTTAATACTTAATCTTGCCATAAGTGCAGGTGTCTGGACTAGATGATCTCTCAAGGTCCCTTCCAGTCCTATGATTCTATGATTATGGACATGATACATGCCCAATGAAGCCATGGAAGGACTCCCATTGACTTTTCTGGGTTTTGGATCAGGCACTAATTCTGGGACCAAATCCCACTCGCACATGTAGGTTCACTGAAATTACCATTGTGGGAGTAAGACAAACCACATCTGCTCCTAGATGGATCCAATATAGTGTCTTAGCCTGTAATCATTATTTAAGCAAATAATAAACATCATTATGAAGTTGAGAATTTTGCTGAGTAAGAAGCTGTAGACTGATCCAGAGCTCACTGACGTCAATAAAAAGTCTTTCATTAAGTTCACTAGCTTTAGTCACATGCTAGTCAAGGTAAGCACATAGTGAAGGAATATAAATAGTAGGATAGTATTTAAACTTCAGTTAAATCTATATAGTGATAACATGCATGTTTGTTGTCTTAATTTCCCCCTCATTTTATCTAAAAATATTCCAACATAATTTTGTTTTGAAGCTGTTAAGATTCCGACACATAATAGACGCTGGAATTATAAAACTTTCTTTCCACATGGACAAAGTGAATCTTCTGCTGCTGCTGGTACAATATATAGTTCAGGTAAGAAATGTTTCCTTTTCTTGAATTGTATGTAGATGTTTTAACTGAAGTCCACAAAGTGATGGTTACTAGTTAGACCAGGGGTCCTCAAACTTTTTAAACAGGGGGCCAGTTCACGGTCCCTCAGACTGTTGGGGGGGCCGTATTATAGTTTGAAAAAAAACATGAACGAATTCCTATGCACACTGCACATATCTTATTTGTAGTGCAAAACAACATGAAAGAACAAAACAATATTTAAAATGAAGAACAATTTTAACCAACATAAACTTAACAGTATTTCAATGGGAAGTGTGGGCCTGCTTTTGGCTAATGAGATAGTCAATGTCCGGTTCCATATTTGTCACTGCCAGTCGTAACAAGTGATGCAAGTGTGCATCAGTTAGTCTGGATCTGGTTGTAGATTTCAGATGTTTCATTTGGGAAAAACTCTGTTCACAGACATAGGTGCTGCCAAGGATGGTTGTCATTTTGAGTGCATGGTTCCTGAGATTAAGATATGTCTCAGAGGGGAGAGATGCATAGAAATTAGTAAGACTGCTTGACTTGAATGCGTCTTTCAGAGAGTCACAATTCTGTAGTTCGGCCAGTTCCATTTGGAAAATCGGATCAACAATTTCAATGTCAACAGAAAATGGGTTCCGGAAAAGCTGTATGTCCTGTTCATGGAGATGAAGCTCTTTAAATCTCATTTGAAACTCCCTTTGCAACATTTCCAGTGAATCCATACATTTTTTGTTTGGGAATGCAACTGTTGGTTTTTCAGCCAACAGCTTTTGAGTAGTGGGGAGATGGCAGAAGTTTTCCTCCTTTACTTGTTTAATGAGGAGGTCCAATTTTACTTCAAATGCTTTCACATGTGAATGCATATCACAGATGAGCTTCCCCTTTCCTTGAAGTTGCACATTGAAACTGTTGAGTAGCTCTGTTACATCTGTCAGAAAGGCAAGGTGCCATTTCCATTCTGCATCTTTGATCTCTGGTACTTCTTTGTTTTTTGAAAGCAGAAAAGCAGAAACTTGTGGAAGTAAGTCATAAAAACGTTTCAAAACTCTCCCTCGACTCAGCCAACGGACTTCTGTGTGGTACAGAATATCTTCATAGGCAACATTCAGCTCAGACAAAAACTCCTGAAACTGTCTGTGGTTTAGTGCATGAGCCCTAATGAAGTTAACACAAGACACCACAACTTTCATGACAGAGTCCCACTTCAGTGATTTACAACACAGCGCTTGTTGGTGGATGAGGCAGTGTATGGCTATTGGACGCGAATGGTTGTGTTTGTCCATCTCTTGCTTAATGCGTGCAACCACTCCTTTCATAGACCCCACCATGCTAGGAGCACCATCAGTTGTTACACTGACTAGTTTAGCCCAGTCCAGCTCCAAATCATTCACAGTTTGGCGAACCTTTTCATAGATATCCTCTCCTGTTGTTGTTCCTTTGATGCTTTTCAGTGCAGCAAGCTCCTCTGAGACTTCGAAATAATCATTTGTCCCACGAATGAAAATTAGAATTTGTGCAGAATCACGAACATCATTGCTTTCGTCGAGTGCCAACGAAAAATAGCAAAGTTTTTTTGAGGAGTTTTGCAAATGCTGATGCACATTGTCCCCCATTTCTTCAATCCTTCGTGTAATTGTAGGTCCTGAAAGACTCACTGTACTAAATAAATCAGCCTTCTCTGGACACATCTCTTTGGCAACAGAAAGAAGGCATTCTTTAACAAATTCTCCCTCTACGAATGGTCTGCCAGTGCGCGCTATTAGCTTGGCAATTTGAAAACTTGCTCGCAGTGATGAAATATTTAGATGCTTCTGCTTCACAAAAGCATTTTGCTGAGTTGTCAATCCATTTTTCAGTTTTAATATTTTGTCTTTTCTCACTTGTCCGACCAAACAATCATATTTGTCTTTATGTCGAGTTTCGTAGTGTCGACGCAAATTATATTCCTTGAACACAGCCACTAAATCCTGGCATATCAGACAAACAGCATTTTCCTTGCACTACGTGAAAAAGTAATCATAGGTCCACTGTTCTTTGAATATCCTGCACTCGGAGTCAATTTTTCTTTTCCTTGACATAATTGTTTCCTAGGGATGCAAAATAACTATAACATCTTTAAGATGGGCACGCGTAGCTATCACGTCTGCTGCTGGCCTGTGTTTCTGGGTACTGGGTGGCAGGCAGTAATGAATCCACACACTTTTTGTTGTGCTGTGGGGCTCTGGCCAGGCCCAGAGTGTGGGACTGACCGATTTTAGCCTTCTGGCCTGCTGTTGTGTAGGCAACTAGTAACCAATGTTCCTTCTAGGTTTGGCGGATTGTGTGCAAAATTTTCAAGCCATGTGCAAAACTTTTTCTGAATAAATTTTTGGGGAAAACTCACAAGACAGAAATTATAGGCATTAATTGAAGATAAAGTGATTGTAAATAGAATTAATTAATTGTGTTTAATTAATTTAATTTGAATGAATTTTGAATTGAAATTTAATTTTTAGAAAGGTTTTTATTTAAAATTAATTTTTAAGAAGCTTTTTAAAAAAGAAGAGAGAGAAAGAAAAAAGAGAAGGAAGGAGGAGAAAAAGAAAAAAAGAGAAAGAAAGGAAGGAAGCAAAGACAGAAAGAGCAGGAAGGAAGGAAGACAAAGAAGAGAAAAAGAAAAAAAGGAAAGGAAGAGGAAGAGGAAGAGAAAGAAGAGAAAGAAAGGCAGGGAAGAGAAAGGAAGGCAGGGAAGAGGAAGAGAAAGAAGAGAAAAAGAAAAAAAGGAAAGGAAGGAAAGGAAGAAAGAAGAGAAAGAAAGGCAGGGAAGAGAAAGGAAGGCAGGGGAGAGGAAGACAAAGAAGAGGAAAAAAAAAAGGAAAGGAAGGAAAGGAAGAGGAAGAGAAAGAAGAGAAAGGAAGGCAGGGAAGAGAAAGGAAGGCACGGAAGAGGAAGAGAAAAAGAAAAAAAGGAAAGGAAGGAAAGGAAGGCAGGGAAGAGAAAGGAAGGCAAAGAAGAAGAAAAAGAGAAAGAAAGAAGCCGAGGCCGCTGGCGGCGGGGACCCGAACGCGGCCCTGGCAGGGCAGAGCAGACCCCGGCACCTGAGACCGATCCTGGCCCCGTGCCGGGAGGCCAAGGCTGTCGGCGGACCGGAGCCAACCCCGGGCTGGGAAGTCGAGGTGGCCGGCGGGTGGGAGACCGGGAGCCTGCCTCGGCCGCGGCCACCACGCTGCCCCAGCCGCATGGGGCAGGCAGGCAGGCAGGTTTGCTCACATGCCCCGGCCCTGAGCCTGCCTGCTCCGCCCTGGGGGCAGGGAGGGCCAGCCCAGAGGCTGGGTTCAGGTCGGATCTCCGCGGCAAAGCCGCAGCCCCGGGGGTCTGGAGGGGGCGGTGGGGGCTGCCAGCCTGCGCGGGGGTCTGTCCGTGCTGCGTGGGGGTTGTGACGGCCGCTGCACGGCCATGCACCCACGCAGCTTAAAGGGAACACTGCCCTCCACCCCTCCCCAGCCCCCACCAGTCTCCTTGTCCCCATGTCCCCTCCACCCCTCTCCAGGCCTCTAACCCAGCCACTCTCCTTGTCCCTTCACCCCTCTAACCCGGCCAGTCTCCTTGTCCCCCCCACCCCTCTCCAGGCCTCTAACCCACCCAGTCTCCTTGTCCCCCCCACCCCTCTAACCCAGCCAGTCTCCTTGTCCCTTCAACCCTCTAACCCGGCCAGTCTCCTTGACCCCCCCACCCCTCTAACCCAGCCACTCTTCTTGTCCCTTCACCCCTCTCCAGGCCTCCCTCCAGCCCCTTCCCAGCCCCCTTACCTGGCCTGAGGCTCGCAACTACAGGGGTCGCTGGCAGAGCTGCTTCAGGGCCAGGCCGCTCCCACCCTGAGCGCGCTCTATCTGAGCATGCTCAAGGCAGGAGATTGAATCTCCCCAGCCCGGCCGCAGCAGGAGTCTGCACAGCTGGGAGGGAACACTGGCGGGGACCGAATGCGGCCCCGGCAGGGAAGAGCAAACTCCAGCAACGGAGACTGATCCTGGCCCCGTGCCGGGAGGCTGACGCTGTCGGCAGAGCGGGGCGGGGTCGGCTCTGGGCCGGGAAGTTGAGGCGGCCGGCGGGTGAGAGACCGGCAGCCTGCCCTGGCCGCGGCCACCCCGCTGCCCCAGACGCATGGGGCAGGCCGCAGCAGGGGTGGGGGCCGGGTAAATAACCTTGGTGGACCGTATCCAGCCCGCAGGCCGTAGTTTGAGGACCCCTGAGTTAGACTCTTTGTCATTTTAACTATCACAATACATTATAGTAATCACGATAGAGTCCTACCTGTTCTCTTCTTGAAGTCAATGAAAGTTTCCCTTTTATTTTCATGGAGACGTGACTGGGGCCTATACAGGTAGGTGGTGAAAATGGAGTCTCTGGATTTGTGCCTAAACCCTTTCTTGTCAGTTTGAAGGCTCCCGCTGACTTCAGTGGGCTTTGGATAAGGCACTAAAGGCTCCAAATGAGATTCAAGATCTTGAAAATAGTTCTAGGACAAAGAAGTAGAAAAACATAAGCTGAAGTCCCTTTTGTCTTTTATGATCATAGGTTGTGCCTGGTAAAATGTCTAAATGGGGCTTTTTTTGTGATGGTAAGCAGGGGTACTGAGTACCAGCACTCTTTTCTCACAGCCATGCAGCCCTGCTTTCTGCTGCCACTGCTTGTGGCCCCAAGTCCGTGGCTGAGTACTGGCCCTTTTTTTTTTAAACAAAAAGAACACTGTCTAAATATATTTGTAAATTTGAAGAATTAAGTGATTTTGGTAGGTTTTCCATTATGATTGATATTGTAAGATGCTGTGCTCTATTTTGTATGCTTGTATGTATTCCTACAACTGCAATAAGCAAATGTGCATATTTTGAGCAAATACAAGAGTGAAATTTGGAAGGGAAAGGACTAGTCTATCCATTATAGAAATCTTGCCAATTATATTAATTGCTTGTTACATTTCAAAACAGATTTTCTTCTGTTCAGAGGAAAGAATTTTCACTAGATTATTTTCAGAGATTGTAAATTTCTGCAGTACTCTAGCATTCTGCACAAGTATAATTTAAAAGACTATTATTCTTTTCCAGAGAATATCTAACTTCTCAGTGAACATTATTGTTTACAGCCCAGATATCAATGTGCATTTCTTGGCTCTCAAGAAAAGTCATGTACTGTTCTTGTGAAATGTAATCCCTACTTTGAATGTGAATTAGTATTAACATCTTAGAAACTTTACATAGTCATGTCAGTTTGGCATTAGGCATAACAAATGATCCTAAATCAGCAAACTGAGTCCTATGTGGTTTGCTGTAGAACACTATATCATACAATTAACAGGTTTAGAGTTAGCTTTTATTATAGAGTGGAATGGTTGTTACTAGTTCAGGTTATGACTTTTTTGATCTACATTTGAGGTTTGTTTCCAGTGGATGGTAATAGTAAGTTTGTCTCTAGTATTCCATTCAGGAGAAAAACCAATACAAAATAGAGTACATATACAAAACAGCTAAAGGGCTGTAACCTGTAAATAACTTCAACTTGAATTATAGCCAAAAGAGACTGGTAGATCAGGCCCAAACCCCTTAGAATTTCAGACATATGGTTCAGATATGAATCTCCAATTGCAAGTCCAGCCCCTATGTTTTTGGTTCCAAGTCAGACCCCAAATCAGCAAAGCACTGCTTTCCTGAATAGATGTTGCCAAAGTTCTGTAGGAACAAATGTAATCACTAAAATAATAGGCGCAAAATGTTTGCATCTTAAAATGATTCAGTTTTCATAAACAAGGTGAAATTCCCTAGGAACAGCTCTGAACAGGTTGGGTGGATGAGGAGGGGTTAGCTAGTTCCCTACTTCATGCACACTTCTCGTTCTGATTCTGGATGTGCAAAGACAGGGGTAGTTACTAGGGCTAAAGATTTGGGGCTCAGGTCCAAAGCACCGTATTTAAACAAACCTGGCAAAATGTAAAAGTGACTTGATCTCCGTTCTCAGCCCGGCCCTGGTCAGAGGGATATACACCCTATTACTCCACATTGCTGGCTCCGATAGAGCAATAAGTCCTACTCTCCTTATCACAGATGGCAGAATAATATTTGCTGAGCAATTTATTTGGTGAATTTCATATTATATTTCAATTACATTTTTTTTCTGTTGAGGGCAACTTTCTTGATAAAAGCACAGCTGCTGCTTCTTTTCCCCTCTCCACCTGCTATTTGGGAGTGGAATTTTGACTTCATGAAAGTCTCCCAGGCCCTCATCTAATCTTCATGATGGAGCTGTCTGCCAATACTCATGATGTGTAATTTCCTTAAAAATGATTCCCTGTTCGAGTAACAATATCAGTGTTAGGGAGCACATAGTGAAGGCATTCCCTGCTTCATTCCTGTGATGATGATTGCCATAGTGATATCACAGACTACATTCCCAGCAATGGAGCAGATTTGGGCCACATCTGAGGGGAAGGAAGACATTAGTATCTGTAGATGCACTATGAAAATTATGGAGCTTCTGTAGATTCCACACCTATGCAGACAGTTTTAGTCTGGGCAGAATCCAGTGGTAGATGGAAGTATGTAAACAGAACAGGTTAACTTCAGACAGTGTTGAATCATTTACTCAAAGTTGCTTTTCTTCTACTGCACATTGTGTTCAAATGCAGTTGTGTACATTGTTTTGCAGGTTTCAAAGAGTCTAGATTGTGACCAAGAGAAAAAACCCACTAGAGCCATTTTGGTGACGTGGTCTGAGTTCCCAAAAGGAGAAAGTCCAGACTTTTATGTTGTGATTTACAAGCTCACAGATGACTTCCATCAAAAAGTAAACTACATATTTCATAATTCTGAGCTTTCATTAGTTATCTGTTTGTTAAATTAGATGTTCCAGTAGAAAATGGTCTTTGTATTTTTAATAAAAGAGATGAATGTGAGATAGTTCAATTGATTGAGTAAAAGTTTAGACTAATTAGCCCCCAATTCTGCAATTGACTTCAGGTGAATGCACCCCTTGTACCATATGGAGCCCCAATGAGGCTCAAGCATGCACTTGGTGTGCTTTGCCAAATAGGAATAGACTTAAGCATTTACTTAAAGTTAAGCACGTGCACAAGTGCATTGCTGAATTAGGACCTGTGTAATGCTAATGCTGCCATTTGAAACTAGTGTCCAGAGAAGATATAGTTACTTTGCTTCCTGGTGCTCTAGGATGCATTGTTCCTTTTACTGGTATATGCCTTCTGGAACTCCCATCCACAAGACAGCCTCCACCTCTGCTCCCCCATATAAGGCTGTGCTTTAAAGACTAAACAACCTAAATATTCCTGTTATAAATATATGTTGAATATTTCATAGTTGAATTGAGAGGACATAATTAAACAGGTTGCAATATTTCCTTTTTTAAATTTAAGGTACAACATTTTTACTAAAGATTATTTTTTATTAATTCCCTTTGTATTATGGTTATTCTTATTACATCAAGAAATTATTTTAAATTGCAGATTATAGAAAACATTACTTCAGATGCACTAAAACCTCTGAATTCTATAATTCTGGTAGAAGAAGGCAAGAAATACGACATCACAATACAGTCAATAAAGAATGGGGCAATTTTAAGTGTAAAATCATTTAAGACACGTAAGTAATATAATATAAAATACTTTTTGGCATAATCATAGACAATTAGTTAGTTAAGATTAAAGAAAAAGGTAGGGTATGAGATCCTGCCTAAAGTCAATGAAAGTTGAATGACTACAGTGGTGCCAGGATTTTATCATGGTTTAAAGGAAGACCAACTTCACAATCTTTTGTTTGGTACTGTAACAATCCAGTTAACCAACAATGATGCAAAAATTGTGCTTTTATGTTTTATTTTGCTTTGTTTTGTTTTTTAATTCATGATTTTCCACATGTCCCTGGAAGAAATTAATTATCGAGTGGACCAACAGCAAAGTTATTGATAATCTTGCCATTTTAGACCAGTTACAGATGTAATATTATATTGAGAGTAAAAATTAAAATTAAATATTGTACTTATTTATTTATTGTATTTATTTATGTTGACAACCTTTTCAGCTAGAAGGAGGAGAGGACAAAGGGCCTGCGACTTAGTAGTTGAAATCAAGAATTTAGGTACAGGATTTATTGAGCTAGAATTTAGCACAGGAGTTTGTGTATTAAAGTTAGGAAATGCGGGAATCCGTCAAGGAATTGCTTGTGCTCCTAAATCCCTTAGGTGCTTAAAAAATATCTCCCTAAAGCCTTACCTTTAAGACACTTCAGTAACTTGAAAACCTGGAAATGAAAGACCAGGATCAGTTTTCAAACTTAGATCTGTGGCTTAAACACATGCATGGCTATGTCTACACTTGCTAAAATTAGTTCGAATTAGTTAGTTCGAACTAACTAATTCAAACTAATTTTAGTTAGTTCAAATTAGCTTAATTCTAACTAATTTTAGTTAGTTCGAACTAAGCAAGTGCCATGAATGGCACTTGCTTAGTTCGAATTAGTGATCCCCATTCATTTCAATGGCTGGTTAGTTCGAACTAAGAAATTAATTCAAATTAACATGCCCACATTGGCTAATTCGAACCAGTTAGTTTGAATTAACCCTTTAGTTCGAATACCCTATTTGAACTTCTTAGTTTGAATTAAGGAAGCACTTAATTTGAAGTAACTAAAGCCTAGTGTAGCCATGGCTTTAGTTCCTTTGAATTAAGCCTCCTTAATTCGAACTAACTTGCCAGTGTAGACATAGCCATGTGGTCCTCAGTCCCTGTTTTGGCATCCGTTGATAAGAGTGAGAGCAGAGGGCACTCAGCAGCTTGAAGGAGGCACTCCACATTTCTCAGGACTGTGCTACTGGCACATTATGTTTTGTTATTGATTAATGTTGAACCAAGCGGTGTAGCAGAATTACTGCTTTATACTCACACTATCTTTTATTAATAAGCTTTATTGTTTAATTTCATTTCATTTCTATTGAATACAGTGATTATTCCAGTTTTATGTTTATATAATTTAAAATCAACCAAAGCAAGGATGCATGGAATTGATCACTGAAATAGTTTCTAAGTTGTAGCTAAACAGGAAATATATTTTTGTTATAATTGTAGAGTCCCTCATCCCTTCTTGAAATATGTTTCTTAAACAGTGCATGAAGATTAACATTTGTATTTTTTCTTTTGAACTTATTGATCAAGTAATGTAAAAGTGCATAATATAAATTTATTTGCTCTAATAGGTGGAATCTCAGGCAACAACATCAAAACACGTGTGACAAGTACTACTGTGTCTTTTAACTGGAGTATACTGGCCAGTGAATTTTCAGTTTCAATTTCACTGAATAACATTTCACGGATTATACAACAAAATGATGTCTTCTCTGAGTGGGATCATTTGACACCTGCAACCTTGTATGCTTTTAAGTTTGAATTTAAACAGTTGCACCTTGAATTTATAAATGTGCTTCAAACTCTGGACATTCAAGTTGAAACAGGTATATACTCTAATTTATCATGATCATAAAAATTAGAAAGATGACTTATGTTTTACAATTTTCTCTTAAAGTAATATTATATGTACCAGATTTTAAATGAATTTTAATCATTCTCAAATCCATTTTCTTCTTGCTTGCTAAAAAACTAGGAGAAATAGAGTTTTAATAGCACAGATGTTTGTAGAAAGCATATTACAAAGTCACATTGAAGCGTATTTATAGAAACAAAACTTTGTTTGCATTTGCTCATCCAGTCAAAGAACAGAAACAATACTTTGTGATTGATTTGACCAGTTTCAACAAAGCAACCGAGTTTGAATTTCAGATGTTAAATTTGAAACCACTTGTAATCAGTTCATAGAGTTAAAAGAAACTGGTTGAAAAAAGCAAAAACAATGAGAGTCCTGTGGCACCTTAAAGACTAGCAATTTCTTCATGCATAATCTTTCGTGGGCTCCAACCCACTTTGTCAAATGCAACAGTCTCACTCGGCTACCCCTCTGGTTGAAAAAAGCTCATTGAATAAATTCAGGTAAATTATGATCTCTTTATGGATATTCCCAAAACATAAAGTAAGGCTATATTCACATACTAAATTATTTTTTTGTGAATTATTTGCTCAGCTATATTGTCTGGCTTTCTGTAATAACATTATGATATACTGATATTTTGGAGGGATACAAGTCTTATCATAGTATATGCATGCTGAAGAAACTAAAAACCTTACAATCTAAAATACTGATCTTGCAAGCTGATCTGCACAGCTAGATTTCCTTTTCCCTTAAGAATCCTACTGACTTCAGTGGAGCTTTGCACACATATTGAGGATCCACCCAGGTGGAAGAGTTCATGGTACTGGAGCCAAAGACTTAAAAATCTAAGACAAACTCAAAAAAATCACAGTTTTGGAAATATGGGTAGATTTTGTTATTGGGTCACAGAAGAGGCAGTTGTCAAGTGCAGGAATAGTAGAGGTTTTAAGCAACTGCCATTATTTGAAAAATGAACTTGGTTCTCTGTCACTGAAACTGCAGGAGAGAAAAACATGGTGACCAAGAATATTTCCTTTGTCAACTTCCAAGTTGGCCAGGGGTGCTTTCTGAAAATTGAATAAAACCACCAGAATGTGATAAAATGACAATTCCTCCTGCATATCTCACAAAAGAGTATCCTGTTAGCCTATGAATATATGAAGGTAAATTTTTTTAGATAACGATAAATAAAGATCAGAGTGTGACCTGCAAAATATTCCATAGGAAGTGCCTCTCATACAAATTGGCTTAAATTGGAGCCATGCCTACACTGAAAACTCTGTCGATCCCCACGGATCGACGCAGTGGCATCAATTGAGCAGGCAGTGAAGATCCGTTCAGTCGTCCGTGAAGTGTTCTTTCTTTGATGCAGTGAGTCCATCCCTCCCACTAGAATAATGCTGCATTGAATGGAGAGCATTTCCAGTTGATGCAGCCGAGTGAAGACAGCGTGGTAAGTCAAAGTAACTAAGTCAATGGGAGACACACATTCTGAGGCCGGCAGAATGTGTATTTCCCATCAACTTAGCCCTGGAGTGTAGACCAGGCCCTATTGACATATTGTGCTAACCATGCCTACTCAGTTTTGCTAAATGCTTTGAGGCATTTGGCTTACTGGGTACACTACTGGCTGTGGAATTATGCAGTATGCTTTCTGACGTCATTTTCTTAAATACTTGTAGCACCTTATGCCAGTATTCGGAGAGGATATAAGTTACGTTGCACATGCATGTATAGCTAATCTGTGTAAGTAGTGGACAAAAGTAATTTGTCAGGCATGCTTTGAATGAAACAGGACTCTGCAGGAGGTATTGTTTGATTGGCTGGCATAATTTCTTTTATTTAATAATCTGGTGTTTATTTAATAAACTTCAAAACTGTTTATTTAGCAGCACAAAAAGAAAAAAATTAAATATATTTAAATAAACAAAAGTCAAAAACCAAAATACTGTATTCAATGAATAGCATTTTAAAAAACTTTTTAAAATCAATGAATATCTTTCCTGGAGATGTCTAATAACATAGGGACTTTTACTTTATTTCAGCTGAATAAATTCAAATTTAATTTCAATAACATATCTGAATAATTGACTAAAAATTTGTATTATTCCCACTAGTGGTAGAAAATTAATGGACTAAAGATAGTACATATTTTCAGTGTTGACAGCTCTTGCGATTTTGTCAGGAGTCTCACAATATCTGATGTTTTTCTTAAAGTCCCAGCTGCTGGTATCATGAGATTGTAAAACAAATCTCAGCTTTCAATTAAAAAAAAGTAAGTTTCTAATCATCATGGTTATGGATAAAAGTTTGAAAACAGTGCACATGATGTACTGTAAAGAAACCAGAAACCAGGAGGCAATTAAAAAGAGGGCAAATTTGTTATTTTTTCATTTACACCAGTCTTATGATACTTGGGGGGGGGGGGGGGGACTAGTTCATGATTCTGGAATGATTGGGGTTGACAATACTGTGTTTTAATTAAATGCCATCATACTTTATAGACTTTTAAAAAAGATATGTGAAATGAAACTTCATCAATACTGGTAGAGAATTTTTTGGAAATAAAGTATTTCTTCGCCCATAGGTCTGTGTTCACATGGATGGCTGGCATTCAAAGGCAGCTGCTATAAACTAAGCAAAGAAAGCAAGCCATGGAAGATGGCACAACAAATTTGTGAATTGTCTTCAACAGGAGCACACCTTGTTGACATACAAAATGAAGAAGAACATATATTTATATCTTCTTACCTCCGGATGTTCAATCAAATAATCATGTTATGGACAGGTCTTAATGACATGAAGGTCAGCATCTTTGATCTTTTGTTATTTACCTTATGAAAATGGGTTTTTCTTAAGCAGGAGATCTTTATATACAATTGAATTTCTACAGATTTAAAACTTAATACAGTAAATTGATTTTTTTAAAAACCACTCCTTCATATGGGTTATTAGTTTAATGGTGATTAGCAGAATAAATGGTAAGTATTTAGAAATAGATTAATTATTCATTAATCATTTAAAAATCCTACAAATAATTTTACTAAAAATAATCATCTAGAGCACTGCACGAGACTTTGGAAAACAAAGACATGGTTTTGCATAATCTTTTTGCACCAGTTTCTTTCTCTGTATACACTCAAGACCCTGTTTTACCCCTCTATGTGCTGTGTTTTTCGAGATCTGAGACCTAACCCTGTACTTCCTATGAGTTCTTAAATCCCTTTGGAATCAAACAGAGATTTATGTGCATATAGGATGAGATCTACGTCATAGGAAGATCTCCCCAGATTCATGATCATAACATGGGGGATAACCCAAGAAGACATAATACCCCCAAAATCCATCCCAGATTTTACATTAAACCTAGAAATGTGTTGTGGCAGGACTTTGGAAGTTGAATCAGTGATGTAGGGATATGTTCAGTAAAGTTAATGATGTCCAGTTATATTGAATGTCAGGGCTAGATTCTCATTTACACTGAGATCCTTTACAAACTCTCTCTCTCTTACTCACATTTTAAGGCTCATTGCACTGCCAGCATGTGTAATGATCTCATAGTGTAAAGAAAAATCTGGCCCACAGTTATTTGCTTCTTAGGGAGCAACCAATAATTTGAAGGCCCAGAATAAAAATAGGAATCTTTAAAGATATGCATGTGTGTGTGTGAGGGTAAATTTGCTGTTTTAAGCTCAATTAAGGAAGGAATTTAAATATGTATTAAAATTTAAGCACATAAATAGTTTTTTCTTAACTCATTGCTTGAAGTTAGGCATGTGCTTTATGATCTGGTTGAATGAGGGCCTTAATCTTTAACCTTTTAACTGTTAGACCTTATTATTGGATGCCCATTCTCTGATTCTGCACTCCTTAGTTGGGAAATATCCCTATTATATTTGCATTTAAGTCCAATGGCACTTATGTCCAAATATGGAATGCAGGATTGGATGGAAACATTAAAGCCATGTTCCCCACCATCTGCTGTTTCATTAAACTAAGAAAAACAAGATCAGGGCAGTCGTAGTTTCCTTGTTCTGCCAACATTTCTATTTATGGGATTTAACTGTATTTTAAATGTAGAGTTGAATTTCAACGTTGTGTCTGTGTGAAATTCAGTCAGCCAGGAGCTAATGTGGTAAGGACTAACAGTATTGGAAGATGGTTATGTTAGCCTGATGCATATTCTTAATTTTTTTCTTTCACATAAAACAAAAATGACATTTTCAGCACTATTCCAGTAGATCAATATACATATTAATGTATGGTAGAGCCACATTCAAAATTCCAGTTGAAGTCAAGTGGCAGCCCCGTGAGCTGAATAATTGCAGCACTGGAGTAGCAGTATTGGAACCTAAGCTGAATTATTGGTTTGCCATTGGAACAATTGGTTTATTTATATTAAAACAGTTAATTATTTATCCTTACATTTGGGAAAAAATGAAATTTGTTGGGGCAATTCCATCTAGTCAAAATGAGGTTTGATTCATTATCTTGTGGCCTTGTGAACCTGTCCATCACCATGGGTGGAGGGAATAGGAACTGAGTAAGTTTGGTTCCTCTTCGAGTGGTGTCCCTGTAAGGGTGCTCCACTCTAGGTGCTTGGCGCATCCTCGCGCCGAGTCCGGAGAATTTTTTCCCTCGCAGTCCCACTGTGGCCATGTCTGCGTGACCCCCTCGCGATGCCATTAGAACCAGGGGTCATGTGGACCCAGCCAACCTCCCTCAGTTCCTTTCCAACCGTCTTTGGTTTAGGTTGGAGTCCTCACCTGAGGGAAACAAATTAACAGTAGTGTTAGGTTTTAATGTTTTAGGGTTTAACTGGTTAAGAGTTTTAAATAGTTAAGGTTTAAGTGTTAGTTATTTTTTTTAAAAAAGCGAAGAACAAGATTCAACGGGAGTCTAGCTCCCGCTTTGTTTAAAAAAGCTGAATTATTGGTTTGCCATTAGAACAATTTGCTTTATTTATATTAAAACAGTTTAATTGTGAGGCAGGGAGAGAAACTGCTAATTATTTATCCTTATATTTGGGGAAAAAATGAAATTTGTCAGCGCAATTCCATCTAGTCAAAATGAGGTTTGATTTATTCTCTTGAGGCCTTGTGACCCTGTCCATCACCATGGGTAGAGGGAATGGGAACTGAGTACGTTTGATAACGTTGCTTTTGTGATATCATTCCCCTACTTCCACTAAACCTGCCAGGTCTCAAGCAAGGCTGAGTTCTGCAGTGTGGGGATGTGGATAGGCCAAGAGAGGAGCAGGTAGGGAATAGAGCTGGATTCTTTCTGCAAAATTATTTCCCTTCTCCCCATCACTGCCTTATGGTGTGGGCTTTTGAGAGGTCTCTGTTGCTCCTGACTGGGGCTCCTTAGCTTGCTCTTTGGCAGGGCAATTCTTGGGCTCTAGCAGTCTGCCTCAGTCTCTTGTCTGTTTTTGTGGAGGCAGCTTGCTGCAAGGATGTCGACCCTTTGCGGTGTCTTGCCTTTCTGCCCCTTCTCCTTCTTTGTACTCTCCCCTTTATAGCAGACTGTGTTACGGTGACCAGAGAGCAAGTGTGAATGTTTGGGATCCTTTTTTTTTCATGAGGGATGAGAGGGGAGAATATAATTGTCTAGATAAGCCAAGTCCCTTGTATTGGGACAGTCTCGATAATATTGGGATGTTTGGTTACCCCCCAGCCCATCTTTCTCTATTGACTGTAGCTGTGAGGGCCTGCATCCATGACTGGCCGTTGTGTGGGGGTGTGGACAAGCTGCTTGCCTGGGAACAGGATAGGCTGTACTCCTCCCTTTGGCTGTGCTCATTGCGGAGTTTGTAGACCCCATTACGCCCATACAGACTAATTTTATACTAATTCTGGCACTATTCAATCACTCTCTTACTCCTTCTGAAGTGTGGATCCCTCTTGAGAGAAGGTTCCTGGGGTGGCAGGGTTGGAAGTCATTTCCTGCAGGAAGCCAAAGAACTGCAGGGGGAGTCCTCAGAAACATGGCTTTTGTAAGAGCATTTTTCCAGAGCTCTGGGACCAGTATCAATAGACTGGGCCAAGGTATCAATAGCTGAGGCCAAGGCTTAATTTTTTCTTTAAAAATCAGATGATTTGGAGATGTTACAGGGTTTTTTATTTGTTTCCGTCTCTTGTTTGAGATGTGCTGTGTTTCTTTAAGTATAGAAAAGTTGGTTTTCACTTCATTGAGAAGCATCTTGGAGGTGTGTTTATTTACTGTGTCAAAATAGTTTGCATTATTTCTTTGCTATTGTTTCAAAACATTATCTATAAAAACCTAATAATAAAACATCACTTAGGTAGTTTTCATTCTTAACAGCAGGTGGTGTCTGGAAACCCTTTCGCACAGAACTTCTGTTTACCAAGCACCGTTAACTAAGGTAGTAGCACAGCCAATGTCAGAACAAGATAACATGTAGATTGAGAACAATAAAAACCAGTGATGGTGAGCGGATTTGGGTCCAAAAGCAAAAAAAATTAGTGCAATGGTGAGGTTTACATATTTAAACACAAAAAAGTAAGGAAAGATAAAGTTCTCATAATTAATTAATTCTCAACATTAATTCTCCTGTATATACTATTTTCGTTTACTATTAATACTACTACTAATACCTGGGTCAGTAAGTTTTATTATCATATTAGGTGATCAAATGTACATGTAAATAAAATACAGCAATAAATCATAAATTCCTTAGGCAGACAGCTTGTTGGTCATATGAGCACATTGTCATTCCATAAATGGTATTAATAAAGAGCAATATGGATGCATTAATATCACTGTATAAAGCTAATTGCATTGCCTAGTTTCTTTTCATTTGAATATGCGGCTTTAATTTACATTATCGAAGTGTGCTGCATGTAATGCTATTTTCTTTTTTATGTATGTAAATGTCTTAAGAAATACAAGTTTTCTTAGAATGTTGAAATTAGTTTAACTTACTTTGGTACTATGAATGAATGGTACTATGGCAGAATGCCATATTTTTAAAATATTGTAAAAGACATATTCATAAACAAATAAAATATTTGTTACAATATTTAAAATATTGTAAAAGACATATTCATAAACAAATTCACAATTGGTATTTCCATATCTATTGCATATTATGAAGAAGCATTTGAGTTTTACTTTGTCAACTCTGTTTACACAAGGAAAGAGTTAAATATCAGTTTGGAATTTGAATGTTAGTGAGCTATTTATATTACCTTTACAAGCATTTCTCTGTTTGTGGGAGTCTGGTCAGTTTAATGAACTGGATGAGTAATTTCTTTTCAGAGTGGCAGGAGATAATAATGAACAGGCTTGATTTTCAAGCACTTTGCTGAACTCACTTCCCAAATATTTTTATTTAATTTATGTCTTCACATTGTAGAATCAGTCAGCAACTTTTGTGTTACTACTGCAATTAGTTTGTAATATGATTAATGAAAAAAAAATTGGAAAACCTTGATTTTTGACAATATTGTCAACCTCAGATGCTCAAATATCATGTCAGCCCCCACCCCCAAAATAATGAGATTGACTCTAAAATCATGAAATGAAAATAAACCAATTTGGGTTCTTTTTATTTGACTTCTGGGTTTTGCAACTTTAGGATACATTTTCCAATTTTTCTCTCTGAATCTGAGGGCTAGAAACCTGTTAAAATAATAAAAGCTGAGATTCTCACTTAATCAGCTTTAAGAAAAGCGCTACATATTGCAAGACTTGCAATCAAATCACAAGAGTTGGCTACACTGAGCAAATATTGTTTATTCCTTCTGTTTTCTTTTTGCTTTTCATTCTGTGGTACTGTCCTGACATCGATCTGTATTAAAACTTTACACACAGCAGTGAGTGTTCTGTGCACTGGATGATGGCAGGATATCATGGCAACAGGTATTTTAGAAGTAGCTGTAATAGAGAGTTAAGATTGGAACACTTAAGAAGGTGAGATTCACTTGCCTGCTTCAGCCCCTGTATGCCAGTTAAAGAGGCTCTTAAAGCTCTGATTCTGCTGAAGGAGAATTCCCTTAAGATAAGAACCTCAGAAGACAATCACAGGCTGATTGGCTGTCTTCTGACGTTCTGCCTGCAAGCCATGGTATTGGAGACATGTTTAGGGTGAAACCACAGTGCATAGTATGGCTGCCTCAACTGGATCCAATATGCTGTTATATGGCCTCAGCCCAGCCCAGAATTGTTAATGTGAGTAACCTATAGTTATACATTTCAAGCTATCAAGATCCAGTTTTTGGATGCCTATTGGGCATAGGTTGGTCTTCCATTAGAGGTAAAACCAATTTGTATGGGGATATCTTGCTTAAGTAACAAGCTATATCCATTTTTAATATATCACATACTTCAAATGCTGCACGTAGGTCTTCATCTAAACAACCTGAAATTATCTTTGTTTATATCAGAGTTTTCACTAGAATTAGATGAAAATTAGGAATAGGTTTCAGTGTAAACTTTTTCCCATGTGCTTTTAATTGATGTGTTCATTTCAGTTTCTGTATTTTAACATAATGGGGAAATTTTCAAAGACACTTAGGTGAAAGTCATTGCCAATTAGATATCTGTCATTTGATATTTTTGAAAATCTTCCCCTAATTTTTTAAACGCTGGCAAAGTGTGGACATTGCAGCATTGCAATGAAAGCAACTTTATCATGCTGTGATAAGAACTGAGAACTTTTGGCCCCAGGAAAAAAAAATCCAACTGTTTAAACGTGAGCTTTCGGGATAAAAAACAAATCTCCTGAGTTTGTTCAAAATGATTGGACTACACAGCATTGTTTCCAGATGTGAGATCTAAATTTACGAAAAAGCAAGCAAACAAACAAAAACCTAGCTAGGACCAATTGATCACAATTAATCTTTTTTATTGTAGCATACATGACTTTTTAAGTTGCTTTATAAATACTATTAGCATTATTAGAGGACTCTTAAATTATTGATCCCATTGCATTAGCCTCATGTAACTTTTATCATAACATATCATTTCTAGCAAGGTGTTTTCCATCAGAACTCTGGTGGAGTGACAGCAACACCATACTTAGGGTTATATAGTTCTAAATGTCCCATGTAAATAATGTGTGTAAAGAAGAGCAAGATGTAAATACAGTACTCACTGTTCAAGATACATCAGCTATATTGTAGAAAAGATGAATGATAATAATTCAGTGATGTAACTTTAAAAAAAATTTCCTCTAGTTTTTGTTTATTGCAGGAAGAAGGTCACTTCTTGTGGACTGATGGATCTCCTTATGTTGGAAAATCTGAAATCTCATCTTTGTCCTTGATACCAGAGAATGAAACTGACTGCTATGCTTTTCAGCAAAATTCAACGGGTCCAAACTATTTCTTCACAGGATTTTTCTGCTATATATCTTTGCCGTATATTTGTGAATATGAATGTAACTATATTTCTTTCAGTCTTTTACATTTATCTGAAAGTGTTTTTTTCCCCTACAACTACATTAGTGATGTTAAAATGTTAGAAAAATCAGCTTTTATATTTATCAATTATTCTAAATATTTGATGTTCTTTTTCAGTACCTTCTGTACCAGAAAATTTTACGGTTAATGTGCAAGATGTCAAAACAACTGAAGCTGTGCTTGTTTGGAGTGATTTGAATGACTGGCTTAAATCAGGATTTGAATTCATAATTAAATACTATTTTGATAATTTAGAACAACATTTTGAAAGCTTGCCTCGAAATACAACACACACAACCATTATGCAATTGTCTCCTGGTCGCCTCTATAGGATTTTACTATCAGCAAGGAGCCCCAGGGGGGCACACACTAACTTAAGTCCACTTCTGATGGTAGAGACAAGTAAGTTACCAAACATGCAGAAAGAATAACCATTCAATCATTCACTTGTTCATATTTTTTTCTTTTAAGATACTATGTTTTGTGTTCATACACGTCCTAAAATTAGAGATGGACTGAACCAAAATCTTTGTTTATGAATGCAGCCAGAATTTAGAATGTTCAAAATCTTGATCTTAATCCGTAGCTAAAAGGCATGATTGGAACAGATGGTGGAAGGACTGAGACGTTCAGTTAGGGCTCAAGTAGAAAACATGCTAAAAAAAGTGTGATTAGCTGCAAGGTCAGGGATTTCACTTTTAACTAAAAAAAAATTTCAGCACCTCAATTCCATCATTATTCTGCACCTAGAACTTCCATTGACATCAAAAGGTAGGCTCAGGCTGTCAGTAGAAGATTCAAAGACACCCTTTTGACTGTCATGATTTATACAATTGCACAGGTTCTAATTCTCAAAAGGAAGACTTGTTTTGGAAATATCACTGTCCCTATATCTATATGTAGTAAAGGTAAAGACAAATTTCATGGTTTGAAATACATTTTTATTTTTGACCCAATGCACTAAAATAAATGGAATAGAGACAAATGTATTGCCTAATTACTTACTGTGCTACCAAAGGCTAACTGAGCACACCCAGGGAATACTAATGAATACTGGATAAAGATGATTAAGTCCTTTGAATCAAAGGTGAGTCAAAGAGAAATCTCATTAAGAATAAATTACTTTACGAACACAAACGTAAGTTTGAAACACGCAGTCTGGCAAAGAATGATGTCACAAATAGAAGAATATATTTTACAACTCAGCTTCAGTTTGAATCCAATCATTTTGTTCTTTGATTTTGAAAGTATTATAGACACAAGTTATATTATATGAAATTACAAATATTTTTAAAAAGAAACATGCTGTTTATAGCTAAAATGTTTATATATGAAACAAATGAGGTAGGTAAGCTGTTAGAAGAAGGAGAGGATGCTGTTATACAGGGAATCAACTAGATTTTTGGTCTCATCTTTGAAAACTGATTACAGGCACAAATCTGTCCAGTTCCTATCTCTGTGGTGTTAACAAAATGTCCCAAGCTGCAGAAATTAAAACACAGTTATATACCTATTTAAAATTCTTGTGACGGTGACCAATAAACTAAAATAATTTGTGCTGTCAACAATTCTGGCTAGATCTTTAATAAATAGTTTATAACTGAAAATCCTGTCAGAAGCTATTTTCTTATTTTACTTTTCTGATTTTGTCAACAGGGCCATTACATTCAAACAATTTAGAAGCTACACATGTATCATCAACAGAAGTCTATTTACAGTGGGACCCCCCACAGAACTCCTCCAATGCATCTTTTCATCACTATCTTGTCACCATTTTGGATATTGAAACAAACAAATCAGAGAAGTTGCCAGTTCAAAAAAGCACCACTTCAATGGTAATTAGAAACATCAAGCCATATCATCAGTACCAGATATATTTACAGAGCATAGCAGAAAAGGGATCTCTAAGCTGCAGTGAAATGCCTCTGTTAATTACAACAGGTAATTACATATATATAGATCTTTTCAATTTAAATTGAAAATAGAAAGCACAAAGTTATCATTTATTGGTACTATATAAGTAGTGAGTTATAGGTACATGTTTGGAGCGAGCCAGGGAAATTCTCTTCCTCTAAACTCCGTTCACTGCTTCTAACATTCAGGAATTTTTCAGATGAGGAAGGTATCTGTCCTCCCCACACCCCAGTGTCTTGTGTTAATATTTGCTAAATAAATTTCATCATGGCTTACATATATATATTTACACAGCTCATATATTTAATGATAATAAAAGGGGTAAAATCCAATGTACTCCTGCCCCAATTAGAAGGGGATTTTGCAAATTTCACTTTGCATTTGCTCAAAGTTCCATAGATTATGGAACAGGGGAGTGTGATTCAACCACTTTTCAGTAGCAATCCCTTACTAAATTAGTCTGTCTGCTGCTGGAACCATCTGGAATGTCGGTTCAACTCTGTGGTTGCAATGCCACTGAAATTTAACCAAGCTACCCCTCAGAAGGATGGGGGAGCCAAATTTCAGTGAGTGTCATTACTTGGTGTACAGGGTTACATACTACTCCGCTTGCCATAGTTATGTCTGTGTTGTATCTAAGAATAACAAAACCAAAGCGAAATCAAAGAATTGCATAAGGAAAGGTTACCAAATGGACAATATCTTTGACTTGTGTTTATACACTATACTTCTTTTTCTTCATTTAAGCTGTCAGTCCACCTAGCAATGTTTTTATTCATCCCGAGGATGTACAAGAAGACAGTATAATTCTTCATTGGAAGGTACCACAAGAGGGCCTGGAATCCTACATTCAAGTGAAATCTACAACAGATATGGATGAAACTGTGAAGTTTTTAGTAAACACCACGGATAAATTTAAGATTAATCATCTAGTCCCTGGAATGACTTATCAAATAGCAGTGGCAACTGTGAATAATGGAAATATGAGTGAACTGAGGACCATTCAATGTACCCTAAGTAAGATGAAATTTTACGAAGATTAACAGATTTTTACATTATTATTGTTATTATTATTGTTATTATTAATAATAATAATAATACATTACATAGTGTCATTCAAAGCATAATCATAATCATCCTTAAAAGTACAATGGCAGCACTGAATGCAGTTGTGTGAGGCAGCTGGAAACCAACTAGGACACCTTATTCCCACTGCGGAAAGTGTTTGGGTGTGTTGTGGATCTGAAATGGGGCAATTGAATATGGGAATGGTGCAGAGTAGATAATCAGTATATTGGTCTGTTTTTGGAAAGGCCTTTCATCCATGTAAAATGCCAGGAGTTACGTAAGCTGCCACAGCAAGAATATGTTGACAAAGAAGTAAGCGGGAAAGGGAAAAGAGTTAAAGGTTGGCAAGTAGTAATATGGTGCACATAATATACAAGAGATAAAAACTGCACACTGTATATCTAAGAATTTTCCCTATTACACTTAATATCCTGTGATATAGAGAAGGTCCTGGAACAGTATAGATTTTTAGCAAGTATACTATATATAATATATAGATATAGATATAATTTTTGTGTAGGGCAGTGGTGCCCAAACCTTTTCGGTCAGGCTTCTGCTTGCAGCATTGGATCCGCACCCCTGCTCCCACCGTTAACGCACAGTTGACTCAGCAGAGGAACTTGGGCTGTTGACTGAGCTGGGGCAGAAGTGGGGATGGGGGAGGAACGGGAACTAGAGTGATGCTGGCCTGGAGGCAGAGAGGTAATGATGGCAGAGATGGGCTGGGCGTGGAGCCAGGGGGAGAGTGGAGCTGCAGCTGGTACTGGAGATGGGCTGGGGGCTACATGGGGCTGGCCCAGATGCCGCTGCAAAGTACTCCGAATATTTCTCCACACTCCCCTAGGGGACATGCCCCACAGTTTTCAGTACACTGTTGTAGGAAGACAGGTTCATACAATACAGACAGCTGAAAAATGACATTGGAGTAAATATAGCTGATTATGCTATTTTTGCTAGATTCAATCATTTTGGGGAATTTTTGATATAGCAGGATGTCTAATACCTCATGCCAGGAAATAACAAAAAGTATTTTTCATAGCTGTTAGCACCAGCTGTGGAGAAAAAATGTAAAGAGAGCTTGCCAGTTAAATGCAGGCTTACTTGGCACCTCTTCTACAGCTGGATTTTCACTCCTTAATTAAGTACATTTCTCTAAATTTGTTTCAAATACTAGTACTTCACTGCTTACTGGAATAGTGATTAAAAAGGAAATGAATATGACATCTTCTGTAAATTAAAAAGTTGTGATATTGACCTCCTTTATAAAGAGCTTTGAGAGAGAGTGATGAAAAATGCTATGGGAGCTCGCTGCTGTTAGTTATTTATTTCTCAACAATACTGTTTTCTTTTATGGTAGCCATCGCTTTATGACATATGAATGCGTTTCTCAGAAAACCTGCTTCAGATTTATTATATTATTTTCATTCAGTTTATTGTCAACTGATTTAACATTTTCTCTATTTTTTTTCTGTTCCAGAGCCCAAACCAGTTCAGATTATTGTTCCTTATGATATTACTAGTAATTCTGTGGTTTTATTTGTTCAAATGCCTGATGATGGAGTATTTGATGGTATATATATTACAAGCAAAGGAGGACCTAATGCTACCCTGGCTTTAAAGAATGATGATAAAGTAACAATTGACAACTTGATCCCAGGCACACAATATGATTTCTATGTTTCCACAGTAAGTGGAAATACGTTAAGCTCCATATATCATGTATCTGGTGTAAAAACATGTAAGTAATTTAATTTTCAGTACTGTTTGACTGAATGGTCCTAAATAACTTCAGATTTTTTTTGAAGGCCACGATCTCCTCTACTCAGTATAGATGCTGCTTCATTAAAAACCACTAGATGTTTCATAAAGCCATAAATATGCATTAACATTGTGGATTTAGTCTCTCTCTCTCTCTCTCTCACACACACACACACACTTTTTCAGTGACAAAGTGGGAGAAGAAATGAAGAGAGGAGAGAGGAAAAGAGAGATGGGGAACTTCACAAAAATATGACTGAAAACTTTTGATAAAAATTGTGAAAATTTTAAAATCAACAAAATCTATTCCTTTTAAAATCCTATGGGAGGAAAATGATTTTTCAATTGTCTATGAAATTTCTTTACCATTTTTAAACCAGTTTCACCTATCCCTTTCCAGGACCTAGGCCCTAAAATATTAATTAACTTTGGCCAAATCCTTATAGCAGATTTCAGACTGAGTAAGTAGGCTGGGCATTGGACAGATAATTGGAGATGGAAGGAAAAAGACCTCTCCATTCAATGCTATAAAGCTATAGAGACAACTTCAGCTTATTTCTTTGAGGAGCCCTCTGTATCTATTTCTACCCCACGGCAAGGCTGTTGTGTAGCTACACATACTTGAGCTCCTCGTTCATCTTTCCCCTGTACAATATTTGGCTACTTAAACAGACATTTAATGGTTTTAAACAAATATTATCCATTTAGTTTACAATATTTCCCCTCCCCCCGACTTTTTATTAGCTCCATGATTAACCAACGTGAATGCTTTAGCACCACATGCCCTCTTCTGTAGTAAACCAGTGCAGAAAGAGTACAGAACTACAAATATTTATTACAGAAATGCAGTGATTTTTTTGTATTTTTTTTTTAAAAAAAGGTCCCGGTACTCATATCTCGATAGCAAATTTGAAAAATGCCTCTCACACCCCTCATCTTCCAGCAGCACGCTCCTTTCACCTGCTGACCCCGCTCCCCGCAGCTGGGCAGTGGGGCTGGCAAAAAAGGTGCCGGTACTCTGTACCCCTGAGTACCATCCCCCAAAAAAGCACTGCAGAAATGAGCTGTGTTTTACCATCTATTTTTGAGAAGAACGTATTTTGCAGTCAATAGAAGCAAGTGTGGCTAGAAACGCAATCACAGGAGGGATACAAACAAAAACCAAGGAACGTTGTTTTGGGTACGATATATTGCATATGTGATGCTGAACTCCAACACACACAACAATATCTGTAATAAGTTAATGATGTGGAAATATGCTGTAAATCCCTGACACATGGTGAGGATCACATTGCCCCACCATGTTCAGAGGACCATGCATGTTTATGCATCTATGAAATGCATAAATTTATGCTTATACTGTAGTATGTATTTCTGCCAACAAATTGTCAGTGTTCTGTAGTGATATTATTTTTCCAGTGTAGCCTATGTACTTCACATATATTTCTTGAAATCATACCTACCTTTTTAGTTTGCAGAACCTTTTAGGGTCTCATGTGTGGGGCCATTTTTGTGTTCTAAGTCAAAATGAAAACATGCCAAGTAGAAGGTTTTAGCCTGTACATAGAATTTTGTATTAGGATTTGAATTGCTATACTTTTTGACACACAAGCCATGGGAGCTTATATCCATGAGGGTCTGATCCTGCATTTCCCACTTCATCTGAGTTGGCCTTTGGCCCTCACAAATTCCATGGAAAATGAGAAATATAAAGGTCACGATCATGGCAATTAGTTGAAAAAAAGTTTCTATCCCTTTTCTTTGTAAAATGGCATTGCCATGTAAACCAATATAAACAGAGGTAAGTTGATTTGCTAGGATTGAGTAGAACAGCAAGCTTAGTTCTTTCTTTTCAACGGGAGACAGAACTGAAGAACATACTCCCTCCCCCCATCTTTTTATAGGAATTGAGTCAGTTAAGCTTGATGTAGCCCATAATTTATCACACAATATTTAGGTCAGCCCTGTGCATGGGGACATGATACTAGTGGACAGGAATTAGTTACATTTTATGGGAATGGATGCAAAAAAGTTGTTTTACCACCCTGCCCAGAAATGCCAGCTCTGCCGCCAGAGGCAAATGCATAATCAGATTTAATATGGCTTTCAGATAGGCAAGTTCTTCAGTAGCAACTGATTTTCTTTGAATTGTGAAGAATATTAGCTTTCATTATGCCCTTACTTTTCTTTTTCAAATTTTTGCCTATGTATGTGTTATGTGATCTTGGATCTTATCCTATCATCTGTTTCTGTTGCAAATTTTTACTGGTCTCTATGGGGATCTGAAAATATTCCAAATATAAGGTTTACCCTGTAGTCCTTTCACTTGAATATCTCCCATTGAGTTCAATGGGATTTATTTGTGCAGAATTGATGGATAAGGGCCCATTGCATTTAGATTTTTTTATATGGTTTGGGGTTTTTTTTAGGTCTGGCAGCTCCACTAAATGTACGTGAAGGTCAAGTTACCGATACGTCAATACAAATTGTTTGGGACCGTGCTCATGGAAATTTTCAGCAATATGAAGTTACATGTACAAATTGCGCAAGCAGTTTCATGGTATGCTTTTAAGAATATTAATTGTATATAGTCAATAAAGTTACTGTTGCACCTCTTCTAGTCAAATAAAGCATAGCTGATGCTAACAGGTATGACTCAATTCCAAACAGAGATGCTACAAATAAACATTTTGCTATTACTTAAAAAATCTTGAAGCAGTTCCATAGAAATATGTAAGGCATAATGTTTGATTTGTAGGTCCAGAAAGTCATGCAAGAAAAGGCAATGTTTTCCAACCTTATTCCTGGAATGCTGTACAATTTTACAATTCGAACTGAAAAAGAAGGTTTCAAAGACAGCCTTCTTGTAACAAAAGAAATTGAGACAGGTGAGAACTTACTTATCATTTAGTACATGTTTGCTTCTATCAATATTACTTGTATTCTCCTGCATTTGCTTAAAACTTTTTTATCTTAAGTAATTAGTGTAATCATCTATGTAATTTCTTTCTCATTCTCCTTCACAGTTATCTTCTTGGCTCTTTTCTTTGGCTGTTTCCCTGCTTTGAAAAGCATATTTGGATATGGTTATACTTTGCCATGGCCCTGCTAATGTTATCTTAAGAATAATGTTGCCAGATGTCCAGTCTCATGACTGATATTGCACAGTGCTTGGCAAGTGGTGCTAGTCGTTAGAAAAAGCAAGGAAAATATTTTGCCTAAGAATTTTTGTCTTTAATGGCTGGTCCTGCTTGCTCAGTTGCTGAATTTGGGCAACTTTGTGTATTGTCGACTTAACTGATTCTTATACAAGAGTACAGCTCCCACAGCATTCCTTTAGAATTGCTTTCATTTACACCAGGCATGAATTTCTCCATAGATCTTTTCTCCATTTTCAGATTTGGCTTATGAAATATCTATGTAATAATTTTCTCTTCTCTGCACCATTGAAGTCTCTTGGGACTTCACATCAATTGTGTTTTCTCTTTTCCTTTCTTTTCCAATCATCTCAGTATTCGTAGGTGCTCTCCATGTCTGGTTTGTTTCCATCCATGTAGCTTGGTCTTATCTTCAGTCAGCCATTCTAATTTTCAGCATTACATATGTTTCTCACCTGCCCTTCATAAATCTTTTGTTATGGCCCTTTGCTTTTAATCACATTTTCTGCTGCCTGCCTCTCTGCTTCATGATCTTTCTTCTTTCAATTATGCAACTAGGTTCTATCTCCTTACCCTCCTTCTGCTCTCAATTAAGGCTCTTTGGCTATGTCTACACTTGCAAATTAAGCCGACTTAAGGAGGCTTAAGTCGACTTAAAGAAAGCCGTGTCCACACCTGGCTTTCATTAAGTCGACTTAAGCAGCTCCTTAGTGGGTCCTCGCCAGAAGGGAGCCCTGCGCTCCCTTCTCCCAGGAACCCATGGGGATCCGGGCAAAAAGGGAGCGGCGCTCCATGGACAGGGAATCCCCGGAGTTTCCCCTGTCAGCTGGAGCACTGGGCCAGCAGCTTCCGGTGCTGCAGCTGACAGGGGATCCCCAGTGGTTCCCCTGTCAGCTGGACCACCGGAGCTGGCAATTGCTGATGCTCCAGCTGACAGGGGATCCCCAGATGGTCCCCTGTCAGCTGGATCGCTGGTCAGCTGGAGTGCTGGCAATTGCCGGCCCCAGTGCTCCAGCTGACAGGGGAACCATTGGGGATCCCCTGTCAGCTGGACCGCCGGCAGCTTCCTTCTTTCCCGGACCCATGAGGGTCCGGGGAGGAGGGAGCAGGGTTCCTGGCAAGAAGAGAGCCTGTGCTTCCTTCTCCCCGGGACCCATGTGGGGGTCCCGGCAAGAAGGGAGCCCTGGTTCCGACCCATGGCTCCCTTCTCCCAGGAAGCCACAGGTTCCGGTGAGAAAGGAGCCATGGCTCCCTTTTTGCCAGGACCCATGGGGGTCCCCGGGAAAAAGAGCTGCCGGTCCCAGGCAGAGAGGAGCCATGGCTCCCTTCTTGCCAGGACCCGCGGGGGTTCCAGGGAGAAAAAGCCGCAGCTCCCTTCTTGGAGGGACTGCAGCTTCCTGGGGAAGGGACTCACGGGTCCCTTCTCAGTGGGGAGCCACTTCTGCCGCATCTACACTTGAAAAGTTAAGTCGACTTAACAGAGATGTCTTAACTTTTCAAGTGTGGACATAGCCTTTTTCACTTGAACCCAGGTTGTTTGCAACTTTATCTCCCTCTGGAATTATTTTCAATCCACAGGCCTCTTTCAGTTTCAGAAAGTTTTCTCTCCCCTTTCTCCATCTCTCATTTGCTCCCATGACTTAGGCTATTTCTCTGAAGACACTGCTAATTGTACTATGTTCAGATATCACCATCAGGTGACTATACTGGCTTGCCACTGTCTAGTACCATCCCCAGTTAATTATTTTGTGCTTTAGAGATCATCAGTATACTGCTGCTTCTTCCTCCAGTGAGTGTCACATTCTGATAGGTTGGCTAGTAGGAGGGAATCAGCTAATGTGTGTTAGCTCTCTTACTTTGAAAACCTTTTTTTTAACACTAAAGATATGAAATTATTATACATTATTTATATAACTGTAGTGCCTAAGTGTCCTAGTCATGGACCAGAAGCCATTGTGCTAGGCACCATACAAATACAGAACAAAAAGATCGTTCCCTAAGTCCAACATAATATCACATGTTATAAATAGCAATTTTAGTGAGGTAGATTAGAGCTTCTTAAAAAGACCCATTGTTTTATATATATCCCCATCCTAGAAAACAACAACAGCAGACCCCACAATCCTATGTTAAAATAACATTAAGGTTGCAAAGTCAAGCTCTCAAAATTCAGGAAATGACAGAGTTAAGGTGCCTGTGCAGACTTTCTCATTCTTTTCCTGTAATCTCCTGCCTCATTCACTACACATGTTCTAAGTTCTTTAACAAATCAGGCAGGGGTTCTGAAGACAACAACCTCATTTAGTACATCATTATGATTCATTCCCAGAACACCTTCCATCCTATGCACTGAATGAGGCAGGGGTCATGTGGAAAAATACTATGTTGTGACGTAGCTAAAGACAATGATGACACTTGGAATATAGAGGCAGACAGCTTCTATGTTCAATTCCAGGTTCTGGAAGGGAGGGTGCCCTAGAGGTTATCAATCCTACTGTGTTATCTGTCCTATTCTCTCTCTGTGTCCTTCTTTCCCCAATCTGGCTCTTCTCCTGTTCTCTCTTCTTATCCACCACTCTTCCCCTTTGGTTCCTATTCACAATTCCAGCTCCTGACCCTTCCTGTCTGTTTCTGGCTTGTCTGTCTCTTTTTCTGTCCTTTCCACTACTCTGGACAATGGAATGAAGAGAATGCATGCTAGTTTCCCACTTGAGGGATGTTGTGTCAATGATGTAAATTAAACTGCCCCTCCTGAAGCTTTAATTTGTACTGAGGCCATGTGGTTGTAAATTAGAAACCTGTGACCAGCTCCCTGGGCGTCTTGCTCAGAGCTTGGGAACAGTAGAGAATTAAGCCTGGTATGTATTACTCTGTGTATTCCTGGGATAAGTAAATTTTGGGGTCTACACAATTTTTTTTTTAGGTATTTCTTCTTCTGCTGCTGCTTCTATTTTGCTGGAGATAATTGGTGCTGTTAATCATATGATAGAACAAACTATTTAAACATTGCTTTCTGTATTGACACAGTACCAAGCCCAGTTAAATATATGAATCACAGTAAAGATTCAGAATCAATAAGTGTTACCTGGCCATCAGCACAAAATATATTTGATGGATACATTATTTCAATAATCAACAAAAGTTTCAGCAAAGAGGAAATATTATCTTCCAGTGCAAGGTACGAGGATGACATTCACTTCCCAGTCAACTAAATATATATCACCAGATGTCAATATTGCATATTTAAAGAGACTATGCTTATTTATATGTAATATTCATTGTTTGACATACAAGTTAAAAATCATAAAATCATAGAAATGTAGGGCAGGAAGGGATATTGAGAGATCATCTAGTTCAGTCCCATACACTATTGTTGATGTGCACTTTCATATAGAAACAAACATCTTCCTCTTCCACGAATTACTTTTTTTTTTTAAAGAGATAAACAAACCTAATGGGCTTTATACACAGATAAGCCCAAGTAAAACCTTGGGTCTGAAGAACCACCCACCAGCCTATGGCCATGTCAGGATCTAGCTCTAGAGTTCTCATCTCAGGATTGTGGCTGTAATGAATTAATGTTATCTGAGTGTTGTGCATACAGAGTGACTGCATGATCTACACATGATTCCTGCAAGGAGTTCTACTTGCATCATATAAAAGCATTCCCAATAGCTGGTAGCATATGCATATAACCTTTGCATTAGATCCATGTAATATTAATTAATCTGTAAAGGATGTACAGTAATAATATATAATTGTTTCCCAAATTCTTAAAAATATAACCATATTTTTCTTCAATGTGTAGAATGTTCAAATTTGATTGTCTTTCCCCGGGGACTGACTTCTTAATTAGTATTGTGACTACCAATGGATTAAAGAAAAGCCATCCTACCATCCTCAAGCTTAGTACTTGTAAGTTCATCCTTATTTAATTAACTTTTCACAGTTGCAAATAGTTCTTTTTTTTTTTTAAGAGTCTTGGTTGACAGCATATTTTTATTTAATCCAAGAATCTTAAAAATGTCACGCTTAAATGCACACACCTTTGTAACATTCTTACTTTTCAAGCTAAAGATCTTTAAACATTATAAAATAGATGTAAATATTGAGAAACAAGAAGTTTTCCTCTATGTTATTAAGGAAAGCTACATATCATCAATATTGATAACTAAACTAAAATAATAGAACTAAAATGACTTTTCTACAGAATATACTCTCTATCCTTAGTTCTTCTGAGCTATGAAATGTAAACTTTATTTTACATATGAAATGTAAAATATTAATTTACTGAAATGTTGTCTATAAATCTCATTCACCTTTGAACTTGTCTAAATTCTGATATTCTATGTATCTTTCTCTATCTTTCCCTCAGATCCTGATCCACCCTCAGATTTACAGGTTTTTGGACAAGAAGAGAATACTGTATATTTGTCTTGGAAACTGCCAAGAGGAGGCTTTGAAATGTTTCAGGTGAGATAAATAAAGAATGTGTAAAAATAATGCTGACTTTTAAATCTTTTTCAGTTCTTAGTGAAATATACTATATACTACAAAACAAAAAGTTTTCACATTAATCTATGAAAGAAGTACTGTCTATTGAGAAAAATCAGCTCTGTGTATATTAGGTACTGTACATATTACATACATAAAACTATATTAAAAGAATGTTAAGATTGAGAGGGAATGCCAGAATTAAGTTTACCCATGTGATGTTAATTTGGGCCCCTGTGCACGTGCATTATGATAGGGTCCTACTCAAACATAAGAAGCCTGTAGGGGAACCTAGAATGAAATCAGTTCTCCTGGGGCCCAGTACAGTGCCTTGGCCACAAACACTATCCTTTCTCTTTTTACAACCTTCTGCCTTATTTGCTGTTGATCATGAAAGAAACGGGGGTCCTTTAAAACAAACATCAAGTGAGCACGTCATAGTGAGCTATAATATAATATGTATGCACAAGGCGGCCAAATTAAGATTTCACAAATAATCATAATTCTGTCATAACATTTGTGTGCTTGATATTATAACGAAAACTGAAAAAGCAAAAATCCCACCATGTGACGCTACACTGATCCTCTCATATGTCATCAGCAGAGTTTCAGCCCAGGAATTTTGGATCCACAGCACAGACTCCTACCTCTTGAGCTAAAAAATTAACCGACAGCAGTGGTTGTCTGTTGAGCAGTCACTAGATGGGATACAGTACACATTTTGTCAGTGACTCATACAATTCTTTTCTTGACTGCGCTGCAATGCTTGGAATCAGGATTTTTTAGGTTCTGTTCCTGGCTCAGAAGAGAGTGATATCTAATGATTACAGAAAGCGTAGCCAAACGCATATATTTTGCTCATTCATTCTGAAAAGAAGTGTGATCAAGTGGGTGAGACTTGCCAAATCAGATACAGGATTTTGTTCCTGGCTCTTTTGGAAGAGGCCTAGAGTAATATTTATATTACCTCACCTGTAAAATGGGGGGAAATGATACTTGCCTGCCTCTTATAGTACGGCCAGGAAGCTCTGCTCAATATAATAGGGATTATGAAGTGCACAGAAATATTAGTATCAAGGTATAGAAGACAGAAGAGTAGCATTCATGGTATGTTCTGGCTCCTGGGCCAGCAGTCCATGCCCGTGGCCAAAGGGGAAAGAGGGGCCAGAGTAGCTGTTTCTGTTCTGGATGCTGCTGCTGTGCCCTATATGGAGTTCAAGGTCTACAGAACTTGGGAGCAGACTCAATGCAGAGGGAAGAGCAATTGGACCCAGGGGCGCACTCAGTGCAGTCAACATATAAAAAGCTGTTTGTGACTAGGGGGATGTGTAATGCAAATGACATGTAGGGAGTTCTGTGAAGCTAGGAGCATGCTCGATGCAGTTATTATGTAGGGAGCAGTATGGCTCTACGAGCATGCTCAGTGCAAATGGAAAATCGATGGGGCTAGGGAACATATTCAATCTTTATGGCATGTTCAGAGTTCTAGCAGCAAGCTTCTACCATGCTCTGTTGAATATATTTTCCAAATTTCAAGTTCCTGCTCCAAACCCCAGAAGCTCCTCTTCAGTTAATCAGCTGAGGGGCAAGGGCATTGGCAAAATTCTTATTTTCCTGTATTCTGAGTCAGAAACCAAGCATGGAGAATTGCAGCCCAAACAGTTTAAAATCTTGCACAGTTATAAGCAACTTTAAATAGGAATATAATGGAAAATGTTTGACAACTTTACATACAGACGTCACAATGCAGTCTGCCCATAATATAGTATGGGGATTATTGCTGAGAAGTTGGATACAACAGCTTCTTAGATTATTAAAAATAGAAATTTATATCCTCTGATATTGGACATTGTAATTTTCTCTATATTTAAACAAAGTTTTCAGATTTGACCTGTGACATTGGCGTCCTGTAATCTGAGTTTCCTTATTATAGCAGTTTCTTGGATTGGTACCTCCATTTGTGAAAGAATGCAGTGTTTACCATCCATCTGACTTTCTGAGAGTGGCCAAGGATCCTAACCACAGCACAATATTTTTCATGCTTTTCAGAGTATTATACCCATTTTAAAAATAAATTCTCTTTATTTTATATGCTAGCTGAGATGTGCTTTTGAAATTGTTTGTGTGTGTTTAACTAAATTGTTTTTACCATCTTATGGAAAAAACCCTGTAATCGCTAATATTGATCTCTGTGACAGTATTATTGTTTGACAATAGAGCAGGCAGCCATGTTAGACTTTTTTTTCTGAATAAATGAGATTATTTGTAAAATTTTAATGAGAAAGGCTTCGGTAGGCTGGTTGCTTAGCAAAGTGTACCTGCATAATTGGGATCATTTTACTAATCATTTAAAATTAATCATCCCAGCTCACCATCTTTTGGTAACGTGTACAGAAGTTTGTAGAGTGATGATAATAAACGAAGTATGCTTTTTTAACATGTTTCTTTTATATGTAGATCTTTTTAATGACTTACTTTGCTTTTAGTATTTTGTAATTCTCTGTAATTCACATGAGTAAACAGCATTACTGAGCACCAACTGCCTGGGAAATGGGTCTCCTAAAATCCTGCTAGCCACCAGGGCAGTTATATCACTTTACACTGCTGCAAAGCTGTTGAATGAAGTGTTTAGCCATTGCTCTTTCAATCTATTTAAAAAACCCTCTGATAAAATTATATACTGTAGTTCCATAAATTTAAATTAAACTGTTTGTTATAAGGGAAAGTAATTATTCTGCAGTGTTACCCATAACCAATAAGCACTATGGGGCAGGGACCTCTTCTTATGTGGTATCTATACATGATAGGACCCTGATCCTGACTGGGGATTTTGTGCATTACTGCAGTAGAAAAATTACTAAGACACACGAAAATAAAATGGTAAGAGAAGTAAAAACAAAGTTAAGACATTTCAAATTCCTTCCACAGCTGTTCAATAAATTCTCTGAAGATATTGAACTTGCCACTCTAGCATATAAAGCAGTGTTCCCCAAACTTTGTAGCAAGCCAGACAAAGAGTGAAGGGGAAATAAAGGCATAGAGAAGTGAGATAACTGCACAGGGAAGCAGAATAGGTCAGTGGCTGAGCTAAGACTAAATATAGGGCTCCTGATTCCCAGCATGGTGCCCTACCTACTAGTCTATACTTCCTCTCTTAATTATCCTAATTCATTACAGATTTTTGGGGAAAGTATTACAGAATTTGTGAATTGTAATATTAATCTCATAAAAAGATTCTTTCTTTGCAATACCTGACTATTATAATACATTTTCACTATAAGCAATAGCTAGCATTTCTGAACATTACTATTGTGCGGTGAAAGAATTTTACATCAAAATATATTTTTTTCTGTAGCTTTCCTATTGTTTGATAACAAACTGTGAAACTCTACGCACAACAACTGTTTATGGCAGCAGAGCTGTAGTGAAAAATCTGATTCCTGGAATGGACTACTTATTCCAATTAAAGACAATTAAAGGCTTGGATTCAAGCTTGACTGTGGAGAAAAAAGTCACCACAAGTAAGGAAACACCTTATAGGTTTTCTAAGTTGGTTTCTTTTAAGGTAGCACAATAATTATGGATAGTTGTTTATGAATAAATGTGGTTACAAAAGAATAGTTTGGCAAAATGAAGCCACATGCTGCTCTTTGTTGCACTGGTAATCCAGAGGATGGTTTTATGCCTAATACATTGGGCTAAAACTCAGGAGGTTTGAGTTCAACTTCAGATACATAATCAAAGGAAGAGAAGTAGCTATATGAAACAAAAAAGCTTCTACTTCTACAAGTGCCATCTCCACTGAATGTTCCAAGAACAGATCCTGTTGCTTTTAGTATGATCTCACACTTTGTTTTCAAGTGTTTCTTAAAAATCCTGTAAAATAGGGATACTCGACTGGATTACTGCTCTTGTGCAAGGTCACGGAAAGTGTAGAATACTGTAGCACTGTTTTTTAAAACTAGTCATGTAATCATAGAAGATTTCCAAAATAAGGAGTCTCTTCCCCAATGTGATTTTTACCCAGGCAGACTCTTCTTATCAATTCCATCACTTGTAATTTTTTACAGTCTACCTCATCATTATTATACATTGCTTCTCCACCACCTTTGCCTTTCTATGTCTTTCCCAAACAGCACACACCTTTCACTACTTGTACACCAGTCGTGACTACTGTTCCACCATGTTTCTATTATCCCTATGCTATCTGGTTTCACTTCCTTTACCAGTAGCGCTAGTTCCTCCATTTTGTTACCCAGGCTCCTCACATTGGCATACAAATATTTTAATTTTTGCTGTTTGCTTTCACTCATGTTCCTTACCTGGTTTGGCACAGTCCTTCTACTGCCAATATTGCCTATTAGAGTGGTATTTTCACTACTCTTTCTCTTAATGTCCATTCTGCTCCCCACTGCTCTATCCTTTCTTACTTCATTTTTCTCCCTCTCAATGCTAAAATCAGATGTGGAGATTACCTGTGCATCTCCCAACCGTCTTCCTCAACTCTTGGTTGCCTGACTGTGCTAGAAAGCACGACTGAGTGAGTAGATGCATTGTATTCCAAATGGTGTGACAGGTACAAAAAATAACCACCAAGTTGCTCACCTTGAGCAAATGCCTTCTGCTTCAATTGCACTATCAGTAGTGCTACCAGGAGAAGAGCGTGGAAAGAGTAAGAGATATTTGGGGAGGAGATATGGAGAAATGGATTTATATCACATTCTGGAAAAAATAAATCAACCCCCAAATTCATAAACATGTTACACCGACCCTTCTCCTCTCTTTCTTTGTGGTTTCCTGTGGTTTGTTTGGGACAAAACTCCTTAACAATTTACTGAGTTTGCTCTACAAGCATAGCAAACCTCCTCAGCCAGTTACTCAAGTGGTAGCCAGCCCCAGGCCGGGCAGATTCTTATTGATGCAAAATGCATCCCATATAAATGAAGTAAGGCTCTTTCCCTGCCTTAGAAGGCCATCTACATACAAATACTCTCATAAGTACCAAGGGTAAATCCAATACATAGCTGGGCAAAGATTTAACTGTGAGTAGGCTTTTCATTGCCCTTAATGGTAAGCCCTGCCAATTTTCACAGAAAAATGTTGCATTAATTGACAAGATTTCAGGAGACTGCATGCAAGGTTACTTAACATTTCTTTACCATTATGGAAATTGAGAAGCATTTTCCTTCAAATTATAACACAACACACATGTTAAAAAAAACACCATTGATTATTGGCTATTAATTACTAATGAAATCTATGTCATGTTAGAAATGCTAATATAAGCACAAAAAGTCTTTTTTTTTTGGAGGGGCAGGGGAACTTTCATCATTGACACTGGGTAGTTTGATATGTTGACTTTTTAATGAATATATTAAATATTTTGTGACTTAATTCCTGGGTTATAAGATATTACTGTCCATGATATTTTTTTATAAACTTTCAATTTCTGTTAATAGAATATTTAATGTTATTTATGAAGGGCTTAATTCTTAAATTTCTGCAACTCTAATTAGCTGTGTTTTTCTAATGAAAGCTCTGCTAGATCTGGAATCCTGCTAAGTCTGAAATTACATAAAGCTGTATTGTATAGATGGGGTGAAAATCCATTGCTCTTGCTTCTGAAATCCTGTTGCCTTCCTCCAGGCAGCAGAACTGCACTGGCTACTTTGGATCCATGACCAGAATATCTCCTTAAAAGTTTTATATTTTATAATATTAGGAAACCTCAGAATATTTACATGAAAATGCGTTTTTTTTTTTGTTTTTTTTTTTGCCAATTGGTGTAACTTTTAACTGAATATGGTAACGGCTACTTTTAAAATTAATTATTTATAATTAATTTTCTTTGTCAGTCTAATCTATCTGTCTACCTTATTTATCTATTTTCTCTAAAAATGTAGAACCAGCTGTGATATGTGGTCTAACATTAAAAAAGGCAAATACTTCCTCTGCTACATTAATGTGGAATCCAACCAGGACCAACTTCACCCATTATACAGTTTCTCTATCAAACAATACATTCAGGAAAGAATATAATATTTTGGGAGTACTGAATGAGTACACAGTTACTGATTTGACTGCTGGCAGCATTTATAATTTCACATTACAAAGAGTAAGAGGCCATGTTGAAGGAGCTATCACATTCACTGAAATTGTAACAGGTTTGTACATTTTCTCTCTTTCTCTGAATTCTTACAGTCACTTATACCCACTTGTGTCACTACCTGCCCTGCATCCTTGGGTGCCTCATAATGTTTTGCTGTTGTAGCTCCCAACCTGGCTGCTCAGAACCAGGCAGACAGCATGCAGGTCACACCTTGAGCGTCTGTGTAAAGATACAACCCTGATCCAGCAACTCTGATCCGTGCAATTTGTCAGCAACATACCAGTCAAAAACTAGCATCAAGCAGCCTTGGTTATTACCTGCAGAATAACTCCATCATATTCCCAGTCCTGAATTTCCCATAAAACATGTGTTTTGCATTGTCCAGCTCTCTCTTGCACTGTTCATATATTATAGGTCTATTGCCCTTAGAAGGGGTCCACATTAAACAGCCTGCTACTTTAAATTGAGTTAAACACAACAGTGGATTAATTTCATTTAAAAAAATCAAAACAAGTTTAACTACAAAGAGATAGATTTGAAGTGAGTACAGGTATAAGGAATTAAATTCAGAAATGGTTACAAGAGAAATAAAGATAAAATGTTTTCTAGTAGCTAAAACTTGGTTCAAGGTAAAATCCTTTCCAGCAATAGGGATGACCAAATTCTCTGATCAGAACCTCTTCCAGGGGTTGGTTCCTTTGTCATCTTAGATGGAAAGAGAGAGAGACAGAGATAGGGAGAGAAAGAAAGAGAGAATATCTTGGTTGGTTTTGCCCCTCACTTTCATAATCCAGTTATCCTATGGAATATATTTTCTTGAGGGGTACCCCTAGATAAAGTTTATTCCAGTTATGAGGAAGGAGACATCGAGTCTTACGGTGAAAGGGATTCCATGTTGTTGTTTGTAAAAATGCAGATCCATCTGTTTCTGCCCACCTTCTTTGCCAAAGAATGGCCACTTGACTGGTTATTGCCAGTCAACTTTGATGACCACCTGAACTGCCTGCCATTATTTTACTCTCTGGTATTTGAAGAGCTATAAAGAAATATTGAGTTTATGGTAAGAAGCAGAACAAAATATGAAACATGGCTATTTTAGAGTTCCAGTTCCTTTGCTCTTTTTAGGATTTACTCCAGCAGAGACACTTAAAACAGTCTGACTGTGCATAGAGAGTCGGTAAATACCTCATGTGCTCAGCAAATTGCTTCATTATCTCTCTGTCCTGTCAGCCTTTGTAAGTCTAAGGTACTTTGCTGTATTGAACTTTTTGCTCCCAGTTCAGCAAAACATTTAAACACAGGCTTACATTCATCCTTATTCAGGAAGGCACTTAGAACTGGCTTGAATTTAACTTTGAGGATTTGATAAAGTTAAACACTTTATGTATAAAGTTGAACACACGCATTAGTGCTTTGCTGGACAGAGAGAGAGCAAGGGCCTGAATGATGTGTCATTCAGATATTTTAACAATGAAGCGGGGCAAGAAATGATCTCTGATTTTGGGCCACATCCCATTGAAGTCAATGGGAGTTTTATTTAAGTAAGTACTGCAGCACTCACACCTTGAGCTCTTTAAAGATATTAATAAAAGGGTAGAATCTAATCATGTTCTCAGTGAATTCAACTGGTATTTTGCCATTGACTGAAGTTGGAGCAAGATTAAGCCCTTATATAGTGAGTAAACTAGATGTAAATGTAGGTGGCATCTTTACAGATTCATAGAAATATAGATCTGGAAGGGGCCTTGAGCGATCATCTAGTCCAGCCCCCTGTGCTGAGGCAAGACCAAGTATATCAATCTAGTTCATCCCTGACAAGTGTTTCTCTTAAAAATCTCTAACAAGAAGGACTAGATCAGTGTTTTTTTCTGTTGCAATTGGTAACTGACTTGTTGAAATTAGCTTCACATATTGCATTATTTAGGTTAATCCGTTCTTAATTTGTGATTCTCTTTCAGAACCTGCAAAGCCGGAGGGTCTTAATGTCTTCAATCTTTCATCACATTCCTTTTCTCTGAACTGGAGACTACCTTATGGGCGTGTGGAAAGGTTTCATGTAGATCTTATCCCTCATCATGGCTTTGTTACTATTCTCGATCTTGGAGGTGGGGAGTATCAGGTATGCGTTTTTATTGTAGTACTTGGATGGCCAACTTTTGTTTATGTGCTGATGGGAAAATTCTTTGCAGAACTGACCAATCATGAAGCTTGCTTCTTGAGCTTTTTAATATAGATGAGTATACAAAAATACTAATGCCAAATTTGTGAGACCAAATTTCAACATCCGTAGTTTGTTACTATAACAACAGTTAAAATACTTTTTTTTTACGTCTACTATAAACCTACAGCCAGTCATCCAAGAGTTCATGAATAGTTTAACAAAGGAAGGGCAGAGCTATTGAGTAATACAGACTCATTAATTGTGTACTTGCCAGGAAGATCTAGCCTTAAATCATTAATGCAGGCAACATTTCCCTGTTTAAGTCATCAAAGGGAAATAGGAGCACTTTTTGATTCTACTGTCTGAAAAAATATAATAATAATAATGACGTTTCTGGTTCTTTTGCTTTTGTTTTTGTTTTTAGCTGGAACTGCAGAGACACAGGTATTTTGTATAAATGCTTACTATTAAGGCATGTGATGTTTATTTCAAAAGATAAGATAAGACAGACATTGGAAACGCGAAAGTTTTTCAGGAATCTTTATAATATATTTTTTAGTTCTTCCCTCAGAAAAGCAGGACTTTCTAATGCTTCAGATGCATTTAAATAATACCATGAGGGATGCTATAGAAAACTCGACAACAGATAATTTTATTACCGAATCAACTATACTTCTCTAACAGTTTTTAGTTACCTCTCTGTTGTTTTTTAATACTGTATGTTACTCAAGTCTTGTAGTGGGTAACAAATACAATTACAGAATGCTATACTCTAGCAAACATAGGTAATGTAGTGTTTTTATTACTACAATGTGCATTATGTCATGTCACCTTATATAATATCATGTTTAAAACTGTATTTTTCTGTTTGTACTTACTTTGGCAAAAGACTTATATTGATTAATTTGATATCTTAGGCTGATTTTTCTAGCGTTACTCCTGGAACAACATACAATGTGACCGTTTCTTCAGTTTCTTCTTCTGCATACAGTTCACCAGTCAGTAGAACAGTGACAACTAATGTAACATGTAAGTTAATTATGATTCATCACATCTTGCCTGTTCCTGTTAAATAATTGCTTGTTTTATTAACCACTTAAAACATGTATAACATTACATATGTGTTACAGTCAGTAATGAGTTTGAATCTGGTAGTTCTATTTTTGCCTGAAAATATTAGACCATTATTTGTTGTCTTTAAACCATCATCATACATAATATATCTGCTGAATGATCTAGAAGAAAAGAGGAGTTCCTATAAAATTTGTTTATAAGTAGAATCTAGTTATGATTGACAGTTTTATTAATCCTTATGGATGATTACTTGGAAAAAGGCATACATTTATACAATGCATGGGTCTCTAAAGAATTTATTTGTATATTATGTACGTTGCACATTTCAAACGATACATACAGACATCTTCATTTGAAATGATTTCTTAAAAAAAGATATAGCAGTAACAGACACCTTTTCTAAAATAGTGCCACAGATTTCTGTGTACTTTTAGATGAAGAATCCTGAAAATGAGAGAGCTATAAAAACACCTCTTACAAATTTAACTGACATTGAACTATATTTTGTCTGCAAAGATTTTGAGCATTCCATTTTTTACATTCTTATAAAAGAATGTTCCCTGTGTTCCAAAAAGCCTTTAATCAACTTTTTTGAAACATTGCTCAAGGGAGAAAAAGGCTTCGCATATATGAACATATTAGTCTTTATGCACTTCAGAGGTCTATGATGAAAAATGGTTTTATTTGTATGCATTAACTGTGAAGATATATGAATTGTTATCTGACAATTTAGTTGAAGAATGTTCTTTCTGCAGATCCAGGACCTCCTGTGTTCCTTGCCGGTGAAAAAGTTGGGTCTGCAGGAATTCTTCTCTCTTGGAATATACCACCACATCCAAATGGGAGGATTATATCCTATATTATTAAATATAAGGAGGTCTGCCCATGGATGCAAACAATTTATACCCTAGTAACAACAAAACCAGATAGTTTGGAAGTTCTTCTCACCAATCTTAACCCTGGAACAACTTACGAAATTAAGGTAACAATATTAATGAAGCAGCTTTTGTACTTTGAATTCTGGGTGTATTGTACAATGTCTGAGATTAAAGTAAAAGAATATCATACTGTGTTAGTCATGTACAGTACTTTCCCAGCCAGCCTGCTAACTACTTGTTAAGGCTGTGTAGCAAAACAACTACCCAGCTCTTTTTATTAATGGTAGTACTTCTCTTTAATTGCAACAATTAAAATCATTTTCACCTTAAAGTGCATTAAAATATGATTTCTTCTTTTAACCTCCTGTTTGACATAACATATTATGTGGCAGAGAAACTCGGTTGTCATTCAGAACAATATTCTGGCAAAACTGACCTGATGGAATATGGCTCTGTCAAATTTCTCTGACCGAGGGAAGTCCCATTTTCAAAAGTGATTTAGGAACTGAGTTTTACTGGGACTTAAGCTCCCAACTCAGTTAAGTTCTTTTGAAAATTTTACCCCAAATTCTTTAAGCCTTAATGCTTTATTTTGTGATATATCTCAAAATGTAAGTTAACTGCATTACTCTTCCATTTCCCTGCTGCTAAGATTGCGTGTATGCTCATTCAATTTGTACTGATAATCAATAAGTGCATTTCCAAAGGCACAGTATAAGCAGACTGTGTATACTGAGATCAAGCACTTTTGATTTTGTTACATATTTTCAAAAAAATCTTCTTTAACCATCTGAATAAAGAGAGACTAGAGGAAAAATGGCCAGAAATCACATATAATCTCCTTGCCAATATGTGTGGCAAAAGGAAAAAAAAAATTTGTGAGGACCTGGACGTTCTTTTTGACAGAATAGTACATTAGACTTCTATGCCTCCTTCTGCTGCAAGTTCATGAAGTCTAAAACTATATAAAAATCTTAAAATTTCAGGTTGTAATAACAGTGCACAAATTTTCTTTTAAAAAATGTTTTACATGCACATTATACAGTAAAAAAACTGAAATATGACTTATTTAATTATGCCTGCCTATTGTGAATCTTAGTACTGATAACCATATGGATAAAAGTCAGTCTATGTGTGGCTACAGAAATGTGCACCCTTTGAACTCTAACTTCCCTCAGCTGTAAAGCAAAAGTTTAGCTATTAATGGAGAATACCATTTGCTTAGACCCTAACCAGGGAGTTAAATTGGTAGGTAGAAGGTTTTAATCTAAAAATCCAAATAGCATAATAATCCCTGGTTTATTCAGTATTAATGATTAAAATACTTGTACATTCCATTTCCTTCTCCCTACATGTATCTTCTCTAGGTAAATTGTAAAATGCATTTTTTTTTCTTTCCATTGAGCTTTAATGATCCGATTCTCTATTCCAGTGCTTCTCAACCTTTGGGGCTCAAGACCCATTTGTGAATGTTTATGGCCTGTCATGACTCAGTAAATAGTCTGGAGATGGAGGCAACAAGGTTTTTTGGGTTGGATCTGCACACCAAGGTGGGGAGGGGTTGGGTCCTGCCCAGCACTCACTCCTCAGTGTCGGCTAGCTCTCTGCTCCAGGCATTTCAGTCTCCAGGGTTGCAGTGTCACTCAGGTTTGGCCCCACCTCCCTGAGTGGACCAAGTTTGTGTGATTGAAATTGTGTCCTTGCTCATGACGTTGCAGTGCCCCTCAGTCAAATCTGGCCTACCCGGAATCCCATCATCATGATGGCTTAGCTAAACCTTGGCATGGTGCTGGGACCCCAGAGGTTGCTATGCCTGGAGCAGGTAGTTGAACCCAGGCAGCCCTGTGGGACAGAAGCTACCATGCGACCCTTTGAAATATTTTGGTAACCCAATTTTGGGTCCCAACCCACAGGCTGAGAAACCCTCGCATACTATATAGGTTAAATTTTGCCCCCTTATCCATGTGGGCAGTTCCATTGTTGTGCTCCCCATGTATTTATCTGACACTGCATTTGATTCATTGCACATGCATGTTATCCTCATCAAAGTGAGCTGTGGGTCTCCATCTGCAACTGTCTAGTGGAGCCCACAAGACCAACTCTTTTCCCATACCCTGATAAAATGGTAGAGACTCACTGATGATCACATCCATTCTAAATGCCATTAGATCTTTGATAGGTTCATGACTGGCCTCCTGAATGACTAACCTATTAGCAGTCTCAGAAACTAAAGGGCCAACAGTATGGGAGAATTTCCTCTTCCTTACTTATGTGGCCAACTAGGTGCTCTCTGTCCATCCTCCTCCTCTAAAGTGATGTGGTGTGATTCGGGTAATTCAGGTCACTGTTGGAATCTGTCGTGTCATTTAAGATCAAGTTCTCAAGTCACCTGTGTGTAGATTCTTTATCATTTTGTTGTACAAGGCTTTGTCTCCTTACTGAATTTCTCTTAGTTACTGCAGTGTGGGCACAGTTTAACTGAATTTCTGCTGTGTTATGAAGCTGTATTTATGTTTTCCTTTCTTTTTCAATAGAATGGATCTTAAATATCTTTTTTTTTAACATATAAAAGAAAACTTTTTTATGCAATTTAAGTCACATAATATCTAATAGAGAAATGGATTAGGAGGCCCAAGGGCAGAAACACATGATCATACAATTGTTATACAAAATCAGACTAGTGGCTGATATGTGTGTTCCTCTAGTTCACGGGTGTCAAACACACGGCCCGCTGGCCAAATGCGGCCTGCGAACCTCTTCTATCTGGCCTGTGATTGCACTCAGCAGGACCACACTCTCTCCCTAACAGAGAGAGAGAGAGAAAGGTCTTGCATACCCAACGCTCCATAATGCCATGAGAGCGTCAGGACTCCTTATTTGTTTTGATGAACTAGACTAATATGGCTACCCCTTTCTGGAACTTAGTGGTTGTCTTATATCTCAAAGCATAAGGATTAATTATATCCCTTACAAATGTTCATCCTAGCTAGTTTAACAGTGGATGAGAGCTATGTGATTCCTATAAGAGCCTAATACTTTGATGCTTTTTTCCATAATATTCTGTGGCAGTGAGTTCTACATCTTAACTGTGCATTACATGTACAGTTATTTCTATACATCAGTTTTTAATTTGTTGTCTTTTCAAGTTAATTGGATGCCCCATTTTTCTTGTATTTTTCTCTCTACACTAAATAGTCCTAACCTTTTTATTCTCTCCTCATATTTCCAAGCCTCTAATTATATTCCGTGTCTTTTCTGGACTCTTTCTATTTCTGCTATACCCTTTTTGACATGAGGTGACCAAAACTGAACAGAGTATTCAAGGTGAGTACGTACCATTGATTTATAAAACAACATTATATTTTCAATACTGTTCTCTTTCCCTGACTTAATATAGCCTATTTTCTGTCCCAGGGACCCACACTGATGCCCACATAATTTTTCTGAATTATTATATTTAATCTAGAACCCATCTAAGTATAAGAGCATTTCAAATGGTCCTTGCCACTGTGCACAATTATTCTCTGCCCTTCTTTTGCCATAGCTTTGCCTAGCTCTTTCAATTTTTTCTGACATTCCTCACACTTGTTTAGCCATGATCCTTATTGAGCATGGGAGTTCCTTCCAACCTTAATCTTTTGTGATTCTATGACAAATCAACAGATTTTTTCCCTCTCTATCTTGAATGCTTCTTCCACAGATTTTACCATTCTGACCCACTCAAGCATCCTCTTAGAACTCTTATAAATATTGTCATGCATTGACCTCTGCCACACAAAGGGACATAATCTACATTACTGTTACCACGCATGCACGCACGCAACAGTGGCCCTCACCAGAGTGTTCTCTGCCTTCATTTCTCCTTTCACATAGTTTGCCACTCTCATCACTGCTGGGAAGATTTTAGGAGGTTATACATGTTAAGCTGTCTGATTCATTAGTTCTCTTAAATCCAGACAGGAAACATTTGTTTTATCAAACTCTCTCATTCTTTGTTCTCTGTAGGTGAAATTGACCCTTGTACAAAAGAAGGCCTACACAAAATCAGTTCACCACTTAAAAGTGAAATACATAGAACACACGCTGTCACCTATGATACTTATTCCCCACACTGCCATGATCTCAGTTCACCACACCTCCAGTGAGAGGTACCCTACTACCGTATTTCCCCAACAATAAGCCGCCCCACATTATAGGCCGCCCCATTCTATAAGCCGCAGAAAATGCTCATTTATGTTTTAAAACTCTAAGATAAGCCGCCCCATGTTATTAGCCGCGGCGTTACTGAATTTACCAATCTGAAGTAAAAGCATCTAATTTGGCACGCCCCTGGAGGCCTTTGCATGTTTTTAGGTAGGCCGCCCCATTTAAGCAAGCCGCACCCAATACGCAGGTTTGTAAAATTGATGTATAAGCCGCAGCCTATCGTTGGGGAAATACGGTATACTGTCATCAGTCACAATGAGGCATGCATCACTTTCACTGCTCCCCATGCTTTGCCTTACAGTCAGTCCAGACACTCACTCTACCATGTGTTCACTATGGAGTTTAACCCACTATTCTGGCCCTCCTGAAGTCGAGGAATTGTAGGGAAGGCATGCTTTTCTCCCTTTTCTCCCAAGCTAGAGGGGAAAATGGAATGGAGGAAGAAGGCATGATTTTCTTCTCTCTGATCAGTTAAAGAGAAAGGAGTAGCAATCTCACCAGGTGAGGATAGGTTTTATTACTGGTACTGGTAACCAGTGCAGGAGCAGAGGCCATGGAGCCTGAGTTTGCAAAGTGCCAAGCTTCCCTTAAGTGGTGCTGAGTGCCTTAAATTCTTGTTGACTTCAGTAGGCGTTGAGTGCACTTAACACCTGTTAAATCTGAGCTTTTGGCTTGGGCATTGTTGTTGAGAGATGAGATGATGTTCCCCAGAAGAAGTAGGTGGTGTGGGCAAACTGAGCCTTCCCCATGTACTGCTGTCAGGAATTTTGTCACTCAGGTTAAAGATTTTTCATATTTGTTGTAAAAAAGCTGCAATCTTGTCAGCCATTCAGATGGTGAGTCCACGCTGTTGTATGACAACTGCTGGAGATCAGTTTCTGAAGAAAAAAGTTACATGAACGTGTAAAGAATCTTCTTTGAGTGAATTTCATTGGTTGCGAATTATTGTATTTAATATTTGTCCTTTAAAAGCTGTGTAAATTAAACAATTGCAGCTGAAGAAAAGAAAATTCATTTGTATAATTGTTGTTCAACATGTACAGATTACACCATATATATGTATGGCTATACGCACTATATACTACATGAACTCTCTAATGTGACTGTTTCTGTTTATTGCAGGTTGCTGCTGAGAACAGTGCTGGCATTGGAGCATTTAGTGATCCTTTTCTCTTTCAAACTGCAGAAAGTGGTAATTTCACTAAAGCTTCCATTAATCCAATTTATTCTCATAAAGCATCTCTGATTTTCTTTTAAAGTAATGTTATCAAAAATTCTGATACATTTACAAGTAAATCCTGAGCCCTTCCCTGTTATTATAAATGGACTCACATACTATGGAAATGGTGTACTTTTGTCATGCATGGTGGAGGCAGGATTTAGGGTGCCATAGTGTGTGGTACCATTTATTGAGTGCTGTGAATCCCAGCTCTCCTGGGTTTCCACACGTGTCTCCATGCTGATAAGTTGTGGGATAGAGGCAGGGACGGCTGATCAGATACTAAGTAAAACCGACCAGCTGTTGCCCATTGCAGTAAGAATACACAAGATCTACAATAGAGTCAGGATCCTGCTTAGTCCTCTTGCACCAAGCTCAGCTTCTTGGTTTTGATGCTAGAGACAGGATCTAGCTCTAAGAAATGCAATACACAGCATTTCTTTCTGTTTGCTTCATAATGCTGCCACCAAAAACCCCACAAGCCTAACCGTTTTGATCTGGGATCTGAGACTTGCTGGGTAGATATAGCCTTAGAGAGACAGAAAGGAAATATATTCAATATTTTGCTAATAAGAAATATCCTTCCTTCATAACCAATGACAGAAGAGTTTCTATAACAACACTAGCACAATTTATATTTAAAAAGGAAAATAACTGACTAATGTATTTGGCGAGCAATGTAACTTTTCAAATTTGAAAACTGCCTGAGATATTATGGTGCTGAATAATATTAATACCTGGAAACAGGAAATAGAGAATGCAGCAGAAAGAGAGAATGTAAGGGGAAGAAAGAGGAATAAAGAAGGATTTATTTAATTTTGAAACTCTTTTCAGATTAGAAATCTTAATTTTGAAATACACATGCTGGTACAAAGAACTGTATGCATTACTTGTTTTGTTTTGTTTCTTAGCTCCAGGTAAAGTGGTGAATCTCACAGTTGAGGCCTTGAATTATTCAGCTGTAAATCTGATCTGGTTTCTGCCTCAGCAACCAAATGGAAAGATAACCAGTTTCAAGATTAGCGTGAAACATGCAAGAAGTGGACTTGTAGTGAAAGATGTTTCTGTGAAAGTGGAAGACATTCTGTCTGGGAAATTGCCAGAATGTAATGTAAGTCTTAAAAACATTTTAATCAGAGATGGACTCAAGTGATAAAATGTGGTTCTATATTTGTATTTCGAACACCCCAAATTCTTGGGGCTTATGGACTGGGATTTGGTTCAGGTCAATTTCTAATTTAGTTGTAAGTCGAGGGTCCACAAATTGATGCACTGGGTACAGACATGTCTGAGCTAGAATTGTTTGATTTTTTTGACAGACCTTTTTCCAGTGAAAAATATAGTTTAGTCAAAAAATAAAATAGTTCACAGAAACTTGTTAATTCTGATGAAATTTTTGATAGAAAAAATATTGAAAGACATTGTTTAGATTCTTTTTGGTTTTTGACTTTATCATTTCATTTCAACATTATATATATATAATGATTAATAATTATTGAAACAAATATGTAGTTGAAATGAAATGATGAATTTTTTTTTGATATTATTGAAATGTTTCAAAATTTCCAAATGGCAATTTTTTGTATTTTCAGTTGCACAAAAATTTTGAGGCTTCAAACTTTTTGTTTTGATTTGGAATGAAAATACATCTGAATTTTGGAATCTCAAAAGTTCCAGTTTCCAATAGACCTCTAGTCTAAGCGGAGTACCTTTGACCTCAAGGGCTATGTCTAGACTGGCAAATTAAGTCTAGTTAAGGAGGCTTAAGTCGACTTAAATTAAGCTGCACCCACACTAGGCTTTCATTAAGTTGACTTAAGACATTCCTTAAGTCGACTTAATAAGAACCACCTATTAGGTCGACTTAAGCCTGTTTAGATCGACCTAACCCTTCTTTAGGTCAACCTAAGCCCAGTGTGGACACTTAAGTCCACTTTGTTAAGTCAACCTAAAGGCAGTTAGGTCAATTTAACAAAGTGGACTTAGTCCACGTCCATGGACAGCACTTTGTTAAGTTGACTTAATAAGGTCAATTTTAAGTCGACTTAAAGTCGACCTTATTAAGTCAACTTAACAAAGTCGACCTAACTTTTTGTAGTGTAGACATAGCCAAGGACTCCACATGAGTTGGCATGAGATGGAATTTTCCTAGGATGCTACAGTAGTTAGTTACCTGCTCTTGTAAGAAATGTGGTTTATAATTAATCCAAGTTGTCAGGACCTAGGCTCGCATTTTATGTAAATGAGGTTTTACAGCATTACAGAGCCTCCTAACATCAAAATGACTAGTTTAGTATTTAGTTTTAATTCAGTATTTAGTATTAATTCAAGGAAGAGTGCTACCTACTAAATCACTAATACCATTTACTGCAGCATACAGATTTTTCTTTGAGTTCTCTTGTATAGCTGCTGAGCAGGTTCAATCTTTTCTAGCCTGATCAGCTCTATTTGGATATATGATGTTGTAGGACCAATGACTGGTAGACTAAGGGAATTTGTATCAATTACTGGTAGACTAAGGGAACAAAATGTTTTGCTGGAAAGCAAATCTGGAAATATGTCATCAACACCAGAGCTTTGGTTCTATTCAACCATATTTGAGACTGTTAGTATTTGTAATGCAGAATCAGGCTGAAAGAATGGAATGGGCTTCATCCTCTATACTGTTGTGATCTGGAGAAAGACAATAACAACCTACATGTAGGTGGTGACAAATGGAAGAAAAACTATTTTGGAACTATTTTGATTTAAAGGTGTGGTATTTATAATTTTTATGTCAACATATATTTACCATTGTCTATCTGCCATTAGAGTTTTACAATTTAGTTTATTTTGTATAAGTTTCTTCAGGTTACTTATTTTAGTGTTGTGAAAATCAAATTATTTGATTCATTTCTTTAGTTACGTGCTTTTTTCAGGTTGGTTCTTCTCTTGAATGCATGCCCAAGGCTTCAATTGATTTTTGCCTTAGGGTTTTGTAGGTAACTTTTATCCTACTTCTAATTTTTTTTTAAAAATCCACATTTTATAGGTATATAAAGAGATACATTATTGGAAAGACATATAGTTCAGCATTGATTAAGGTAAAATGGCTAAGTAACAGGTTTAGCCTTTCATGCTCCAAACTATTTTGTCTTTCTAGGAAAACAGTGAATCATTTTTGTGGAGTACTACCCCCTCTTCATCTACTTTTGGAAAATCTACATTTCCGTCCCGGGCTATGTTTACAACAAGTACAGTAGCACCTAGTCAAAAAAGCTCCGTGTGGAATGAACCTATTAGTTTTGTTGTGACTCATCTTAGACCATATACCACTTACCTTTTCGAAGTCTCTGCAGTTACCACTGAAGCAGGTTATATTGACAGCACAATTGTCAGGACACCAGAATCAGGTATGCATTGCTTTCCGAGAAAAAACTTTTAACTGTAGAGAAAAAAACAATATGTAAAATTCTCTGATTTATTTTAAAATATAAACCACAGGGATTTCAGGTTATACTGCAGGATGTTTCAAACTATGATTCTGTCTTCAGTTAGATCTCAGATTGTGTTTCAACATATACAGTCTTTGTTTTGTAATTCCTGGTATGCTCAATCAAGTCACCCCAGATAGATCAATGGAGTGTGTGTGTGCCTGTAGACAAGAATTGAGCTTCTATGGGAAACAGAATAAAGCACAGTTATCAAAAAGAGAAGGAAAACAATATAGGTTCTTAATTCTATGAAAACCTGAGGATAACACACAGCCTGACAGAAGTGCAATTCATGGCATGAAGCCATAGAGAACTTGGAATAGGAAAAGGTGGGCAAAGATAGCCGACTTAGTATTTCAAAGGATGGACAGCGCAGGAGTCGAGATGGTTATGTATCCTATAATCCTGTCTACCAGGATGAAATGTAATGTGTAAATAAGCTCATGTTAAGATGTGATACAGAGCCAATGGTACCAAACCCTACTTAGCATCCTTGGCAGAGGTCCATCTCCACCACTACTGGGAGCTGGGTATAATTTGTCCTACCGAATGCCACTGAGTGCTGGAATTCCAATGAAGAGCAGCATGTCCCAAGTCAGAACCAAAGCTCAAAATCTAATTCTTAGTTCTCACGTGAGTTCTGCCAGTACTCTGCACATGTAGTTTAGTAGTGTACACAACTTCACCCAGCTAGTCAATCATGTTTCTCTAAAGAAACAGGGTGGACAAGAGAGAAAAACCTTCCCTTCAGTGTTCCCCAGTCAAGATCCACAGCTAGAATGGCAATCCTAGAGCCAGTCATTGATCCACACAATTCTCAGTACACTGAAAGTGACCTGTCACCAGGGGGCCAGGGTTGGAAACCAAGATTGCCTAAAACACATTCTACTGGCCCTTACCCAAAGCCTGTTCATCAGTTGGACAGTTCAGCAATTTTTTAATCTACCACTGGTTGATAATTCTGGGCTCTTCTTTCATATGTCAGAATTCATACTAATTTGCAGATGAAAGGAAGTCTGACTCTTTCCTAATATTGTATATTTAGGGTTCTTTATCTGTAGCAAAACCATTCAAATACCTAAATATGTAGTTCTGACTGGGATAAAGTTCTGTGTAGCTCCCAGTCAGATTCAGGGCTCTCTTCTGACTTTTCCTCTGAGGTTTCAAACTGTTAACATGCTAGTACAGGTATATTGGCCATGAGAAAATCCTTGGAAAGGGAGCAAAGAAAAAGCACTATGATCTGCAAGAGAATATCAGGGAGTAGAAGGGTAGAAGCCTCAGGCCCAACTGATACAGAATGTCTGTGCAACTAGGTTAATGCCATTACTGTTAGGTCCAGAGATGGGACTAGCGGATGGAATTCTTCTCCACTAAGCAGAGTTTGGCACACTGGATCACTGACCACACCCAAAGCCAGTCCAAATTACTTAATCCTCATAGAACTTCAGTAGCCCAATGTGGCACACAGGTTATTGATGCTAACAGCATAGGTAGAGCCCTGCTCATATACAAATACGTGGATCTGCTTCAGATATGCATCTTCTGGAAAAACTTTTATCTGACCCGCTATCCACCTCGCCCCTTTTAGATTTTACCACATCTGCACAGGAACTGATTTGGAGCCAACAGCTCTCCATCGGCTGTTGAGCCCCTGCCACCCCAAACAAGTGATGAACCGCCCACCTAACGGCGTATCAGCTGGTGAGCCCTGCAACACCCCCCGCCCCCGCCAACAGCTGCTAATCTGTTTAGTTCTGCCAGCTGCCTAACAGCTGATCAGCTGTTCATTGCTCCCCTGACTGACAGCTGTTCCAGCCTTGACCCAGAAGTCACAGAGGTCCTGACTTCCATGACCACCAACCTGCAATCTGCAAGAAATGGTCTGCAGATATCTGCATCTGGAGATGTGAATATCCATGGCTATGTCTACACTTGCTAAAATTAGTTCGAATTAGTTGTTCGAACTAACTAATTCAAACTAATTTTAGTTAGTTTGAATTAGCTTAATTCGAACTAGCATGGCCACACTGGAATGTTAGTTGGAACTAAGCAAGCACTTGCTTAGTTCGAATTAGCGATCCCCATTCATTTCAATGGCCAGTTAATTCGAACTAAGAAATTAGTTCAAATTAACATGGCCACATTGGTTAATTCGAACTAGTTAGTTCGAATTAACCCCTTAGTTCCAATACCTTATTTGAACTTATTGGTTCGAATTAAGGAAGCCCTTAATTCGAACTAACTAAAGCTTAGTGTAGCCATGGCTTTAGTTAGTTCGAATTAAGCCTCCTTAATTCGAACTAACTTGCCAGTGTAGACATAGCCCATGTCTTTACAGCACATATCCATACATTTTCAGGTCCCTAAGCATAAGATCTCTGTTGGTTTTACTCTTCTCTGCGTCCAGAAATGCTGCTATGGGACCTTACATGCATGTGTAAGGCATGCCAGGATTTTGTTCTCAAGCTAAAGAGAATGCTGATTGTGGGTTTCCCATGGGGACGTTATAGATAAGTGAACTTTTTGCCCCCAGGGTTTTTCTTCTGTGATGTTTGATTTAGTTTTAATGTAAAGTTTTGCAAACGTTTTACATTTTTATATATAGTAGAAAATTAAAGCTTATATTGAACCATGCAAATTATACAGCAAATCCAACATTATAGCTTTGATCTGAGTATTAAAAAAACGATGTTTACAAATGCAAGTGGCAGTATGTACAGCTTTTTTTTTTTAATACAAGTGATTCTGGTTTATTATTGTAAAGAGCAATAAAAAAAAAAACCTTCCAGACAACAAAACCCTCCGTCGCCTCACACCTGACTCATGGTTACCCTCAAGCTTCCAGAACTTTTTCACATTCCTTAGCATCAAGCAATCTAATGCCACCTCTCTTAAAGTACTGAAATCCCCACTTTCCACCCTGATGTCTTGACACTTCCACCTTAGCATATGATGTCACCCAAACTACACATTGACTGACTAATTCTCCTGCTTTCTTTGAGGATCTAATACTGAGTAGCTGTGATTGATGCTGGGGAGAAGTGTTTGAGAGGGAGGAGGCTGCAGCCTATTGATTGAAATAGCATCCTTGTGCCAAGCAGTAGGGCTATGAATCCTCTGGCTCTGCCCTCCCTTCTCTGCATGCCCTGCCCTCCCATCATATGCACCATCAAAATACATTAATTTGCTGCCACAGGACCCCCTTGTGGCCATAGAGGCAAAGGTGGCCTCATGATTTTTTATAACAAGTGCCCTGCCTTGGATCCATTCCTCGGTGCTGAAACCATTATAGGCCACTGCTAGCTGAATCATTCCAGCTCTGCTGAATCCCTTCCCTATTCCTCCAGTGACAGTGCTCTTCTTGTTAGTCTTTAAAAGTGTCACAGGACTCTGTTTGTTTTTCTGCAATAGACTAACACGGCTACCCCTCTGGAACTTAAGTGCTATTTGAGAATCCATTTGCTTTTTTATTTTTTTGCTACTCATTCCTGGGTTTAAAATATTGTTGGGGAAGGCTGCATTATAATTAAAAATTATTACTGTCGGACTCATGCAAAATCCAGCACTTGCATATTTTGTTAGCATGGATGGGCTCAAGCAAAATCAAATAATTAATATTACTTTTGTGAGTTATGTGACAAGATTTGGCCCCAGAAAAGAATTACAGCTTCTTTTGTTTTTTTTTTTTTGGTAAGCCCTGACACTTAAGATACCATTAGAGTTGGCAAGATTACTTTATCATTCTTGGCTATCTTCACTGAGCAGCAGCATCTAAGAAATTCTTCAGGATTGACAGGCGCTCACTTTTCTTTCATTGGCAACTATTCTTATTTTGACAACTAGTTTGATAGGGAAGAGCTGTCATTTTGTTTCTCTGACTGACATTGTTTTGAGTACTACCATTTTTACCTAATCTCTGGAAGCGTAACAAACCATGGATGTATTTGCTCAGCTTTGTGCAAACAGAAAACTTGCTGAGATATCATTAAGGCAGTAAATGTTTTATGGAATTTTAATTTTTTTCATTTTCATATGTTCACATTTTTTTTTTAAAAAATACACTTTTAAAGAATAATCTCACATGAGTAAATTTACTTGTTATTTTTCAGAGGATTGAGCTAAAATTGTTGTCCATTATAACTGAATTTTGTAAGAAAGCTAAGTGGAAAAGACACAAAAACACTCAAAGCTCTAGGTTTCATTTGTTTTAAAGCTGGAAATGGGTAAACTCAGTTTTAGTTTCTCTTGTTGTTTTTACAGAAACCAAAGGCTACATTTTCAAGAAAAATTCTGTTTTGCTCTTACCAGAGATCTGGGCCGTGGTTTTAAAAGCTGTATATCCAGTGCTTTTTTTTTTTTTTTTTAAAGGTGCCAGTACTCATATCTGGACAATAAATTTGAAAAATGCCTCTCTCACCCCTCTTTTTCCTGAGCCGCTACTCTTCATCCAACAGCACACTCTCTTCCCTGCTGACCCTGCCACCCAGCTGGGCAATGGGGCTGGAAAAAAGGTGCCAGTACACTGTACCCCTGCGTACCATAACAAAAAAGCACTGTGTATATCTGCAGTTAGCCCTTTCACTTCAAACAAAGGCACCTAAATCAGTGACTTGGTTTTCAAAAGGGTTGTGCACTCAGCAGCTGCTATTAAACTCAGCATTCTTGAAGATCCTCTTATTTCTGTACCTACCTTAAATACAGATTTAAAAACTTAACTTTATCTTCTTGGCCCTGAATTCAAACTGTGATTAACATCCGAATAAAATGAATTTGATTGATGTAGTTCATGCCTACTGGATAACTATGTAGTCAGAAAATCTATCCAAGTGCAGTAAGCTCTGCTTTAAAAAGGCAAAGGGGCCTCATCCTGCAATCCTCCAAGCAATGTTAGTAACTTTACTTAGAAGAGTAATCCCATTAAAGGTAGTGGAACTACTCACATGAATAAAGTTGTTCATATGCTGGTGTTTGCAGGACTGAGCCTTTGGACAGCATTGAAGATCGTAAAATGAGTTTTAGGAGACTTAGAGCATGAGAGAGAGCTTGTATACCTGTTGATGAAACCATCCAAGTTTCATACTGCTGACCATCACCTTGGAATCAGAGTGCTTTTAATGTAAAATATTAAAACTTATTAGACTTGACGGAATCTCTGACACTTCTCCCTTTTCAGGTTCAATTGCATGTTCATAGCTCTCTTGCAAGATTACTTCATTTCAATTAAAAGGGGGGGCAGTCAGTAAATTAATTTAGATTAGAAACTTCCATATTAATGTAAACCTGACTTTTCCAGTTTACACGATACTTTACATTTCTTTCTTTGATGTTATTGTATTGGTTTTTATTTAAGATGAATTAAATGATGCTTCTGGGAAGCCCTAATATGAATTATATATGTATCTATATTTTTTTCAATGCTGTTATAGTTCCAGAAGATCCACCCCAGAATTTTGCCAAAGGCAACATTACTGGAAAGTCCTTTTCAGTGTCTTGGGAACCACCAACCATAGTAACAGGAAAGTTTAGTTACAAAGTTGAGTTATATGGACCATCTGGTAAGTGTGAATCAAACTTATGTTTCCTTTGCCATTGTTAGGATAATTTTCGTTCAGTAACGACATCATTAGTATGCTAAAAATGGACATTTGAAAACAAAGCTTTCATTTTGTGAAATTAGGCTTGGTAATAATTCTCTGGTATATTCTCAGTGGAAAATATGCTTGTCATGGGGTTCGCCCACTGCTGGGTGCCTCCTTGTGGTTGAGCCTTGTGAATAAGCTCTTATCCAGTCTGTGACACCCTCATCCTTGCATGGTAACCATTCCTTGCTCTCACAGAGCCCCTTTTTATAACTCAGCTTCCGGACAGGATCAGCTGTTCTCATACTGCTTCCAGTCCAGGACCAGCTCCTGTGCCACTTTCCCAGCATTTTGCTGGGGAGGCCTGAGACCCACCTACTACTCCAAGAATTCTATTTAGCAACTGCTTGTGCCTAGACACTGGTGCTATTTCCCTGGCCTCCTTCCTCCTTGTCTGCTCTACCCTTTTCTGAGGTTTACCAGCATAAACTCCCTCCACTCAGGGAATAGCTATAGAATTTTTTACTCCTTGCCTGACTCTCTAGTCTTAGACACCCCTCTTTTCTTCCAGGAAGTGCTACAGCCCTTTGTTTTCTCAGCGTTCTGGCTGTATACAAACTCAGCCTGCCCTTGTCCAGCTCTCTTTCATCATGAATTAGTCCTTCTGTCTCTGGCTTTCCCCCACTGGTGCAGTCAGTTGGGCTAATTGCCTTAACAACCTGCTCTGCCTTGCATGGGGAGGACACCCCATCATAGTGCTCATTTTTAGTATAAGTACATAGAGCAATGGATGCCAGATACATCTGAAAACAAAAAGGGACACAATCTTAGAGCAATGGATGCCAGATACATCTGAAAACAAAATGAGACACAATCTTATCTATTTCACTCTTTAAGAGATAGTATGTTACATTGTCAATTATATCAAGATGTTCAGGAGCACAAAACACAGACAAGGGAATGGATTTTAAGGGGTAAGGCTACAACTATCTACTTTAAAGAGGTTGTGAGATGAAGGGATTGGATGCTCCCATTCCCACTGAAAAACACCCGTTATTTTGGGGTCTGATGTGGTGGTAAATGACATTCATGCCCCATAATCAATATTTAGGGTTGGCTTCCTTCAGCCTAATGTCTAGCTCGAGCCTCTGCTTTACACAGACTGCTCGGAGACCTTTCCTTTTGTAGATACACCAAACAGTTTATTTTCAGTATTTTACTCCACCATCTCTCCAAGACAGGGTGGGGGAAGAAGTTTTCCTGTCAGAGAACTCCCTGTTGTCAGACTCTACTAGTTTTCCTTCCTCCCTCCCCCACATTGCTTTCTGGGTTCTTTTATCCAGTCTCCTTGTAAACTGGCTAATTAGTTCATTAGCTGACCAGCCCCAATATGATCAGGTAACTGGAAACTTATCTATGTAATCAGGCCCTCCCCAGGGGCCTAACTGGTTAAATAGTGACCAGTGGTGCTGCTTTAGCTCATGATTCATAGCACACTGTCACAGTGCTGTCTATCCATGAAGGGTTGATATACAGTGGAGCGTACATGAGAGCCAATCTGCTCTCCCCTGTCCATACATCCTAGCCAATGGCAGCACAGGAAGGCAAAGAATATCTCCTCTTCTCTCCCTGCTTCTCACCCAGGTATGATTACCACCTGTACTCTGTTCAGGGGTGGGGTGGGGACAATGGTTCCAGAGCAGATGAGTCTGCCCCCCCCCCTCCCTAGCACCACATGACCTGTCTTTCTCTTGATAGTTTGATCAAATGTCCTAGCCCTGAGATGGACATCAAAGAGTGGAGGGGGACAATAGTGCCGTGTTTTCATATTTGTTGAGCAGCATTATGTACCTTTTTCTCATGAGTGCACTAAAAACTCACTATGTTCCAACCAGTGATACCAGTACAGGACTAAAAATTACTAACAAATATAATGGAGTAACTAAGAAATTATCTGAAATTTTAAAAAATGGGATTTGGCAAAATAATGGCCTATCTATGAGAACATAAAAGCCAGTTTGCATATATCCATGCCAAATGTCAAAACTGATGCTGAGGCTCAACCAGTATTGTATCCCTGTTTAACTGAATAAACAAAGCTGTGCAACAGTCTCTGTGCCTGAAATCCACAGTTAAGACTTCAGATTTCTGTTGATGACAGCTGGTAAGATATTAGTCACATACAGTGAAATATTGGCTCTTGCTTCTTGGCTGCAGAATGGAATTATGGGGTCTAAAGCGCAGGCTACACTAGCACAGGGAGCAATGTGGGAGAGGAAGGCTACATGGAGGCACTTTATCACATGTGCTGCAATAGGCTGGGAGTGGTAGGAAAGGGAGGGACTAGATGGAGCTTTGCCATCCTCCCTTTAATGTGCTGACCATCTTAGCTGTGCCATAGAACCAGGTATTGACTTGGTACAAGATATTTGCTTTCTGGAGCAGCAGAGAGACCAGAGGGAAATTGTGACAGAGTGACAATCTCCCTCCTGAGGTGCTTTGGAGCAGCACACTAACATGTGCCTTGTGCTGGGCAGGTTGTGAAGTGATGATATATCCCTCTGTCTAAAAAGATGGATTGTATTAGTCAACATCAGTGTCAGAGGACTTGACTGTTTTCATACCTAACGCTTTCCAATAACATCTGGTGAAGCTGCTCAATTGCAAAATACCTACCTACTACAACAGTATTAGGAACTTCTTTTCGTTGTCCTGGTAACTAAGACTGATTTTCCTCATGTGCTATATATGCTTAATCAGGGCATGAACAGTATTGCAATAGCTGGAATGAGAGGAATTACTGTCATATGAGCGTGACATTCAAAGTATTTTGTATTGGAAATTATACTTTTCCATATACAGCTGTCACACGTTCTCAACATCATTCTGAACTTTTGGACTTGGTTATTAAAGGCAATCAGAGTTAACGGAAATGGATAGAGAGTGATAACCCAAAAGTTTGGTGATTTATTGAATTATTTTGAATATGATCGAGTATCTATAGCTGTAGTGAGTGGGGATAGCAGCTAAAACACCTGAATACATATTACACAAACATACATTATTTAAGTAATAAGATTATTATATGTTTATTTTGGAAGGCAGTAATTCAGTAACACAAGGGAATTGGATTACTGCCTTGAGGCATCTTGTATCAGACTCTCTCAGCTGTTCTTCCCTATGGAGCCGTCACCTCTGCAGAAAAACTAGGAGCAGTTTAAGTGCTTTGAGGAGAAAGGGAGATCTAAATTATTGTTCCTTCAGTATGTGTGTGTGTGCTGCGTTTCTGCCTCTGGCAACATGGTTGCTTCCATATAAGGCGTCTCAAATCTATAGCTTCCGATTCCAGCAGCACAAATTGTCTTTTGAAAAGGTAACTTGCATTACCTCACCACCCAGAAAAGCAGCAATGAAACATTTTGGCTTATTCTTCTTTTGTATTTGAGCCAAATTTTCTCACCAGAGAATGGAGAGCTCTCAGCACGTGGGTCTTGCAGCTCCAAAAGTGCTCCCTTCCCTCCCCTAGATGGTCTTCCCACCTGAACTTCTTTTTATCCTTATCATTGTTATTTATGTGACAGAATCTGGGAGCCACGGAACCAGTTCAAAGTCAAGAGCCATTCTTAGGGTAATACTCCAAATTCTTAACAGTTCAGAAGAAAAAAAAAGTGTGTGAGCTGTGTCTGTCTTGATAAAAGGGCTCTGCAATCTGTGATATCTATATGTGATGTTTTCTTTAAAGTTTATTACACTTATTGAATCAGTTTTTACATTCAAATCTTTATATAGTTTTCCTTCACTGTTCTTTTATTGCTCCACAGTGAGGCTATCTGGAAAAATGATGATGTAGAATAAAATATTTCTTACTTATTATTATCCTTCCTGTGATTATATTCTCCACCACACCACACATAACATATATAATGTGAACCTGGTTTTATGTTTTTGCTGATTTTTTTTAAGTTCAATCATGAGAGGAATATATAGTTACATTAGAAGATAATTAATTTGACATACTTATGATTTGACATACTTATGATTTTTAGAGGTATGCCAGTGAAGATTGTTGGAGAGATTAATTGTAGAAAAGAAATTAAAAGTAAAGAAATTTTCCATTCTGATTGGTTAAGAGGGTCCACTCTCATTGCAATGATATAATAAAGTTTTACCAGAGGCACGCAACATTACTTGTAGTAATTCATGGTTATCGTAAACTGATGGAAAACTGGCATTTTTATTATTGTTTTTGTCTTTTGTCTTTCATTGCCATGGAAAATAACTATATGAATATGAAGAAATGTTCAGTACTGTTTAGAGTGAAACTGTTTTCCTTTACATTCTAGATTATATTCTGGATAACAGCACAAAAGATCTCAAATTTACATTTAATAATCTAACACCATTTACAACATATGATGTGTATGTTGCTGCTGAGACAAGTGCTGGAATGGGGCCTAAAGCAAATTTAACAATTTCCACTCCTCCAGAAGGTTGGTAGGATTATAGAAATAAAATAAACAAAGCTATTGTCCTGCTACCTATAATGACTGATTTTAATTCTCCCTTCAAAGCCATTTGTGTAACTTCTGTGTGAAAAGTAGGTATGTTTCTACTTCACTGCCTCATTCACATAGCGTATTATAAGCAAGAAATCACAAGTCAAAGAGCGGGAAAACACAGATAAGATTTGTATGGAGATTTTTTCCTCTGCTTTTGGAGACACAGCAAAAATTAAAAGTACATTGTGAACCACATTTATTTGAGTTCAGAAGCCTTGAAAAATTGTGGAATTAAACCGTTTTTGAATGAAAAAAAAGGAATTACTTCTGGAAAGGGTAATTCAGTTAAAGGCACAGCTCTATAATTTGACCAGTAGATGGCAGCAAGTAGTAAGTAAAAGCATATTTCTGTAAATATATCAAGTTTTATCATTGTACAATTATCATTAAGTGGTATTTTTCATATAGATCTTGGTTTGTAAAAAATTACCATTATGTGAGTAGCTTGTGCTAATGTTAAAAAGACTAATGAGATCTATGTCCATCATAATTGCACTACTTAAAAAAAAAAAGATGTCGTTTCTTCGTAAGGAGGTGATTAATACCCTTTAGTTAAAGCATATGTGTTTTAAAGGAAAACCATATATACCTTTTCATTTATTATAGTAAAATCTCAGTATATAAGAGGTCTGAAAATAGAAGAGATGAAATTCTGCTCATTCCACAGGAGATGAAAGGGAAGATGTGCATTCTTTTCCCCATCATCTTTCCCTTCCCTTCCCTTCTCCTTATATTCTCTTTCCTGTGTCCTCTCCTGCACATCTTCCTCTGTTCTGCCTTGTTCAATTTTTGTTCCTCATTAAAACCAAACTAACAAACTTTTGTGAATTCCTTCCTTTAATGCTATCTGGGGTAGTAACACCACTTTTCATGATGCTCTGGCAATTTAAGATCTGTCTCTTGTGGTTGGTGTTCCACTTCCAAATCATTTCTAGCTTCCTTTCATAGTTATAAAATGATATGCACTGGATGAATCCTTTAGTGGGTTAATTAGTCTCGAGTTACCAAAACTGTGGCCTGTGAATTGCTAGTGACCCTCAAAACTCTTGCTAGTGTTCTGTGGAGTTTTATACAGTTGCATGTTGCTGATTCTCCTTCTCATTACCAGGGGAGAGAATAAGAACAGGTTGGATAGGGAGAAAAAAATGAAAAGCAAAGATAGACAGTTGAATTAAGTTTTTTTTTTAATTAACAAAGGACAACACCTTTATCATACTAAACATAGCTAAAAATCATGAATAATTTTACTTTTCCAGTAAGAAATTGCTATAGATTCCACAAAAATGTCTTGTGACTGTGAACGGAAGGGGAGGTAGCCCATACCGCTGTGTCTCTGTTAAGGTGCAGTTCACACTTATTGAAAGGTTTGTCAACATGTTCTCGTGTCCACTGGTCTGGTCACAGGTCCTCATTGACTAATAGAGTACTTGATCCTCACCCTGTGTGATTACCTCCATGTCCTTCAGTTCTTTCAACCTTTTATTGAAGTTTGAAGACATTTGCTGGAAAGTGGTATCTACAGGGTCTAACCATGATCAGGTCTCCACTGTGCTAGGTGCTGTACAAACACATAGTAAAAGACAATCCCTGTCCCAAAGAGATTTCAGCCTTAGATCCCAATCTAACAAAGTCTTAACTACCTCATCCATGATTAGCTTTATCCATTGTAATTAATTACAATTATAAGGTAAGGCTTTGCAGGTTCAGAAGCTAAATACACAAGATAAACAAAGGATGGGAGGGGAAACAAAAAGAAATGAAGTGACTTGCTCACGTTCAAATAGTAGGTCAGTGGCAGACTCTGGAATAGAATCCAAATTTCCAGACTTCCTGACCAGTGCTTTTTTTTCTGGACTGCACTTCTGCCATGACCAGTATTCTTTTATTTTAGTTATTTGTCAGATTTCTTTTACTTAACGGCTTCTTGGAAAGCCAGCAGGTGATATTATCCCAGTATTCAAATTTTGGTTTTTAAAACAACTTCTTTTCAGGAAGAAGAAATGAGAAGCAGGGCTGTATTAAGGGGCCTTGGGGCCCTGGGCTGCCCACCACTGTGGGGGCCCCCCAGTTTGGAGCCCCAGCCCCCACCATCATAGGGCCTGTGGGTTGACTGGCAGCTGAGGGGTTGCGGGGGGCTGAGGCCAGAGGGCGCTTTCTGTGCGGCTCCTGCCCTGGCCCTAGACTGGACCGACTGCCCTTGGGAGTGGGGCTGGGTGGTGTATGCTGTAGCATCCAGTGACGCACTCCAGGGCCAGAGGCTGCACCACACACCAGCAGGCCCTGCCCCCAGAGTGATGTAACCATGCGCTGGCACAGGGGTGGGGAAGGGCAGGTTAGGGCAGGAGCACCATGGACCCCATTCTCTAGTGCCCCCCAGGCCTGGCAGGGGCTCTCCCAGCACCCTCCCAAGCCCTGCTGGCACTGTGCTGGGCTGAGCAAGGCGGCAGGGGCCAGATTACGCTGGGATCTTAGGGGCTGGAACCCAGGGCTCCCCTTTAGGCCAAGGCCCAGAGCTTCAGCCCCTATATCCCCTGCGTTGATCCAGCCTGAGTTATACCCCTCCAATTTGCAGCCTAGTTTATTTTTGTATTCATATTCATGCTAGGCAACACAAGTATTCTCAACTGTGTCATAATATGACGGATTGATAATTTTGGTCTCAGACATGCATATCATCACTTATGAGAGTCAGGATTAGCAGCCTTTTATCCATTTGACTTTAGGGTGAATGATTTTTTGCCTCAAATTCCGTGAGAACCATTTTGTGGAATGTTAAGAAGACACTGATGTGTGATGTTCATTATTTTATATGTAAAGAGTCAAAAAGTCCCAGAGTTTAAGGCCAGAAGGGACCATCAAATCATCTAGTCTGATCCGCTATATATCACAGGCCACCAACACCACTCAGCAGACGCACGCTAAACCCAACAATCGAAATGAGGCTGAAGTATTACAGCCCACAGGAGACTAAACTCTTATATGCCACAGACAGAGAATGAGTGACTGAGGTACACCAGTATTTGAGGCACCTGCATTGAATGGCAAGGAAATGATGAAGTGAAAGATACGTACAATGTAAGATGATAATTACATACTAAAAGGAGAAACAGAAATAAACTTCATAAAAATCAGATACGCAAAATGTGGCCATCATCAATTATAATTTTCCAAATACTTTTTCATTTCATGCATGTACATATGTTTGTTTCATTTAGGTATAAGTTTGTATAAGTTTATTTAAGCAGGTGTAAATCAGCATAGCTCCATTGAAGTAATTACACTGGAAGTCAGTGGTCCTATGCTGATTACACCAAAGGAGGATCTGGCCCTGTGCCATACAGTTCTATTAAAATGCTGCATATCATATAACTATCGGCATGTTTTAAAATCATGATTTAACCAGTGGGATAAAATGTATTAGAAATAACTTGTTGATTGCACTGGAATAACTCAATTCATGAGCAATTAAAATCATTGGATGCTTAGATTGCCTTTGTTCAATATGCTGAACAAGTTACAGTAACATTTAGAAATGAGCAGTATTTAATTAAATACGGAATTGGAGATAATAGATATTTGAAGGGTTTTTTTTTTAAATGTTTGTTTTAGTACCAAGCGCTGTGTCTGATTTACAACTAGTAGAAGTAGAAGCCACTCTCATCAGAATTGCTTGGAAGAAACCACAGCAGCCAAATGGAATCATTACCCAATACAGGGTTAAAGTGCTAGCTCAGGAGACAGGAGTGACCGTGGAAAATACGGTTCTCACAGGGAAAGTTAAGGTATTTTGGTTTTCATTTGGCTATTCACTTTTGTCGCCTTGTTCATGTGAGCAGTTGGTGTGATTTTATTTTAAATTACAAAATTATTTGCTGTTGATTATTTCCTGTTCTATTGTTGGTTGAGAGTTAAATGGACCGTTTCTTGTTCCAACTAAATGCAGTGTCAAGTAGAATATGTCCGGACTGCAGTAAAAGACTAGTGATATGGCCCTCCCCAGCTCGGGTCAGTTGACTTGGTCTCATGGGGCTGTGACTGTGTGGTTTAAATTGTAGTTTAAACTTTTGGGGCTTGGGGTAGATCCCAGGCACTGAAATTGTGTGAGGGGGAAGCCTGGGCTCCAGCCTCCGTCTGAATGTCTACATTGCAATTTTCAGCTCCATAAGCCAAGCTTTGCCAGCCCAAATCAATTGACCTGGGTTCTGAGACCTGGTGCCTTGGGGTTTTATTGTAGGGTAGACGTACCCTTGAAAGCTTCCGGGCACGTCACTAAAATGCTCTTAACTGTATAGATGAGCAAAGCATAGGAGATAGAGATTGTCTTTTTGCCAATAAAGATTTAAAGACGCTTATGCCACAATGTATCTGGTACCAGTAAATATTACGTGAATTTTTCCATATCTATATTCTTATTAGCCATTTTCTTCACTTCCGCTGGTCTATATTCTGCCATCTGCACTCAGGTTGAATCCTGCCTTACTCCAAAATGAATGGACTGTTGGCCCAGCAAGTATTACTAGGGTAATTTCCAAAGGGAAAACAGGACACTATGTGGAGCTTGCCTAAGCCCCACCTCCTCCCCCTGCATGTGGGGCCAGACTCGGCCTCCAGAAACCCACTCCCTTGCATGGGACTGGGCCAACTCCTCATCTCTTCCCCCTGCATGGGGCTGGATCACCTCTGCCACACTCCTATTTAGGACTGGCACAGGCCAGAACAAGCCACTATCTCTGAGCTGGCCCGAGCCAACCCCTCCATGCAGGGCCTGGCCAAGATGTCCCTGTTGCCCACTCATGTGAAGCTAGCCTGGTTTGCCCAGGCCTGCTGCCTGCCTGTGTAGGGCAGGTGTCACCACTCACCTCCCCCACCCGCCCCCACACATTCCTTTGTGCCCAGCAAGGGGTCACACCCCACTTTTTTTGTAAAACTGGCATCTGTCCCACTTGGTCTTGACAACTGATGATCCCCAAAAAGTCAGGAAGGCCAAGATAGGGCTTAAATAAGGGACCGTCCCAGCTAAAATAGAACATATGATCATCCCTAGGTATTACTGAACATGAATAAAAGTGGCAGAATCTGATTCTCTGTATTTACTGATATAGATTTTTTTGTTATGATTTTTATACAGAAATGGGATCTTTTAAAAACATTTCATTTTAACAGTTTTACTTAAATCACTATTTTATGTTTAGGAATACTGATTTTCAAGAAAGAGTATATTTAAAAAAAATGTAACCCCAATAAGTAATTGGCGTTATTATTAATATTATTAATTTATGTATTTACAGCACTTTCCTTCTCCTCTTCTGTGAATGGAATTCCATTGTGATATGCACTATGTAAGAAGAGAGAGTTCTTGCTTTGGAAGCTTAGAGACAAAGAAAGTTGTATTAGTCCCATTTACAGATTGGAAACTGAGGCTCAGAAAAATTAAGTAGACCTGGTCAACATTTCCTGAATTTTTTAAAATGAAACTTAGATTTAAAATTTTAAAAAATTGAAAAAACTTATCTAGAATTGAGTCTGTGTGGGGGGGTGTTCAGTCAGCTACAGAGCTGGTCAGAATTTATTTTTATTTTTGAAAAAATTCACATAATTTTCAACAAATTTCAGCAAAATGTCACAAATTTTTACTGGCTTTTCAACCAAATCTGTTATTAAGTGACTTACACAAAGTCACATGGGCTGCGTCTACACCTACTAATTAAGTCGACTTAAAGAGGCTTACATCAATTTAATTTATCCGCGTCTACACTGGGCTTTCCTTAATTTGACTTAAGCTGCTCCTTAAGTTGAATTAAGGAAAAGTTAGTTCAAATTAATAACACTTCGTTTTAATTCGAACTAGCGCTTAAGTTGACTTTACAGTGGAGACGTGGAATAGTGCCTAGTTGGACCTTTTTAAGTCGACTTAAAAAGTTAAGTCCATTCTGTTAAGTCGACTTAATAAGGTCTACTTTAAGTCGACTTAAAGTTGACCTTATTAAGTCGACTTTATAAAGTTAACTTTTCAAGTGTAAACATAGCCATGGGAAGTCTGTGGTAGAGCCTAGAATTGAATCTAGATCCCTTACTTAGTACTTGATCCTATGCCCAATTAACCTCCTTTCCCCACTTCTCATTTCTTACCCTTCTGCAGTTCAATAAATCTGTTCCTCCTTTCCCTCCCTGTCTAGAATTGGGAGTGCAGGATAGATAGTTCTCCTCTCAATTTCAGTGCCACAGTGGCTCCCTACAGCCCTGGGCTGGAACATGCTCAGTACAGACTAAATCTGCAGAGAATTTAGCTACCAAACTCTTATAAGTCTTTATTAAGTAGAGAGATATTTTAAAGGCTTTTCACTTGACCAGTCTGGGTTGAATTTTCCTAGGTATGGCAAAAGGCACATTCCTAACATCAGGGTAACATCATTACTAAGTTTCAAGACCTTGCTCCCAAGCTGGGGGACAATAGATCTTCCTCATGAAGTGGTTGTAAGAATTTCATTAACATGAGCAAAACAACATATTTCTGTTTAATCATGTTTTCAGAAAAACAAAACTATTTTAGCTGAAACTTAAAAGAAAAAAATCAACTTGATTCAGATACCCAGCATGGAAGATTTAGCTCAAATAATTAAAGCTCATCGAAATTGTAAGCAATTGAAAATAGGGTTGTATAATAGGAAATGTCAGGCAACCTTAATTGTAATTGGTGATACAAGCTCAACCTATAATGTATGTTAATCTAAACTCTCTAATATATATATATATATATATATATATATATATATATATATATATATACTATTATATGTTATTTATATATGTAAAATCAGAAAAATTAGTTAAGTGTCATATTTGGTTTTTGATGTATTTGTTGTATTTTTAATCTTTAGCATGTGGATTCTTTGGATCGAGACATGTTAAATGAAAATATCCAATCTACTTACATTTGGGATATAGCAGAAACAGCCAATGGATTATATGAAGGCTCAGCCGAGACCTTTCCCACAATACAGACAGTTTCTTCAGTAACATTTACTCGTCTATCTAATGATAACTTGCCCACCATCAATGGAGCAGCAAAATTACATTCAGCTTCTGGTAAATTTTAAGATACTTTATACCTACCTGATTGTTCAAAAGGTCCCTGTCAGTATCACATATGATCTTTAGCACAGAGTTCAACCAAATTATTAATGGCTCATTTTCCGGAGTCACATTTTTTACTACCAAATAACCTTCTGAAGCAAATGTGAATGCCACACAGGCAGGGACTAGCCCCTTACCACCCAGCTGACCTTCTTCCTAGGGAAAGTAGCACACTACAGCCATCAGCCAAGCTGCATAGACAATCAGTTATTACAGTTGCCAAAGCAGGTGTGAGTACAGGGGATTAACATATCTCCAAGCCCTTCACAGACCTTGATTTCCCTGTGTCTTTTGACTAATAGGTTTTGAAATGTCACCGAAGGTAAATAGGTCAAAAGTTACAACTCTGCTGTATGTAGTGGCAGACAGGTGGAGTTGACCCCACATGTCATGGTGATGTCATTAGTATATACACTTGTTCTGGGTTATCAATGGAACATTGTTTCTTTTCCCAGTATGGATATTTATGACCCATTAAACAAGACTGAGTTGACAGATACAGGCTTAAAATACCTCTCCAAATTTTTACAATGAGAGTTTTAAACAGCAGACAGAAGGCTAAATTCTGATATTATTTACATTCCATTAAAGTCTGTGCATCTGGTTGACAGTGTTTTTGTAGCTGTTTTGGTCACAGGATATCAGAGGGACAAGGTGGAGGAGGTAATCTTTTATTTAACACCAACATCTGATGGTAAGAGACAAGCTTTCAGTCTTACCCAAAGCCCTTCTTCAGGCCTCCATCTTGTGTAGTACTGTATTCAAGTATAAGTAACTTATTTGATCTTGAAAACATTTCTCAGTTCGATACTGACCAGTTTTCAGAAGTGACCATTGCTTTTGTATGCCTCCATTTTTAATACTAATCTTGAGACCTTTGGTCTGATTTCCAGATATGCTGAGTCTCCACTCTTTTCCTATGCCAGTTCAGAATGCTGCAACATAATGACTCCTCTATCAGGTGCACTGATTTTGACTAGCACAATCAGCTGACTACTGAATTTAATCTATACCCCTATATCCTGAATATTCTGATTCAATCCTGATCTTTTAGCTTTGTTATGTAGTATTGGCCCAGATCATTCCCACCTTTCAAAATACCAACATGAAGGGATCTCCCCAAGGAGATTCATGAGTGGATGCTCTTTAAATTAATCACATCAATCAGATGGGGAGAAGAAAATGGAAATTCCTTCCTCTCTGTGGAAAAGAATCCAAGGTCCGTTCTCTAGTTTGGTGGACTCCTATGGGTCCTGGAGGCTGGGGCCATCTACGCAGAGGCCTTATGCTACCATACCAATTTAGGTCCCAAGCATTGACACGCCTCTCCTCGGACCACTTCCTTTCCAAATTCCTTCAGGCCACAGACTCCATGATCCACAGACAAAGGGGAGCTGATCTACATTCCTTGTCCTAAATTATCCTGTTTATTATTTTGCCTAACCCAATGAGTATCCACCTAATCCCAAAGCCTGGACAATGAACTGTGTGAAGAGTCCTCTACAGGGTTTAGAAAGCATGATGGATGTGCAAACATGGATCATGCACAGAGTATGCACTCCATGTGTGAATTAGAGCCATGATCTAGCCTATTACTTATATATTTATTATATATGATATATTAATTACATATTCTAAGTGTCATGAAAGGGAAGTGAAAATGCCCACAATGAAATGTACATGCAAAAATGTTTCAGTTTAGAGGGTGCAAAAATAATTTAATTTTACTAATGGATAACAAATCATTTTTTTAAACCACAGATAACCAATATGTCATCAGTTCAACTGAACGTCTATTATATACAATAAAAGGACTTGTACCATTCACAGAGTACACAATCAGTGTGTCAGCTTTCACCATTATTGGAGAAGGGCCTCCAGCTGTTCTCAGGGTTAGCACAAGCGAACAAGGTAACATTTTATTGTAACTTTGAAATAATTACAGATAAGGGATTCCTCCTTTCGCCCCAGTTTTGCTATGGTTCTATCATTGCTTCACCCACATTAACTCTTTTGGTTTTCTTTCTTAAGTTCCAAGCTCAGTGCAAAATATTTATTATAAAAATATTAGCTCATCATCCATTTTGCTGTATTGGGATCCTCCAGCAAATCCCAATGGAAAAATCACTCATTATACAATTTATGCAATGGAACTGGACACAAAGAGAGCATTTCACATGACAACTGCAAATAATATCTTCCTTATAACAGGTATGTTGTAGCTTCAGCCCCTCGATGGAATTTAAATTGGGCATGGGTTAGCTGGCTCAATGTTTCTCTGTTGCTAGTTCTTTTTATGACTTGTACATTTTACACAGTATGTGTTAGAAATGTAGTATCTTTTCTACTTTTTAAAAATATCTTTTTGTATATTAATTAAAGAAAAGGTATCTAATTTGGGTTTTTAGGCACCTGTTTCACACTAACCAAAACACTAACACACACACTCTCTCTCTCTCTCTTGTGAAAGAATGGCTTAGGTATTTTGGGAACATTGTCCCCTCTTCTCCCCTTGCAAAAGGGGGAGGGTGGTGGGCAATGTAGCTGGAGGAGAGAGAGTGCGCGCGCGCGCGCACACACACACACACACATGCTTTAAGTTACATAAATTCTTTTATCTCTGAAAATTATTTGAACATTTCCCATTTTTATACTTAATATGCAAGCTGAAAGGAAAAGAAAATGATTAAAGAAGAATCACAGGCTACAATTTTTTTTCTTACTTTTCCTAGGTCTGAAAAAGTACACGAATTATAAAATGAGAGTAGCAGCTTCCACTCTGGTAGGAGAAAGTGCTCTGTCTGAAGAGAATGATATTTTTGTGAGAACACTTGAAGATGGTAAGTCTCTTGATTGCAATGATATGCAGGCACAAATAAAGAATAAAACATACAAACTGAGAGCTATTTCCAATATTAGAAATCTTCCTAAATCCACTCAAACTAGGACTCTCCTAACACCCAGTGTTGCAGGTCTGGGAGTAAAGAAATAAACTTCAGCATTTCCTGAGGGTCAGCAAATTTGGGCTCTGGTGCAAGAACAGGGAAAGCAGGTTTGGAGCCTTCACTGAGAATGCCCTAATTAAACCTGGGATTATTTGTTCGGAAGATCCACATCTTCTCCCTATTATCATGATGTAGAAAGTAGGTAGTTTCTGAGATAACTAAAAACTAAACCATTATAGGTTTTACATCTTTAACACAGCATTTTAATTTGGACCCAGAAACAATTTGGAAGCCACTTCAGATCATGGAATATGGGTGAATGTGCTGTTTACTAATGGAGCTGCTGAAGGAGTATAATGCTTCCGCATTATTCTGCATAATCTGTAGTTTCTGAGTTGAAGGATGGCATAGTCCTTTGTAGAGTGCATTGTACTAATCTTTATTATCCATTGAGACCGAACAGTAATTTTAGCATGATATAATATTTCAGGGACTAACCTTTGGTTAAATATCATATCAAGATATTATAGCTCTAGGTGGGACCTGGAGAACAACCCCTCTCTACAGAGCATGCTTCTCTTAAAACCCTGCCCGCTTTGGATTTACTGACAGAGGCATTAAGTCCTGCTATGTGTTTGCACCCCCTTAAGAAATGGGTGCATTGTATGGACACAAGAGTCAACAGTAGCATAGTTCCTTATGGAGTCGTGCAGCCAGAGGGAAAGGAGAGGTCAAGTGGCAGTATGGATACACCTGCACACTACATAGTTTGTCCTTTTCCACATCGATCCCTCAGAGGCGTAGGATTTGGATCCTACCATCTTCAATTTTCTGTCCCCTAAGAGGAACCTTGGCTAGAAACATAGGTAGGGAAAACTGTGACATTTCCTAGGCCTTCTCTCAAACATACTCACTCTCACCCCTCACACTGCTGTGGGTTTTACCTTTGGTGGGCAAGATACGGCTCAGAATCAGTCTTGCCTGTTTAATACCATATGGAAACTGGAATAGTAATTTTGTGTGGCCACATCTCAGAGTGCTTCACAATAATGATGTATATAAAATGAAGCAATGTATTTGGATCTTCACCAATAATAGTGAAAGAGCTGCTTTGGTGACCCTTGACAGTCTGTTAAAAATACAGCAAGGGTATGTGTACAGTAGAAGCTATGTCTCAGCTTCAGTAGACAAACTCAGACTAGCTCTCACTGAGCTAGTGCACTAAAAATATTAGGGTACATCTACACTTGTAAATTAAGTCGACTTAAGCTTGCTTAAGTTGACTTAATTTACTCTGCGCCTACACTACACTTTCCTTAAGTCGACTTAAGCAGCTGCTTAAGTCGACTTAAGGAAAAGTTAAGTTGACTTTACTAAACCAAGTTTTAAGTCAACTTTTGGCTTAAGTCAACTTTCTAAAGTCGACTTAAGCCAGTGTAGATGTGGAGTACCCCTGAGTCGACTCTATGTCGACTTAGGGCTCTCCAGGACTCTCCCACTGCCCTCCTTGCCAGGGTGGGTGGCACAGGGAGAGCCTTGCATGGCCCACCACAGGGCAGGGCAGAGCCCTGCCCACCCTGCCCCTATGCCCTGCCAGGGTCCCTGTCCCCCTTTACCCCATTGTACCCAGGTACAATGGGGCAAAGCTGAGCCCCCGGGCACTTGGCAAGCGGTGCCCTCCACCACTGTGGACCTGTTCAAATCCCCCTAACCACTACAAGTTGACCTAGGCATCCAGTGTGGATGCTCTAGGTCGACTTTGTAGGGTCCCCCTAAAGTCGACTTACAATGTAAGTGTAGACATGCTAAGTCGACTTAGCTAAGTTGACTTAAATTAACAAGTGTAGACATAGCCACTTAGTGTCCTCATGGTGGCATGACCAGCAACAGTGGGAGCACAGGCTAGCAGCCTGCAATACATGCTCACAGGGTCTGGGCTGGTTTGTAGTGAACAAGACTGGGCCGTGCCACTGCTGCCTGTGCTATTGCTAGCTAGTGTGAATATGTCTTCTCAACTTGGGAATTGCACCTCTAGCTCCATGTGTGGATGTAGCCTAATAGATAGAGCCAGCAACCACACTGATCAGATTAGAGCAACATGGGATCCCTTGTACCTTTTAGCCCCAGCTTTGAGGTAGCACAGAGCTGTACCACTCCAGTGGTACAGATATTCTGGAACTTCTTCAAGTGCACCCCGTGTACAACTCCTTAGACGCATGTAGCGTACTCTCCTCTCAATGGACCACCAGATCCACTGGCTGATGTGAAGGGGATCAGGACCACAGATTGGCTCACTCCTGTTAAATGGCTTTCTTTACCACAATATACCTCGATGCAGAGTATTGGATAAATGCCGGAGAGATTGCATCTTAAGGGACACAAGCAGCAGCTGTCACTAACCCCGACACAGAGCAGAACGAACATAGAGAGGTTTTGGCCTACGAGAGGGCCAGTCAAAATTTGGGTACTAAGAAAATGTCTACACTTCCGTTAAATACCCACGGCTGTCCTGTGTCAGCTGACTCAAGCTCCTGGGGCTCCAACTAACAGGTTGTTTAACTGCGATGTAGACATCCTGAGTTCTTGGGCTCTCCCATCTTGCAGGGTCGTAGAACCTTGTCCCCCAGCCTGACCCCAAACATCTACACTGCAATTAAACAGCCCCTTAGCTCAAATCAGTGGATACAAGGCAATACAGAGCTTTAATTGCAGGGTAGACATACCCTAAGAAGTAGAATGGTTACAAACTTCGCAGATCAAATTAATCCCTGATGTAACTCATTGAAGTTAGTATTGTTACATCAGGGGTGAATCTGGTCCAGTGAGTCCCACCATCCTGGTATGAGATTTGAAGGACTCCACAATATGATTCTGAGAGAATCTAGCCACTGGTTGGGAGATACAGTAATTGTTGAAGGGGAACAGGGACTGACCAGAAATATAGCCCTAAAAAAGGAAAGAAATACACTGTGACTAACTTCCATTTAGTTTACCTAGTATAGCTGCTGATTGATGGCCATGAAGATCTCTGTGTAAATCTTGTGTGCAGTGTGGTGTGAAGGTTGCACAGAAAACAAGTCTAGCTGTGGGGTAAATTAGTTGCTATTCTCGTTTGCAGTGTCTGGATCTCTAACTGATGACCACAGTGTAGTTATAAGGCTTTATATATAAATGGGCATAAGTGACCCTGCTCTTACACACAAAATCAGCTGTAGATATAAATATCTTTTCACAGAAGAGCTGCTCACATACTACTAATATATACTTTATATAAAACTTAATAAGATATAATAAGCACTGTTATGTTTTATTGCCTGAGCAGCTGAAATATGATAATAATAAATAATATTGTCACATTTATGTATTTCTTTTGTCCCTTCTTTCCTTTCCTAATTATTAGTGTTGGTCTTTGAGGTTCAGTTCATATAAAGGTTCAGATGTCTCAAAGATTATCTTGAACCTTTTTGGCTGGGAAGTCTTTCTGAGATTTCCAGGTTTAATAGGTCACTACTTTGGATCAGACAGCTGCCTGCATGAATATTCCAATCTACAAGTAACTTCCAGTTCTTGATTCTGTCACAAGATAATTAAAAGCAACACCAAAGTATCCTCAATTCTGAGACCTATGTGGATTGATGAGGACCTGTAAACTATATACTTAAACTATATATGGGAATTAAAGATAATTTCCTATTCTCCAGTAGTACAGCATAGCTCACTGAAGCCAGTGGAATTAAACTGGTGTAAAACTGGTAAAAATGAGAGAAGAATCAGACCTGATATCTATGGCTCTGACCCTGTAATCAGATCCACGAGAGCACTCACATGAAATCCTACTAAAACTGGTGGGACTTCACCTAGGCACACATGAATATGGCTGGAGGATCAATGCCCAAGTTACAATATTGCAAGAGAGATACAACACACACAGGGACTGGGCAAAAGTTATAGTGATATATATCCTGTAGTTACTATATTTAGTAATGCACATGTCTTGGAATTTTTCATGGTTTAAAAACATTATTTAAAATCTGTGTTTGATTCTCTTTCTGGCAAAGTCTGTTTTAAGGAGAGACTTGAAGGATTAGAGGAAGGTTCAGGGATTGTGGTCTGAGTCACAAAGGAAATTCTAGGCAGAGGTGGCTGTCTGGAAGAAGGCACTGAAGCCTGAAAAGGAGACGTCAAAGGGGTTGGCTGGGAACTATGAGGGGATGATTACAGACGGTAGGGATGTTTTAAAAAGAGGAGACTTAGAGAAGTACACAAGAGCTAAGTTGTGGTGCAGATCTCTGAAGGCAAGGATAAAACATTTGGTTTGGTGTGAAAGGTGAGAAGAAGCCAGTGAGGGGATTTGTCGGAGGGCTGGGCATAGAGAGGTAGGCAAGACAGGTGAGTTTTCCAGTTGCATTTTTGGATGAATTGGTAGGAGAGTTGGGAAACAATCTAGGGAGGCTCCAGTACTTAGGTGCAAGTTGATCAAGGTTTGCACAGTAGTTTTACTGGAGGGAAAAGAATGATTTCTGAGATATATGAAAGTGAGCAACTGGTAGGCTTTAGTGAGTAATGATTTGGAGGTGGTGGCATATCATACCCATTAACTCTGGCTGTAGCTGCCTCTAGAAGTACCTAGGTATTAGGAATGTATACATTTATGAGAACATTACTCTATATGATTAGTTAAATGATGTGTGTTCTGTGTTTTTTGTATTACAGAACCAGGCTCTCCACCCCACAGTGTAGAGGTATTAGATGTAACTGCAACAGAAGTATACGTAAGATGGTCACCACCAGAGCAACCTAATGGGATCATAACTCAGTATGAAGTTGTGTACAATTATGCCAATGTCTTTTTTGTTAAAAATACCTCATCTACAAGTATATTTTTAAATGACATGAAACCATACACACTTTACAACATTTCTGTAAGGGCTTTCACTAGACTTGGCCATGGGAATCAGTCATCATTTCCACTGTCTGTAAGAACTTCTGAAACTGGTGAGTATATTTCTTAAAAATACTGTATTTTGTCCACATTTGATAGCCTGTGGTGACATTTTATGTCAATTCATGTTACTGTTGTACACATTTTATGCCCAATGCTTCTCTCCTGAATATGTGCAAAGACTGAGTAGGGAGTGGGAAGGGAAGAGAGGGAAATGAGAACAGAGATGTAGAATGGGGACCCAGTTATGTATTATAGCACCTTATACAGTCCTAGCCTTTTACAATTTTTCCTGCCCTGCAGGGAAAGAATGATATTTTCAAAGACAAGGAGGAATTTCAAAAGGCCAGAATTGTTGGTGAGGTCAAAGACCTTGAATTTGATGGGATAAGAGAAAAGAATCCAGTGAAGAGATTCAAAAATAGATTGTGGTGGCATGGTCAAAGAATCAGGAGAAAAAGATGATGTTCAGAAATATTTTGGAAAAGGGAGAGGTAAAATGAAACTGAACAGGGTTACAATAGATGAGGTAAAGGTTGCTCAGAGTAGAGAAAAGGGTTTTAGGAGTGGGTACTGAGAAGGAAGGGTGGATTTTGGTGGTACTTAGTAAAAAGGAATCAACAGGATGTAGTAAGAGATTTAATATCAGGATGGTATTTGATATTAGGGGTGAGGTAGGGATTGAAGCGTGAAGGCAGAAGGAAAAGGAAAAATCAAGCCTGAGAGACAGGCAGGATAATGAAAGTACCAATAGACATAGAGAAGGGAGGCAGTAAAGGGATCATTAGGAGGAGATAGGACATCAAAGAGCAGATATTGGAGAGGCAGCTAGAAATGGAAGGAAATGGTGGTCAAGAAGGACGTCAGGAGAAGAGCTGAGAAAAATCAGTTTTGAACTCAAACCATTTTTTGCAATGTATATTTTGTCAAATCAAAAAGCTCAAAACTTTTTGTTTCAAGTGGACTGAAGTGTTTCTGGTCAACTTGAAACAGGTTTTTCAGTTTTTCAGATAGTTTTGAGTTGACCAATACATTTCAGTTGACTCAAAACAATTTTTTTGAGTCTTCTGTTTTGATTTAGTTATTTACGGGTGTTTTAAACCTTTTTTTCCCTTTGTTTTTAATTGGCTATATTTGAATTTGAAATGCCAATTCAAAACAAAAAGTCAAAACAACATATTTCCAAATGATTGAATCAAAACATTTTAGCTTTCTCAAGTCCCCGCCACCCCATTTTTATTTTAGCTATAAATCAAATTCACAAATAATTTGGGAGCACCAAAAATGCATTTTTAAACAAAAAAAAAACCAAACAATTTGTCATTTTATTAAGACATTAGTAACCTTGAGAAGGGAAGTTGTATTGAAGTGGGGAGGACAAAAGTCAAAGTGGATGGGATCATCTGAAGGAGGGGAAGCCAAAGAAATGAGAGTGAAAAACATGCTCTATGATTCTGGAAGTAAATGGGAGAATGAAAATAAGATGGTAGCAAGAGAAGAAAGTTAGACTGCTGTGAAAGTTTTTACCAAAAGAGAGAAAGATGAGACAGATATAGGAAATTAGTGGGAGCTACAGGCATCCAGCAGCTCTGAAACGAAGGCCACTTTGATAGAAGTTTCTAAATATAGATTTTGGAGTCTGGCTTTATGTATTCACATTTGAAAATTTTGATCCAACTTTGTCCATTTGGGTTGGCAAAGATGCCAATATGGTGTCCTGGAAGTGAAAATACTTTGTGCTCACTTAGCTGAAAGTTAGCTAGCATAATCTGTCATTTGTTTCTAAAAGTTAGTAGGGACCTACATACCAAGGCTATGTCTACACTTGGTAATTTAGGTCGAGTTTAGCTAAGTCGACTTTGTTAAGTCGACTAAGCATGTCCATACTATAAAATTAAGTTGACTTAGGGGGGAACTTACAAAGTCGACCTAGAGCATCCACACTGGACACCTAGGTCGACTTCTAGGGGCTGGGTGGACCTGGGAAAGGTCCATGGTGGCAGGGGGGGGCACCCCTTGCCAATTGCCAGGGGGCTCAGCCTTTGCCCCATTGTACCTGGGTACAATGGGGCAAAGGGGGACAGGTACCCTGGCAGGGCATAGGGGCAGGGTAGGCAGGGCTCTGCCCTGCCCTGTGGGGGGGCATGCCAGGCTCCCCCTGTGCCCCCCCCCCAGAAGGGAGGGCAGTGGGGGAGTCCTGGAGAGCCCTAAATCAACTCTAAGTTGACTTGGGGCTACTCCATGTCTACACCGGCTTAAGTCGACTTTCTAAAGTCGATTTAAGCCTAAAGTTGACTTTAAAGGAGGTTTAATAAAGTCGACTTAATTTTCCTTAAGTCGACTTAAGCAAGTTGCTTAAGTTGACTTAAGGAAACTGTAGTGTAGACGCAGGGTAAATTAAATCGACTTAAGCAAGCTTAAGTCGACTTAATTTACAAGTATAGATGCACCCCAAGGTATTAAACATGACATAAATCTTTAATATATAGCTGCATAAGACCTTCTGGCTGATCACTCCCTCCCTTACCAATTACAATGATTTCTAGCTGAACACATGGCATTTTACCATGTGGATTTTACTTGATAAGGAATTCATTCAAGAGAGGATTATTCACTTAGCAACAGGCCCTGAAAAACCTATATTTGAAATGCAGTATTAATAGATATGTGTTTAAAAAATAAGTGTCAGAAACCTTCCCTCATTCTCTATGTTAAACACATTTATTTCAGGTTCTGATCACTCCTTATAATGTATCCAGGCCCCCCAGGTCCTCCTTTCCCCCCCTCCTCTTGAGAGTGCAATAGAGTTGAATCCAGAACAGGACACAGAAAAGAAGCTGCAACAACACTCATTATAAGATGTTTAGAGATGGAATGAATCATTTTAAGATTGAAAGTATAGAGGGAATTAGGATCCATCAAAGCACTGGTGTTTTTGTGAGACCCTGATTAATATTTTACCACCAGACTAAATGGCTGTTGAGAATGATTTCCCAGCCTCTGATGGAATTTAACCGCTGTTTGATCACTGCTAAATCCACCCTGCCAGAGGTGATTTATCTCTGTGACTCATACAAATATTTCTGAAGGACAAATATTTTGCCTTTTGAATGCAATGGATTGCATCAAGTGAAGATATTTTCAAAATATGTCCTTGGGAGGATACATAACTCCTATAAAAACCATTTACCCCCTCTACCTTGTCAAATTGCATAAACTGAAAGCTTTGCTGTGTTAACCAAACTTATATTTGTATTTTGTTTCATAAAATGATTATGCAATATTATCATGTGGTGGTGCCTTCCTCCCTGGTTCTGGGATCTGGAAAAACATGTTTGTTTAAATAGGAAAACAAATTAAAACGTTGCACAGTCCCTGCCCCTTTGCAATCATGTGTACCAAGCTGCATGTGGATCATCAAAGGCAAATGGAAAAAACGTTACTGGGAGCCCTTTGTTAAAATACTGGCATCACATCAGTGAAGAGTATCTTGAGCGGGAGCCAATTTAGAAGTTCATGGTGATAGCTACTGAGGTGTCAGCAAGGAAGTTCGGCATCACAAGGTGGGAGGAAATGAGTGAGAAGTTCTTTAAGTTGTTTGTCAAGAAGATTCCACTAGTTTGTTAAAGGCTGTACAAAAAAAAATAATCTCATCTCGACAGTTTCATTATATATGATGGATACATTCATCATGTCTTTTTGACCTTGCAGCTCAAGATGTAAAAATATAAAATTATTGGTTTCAGTAGAAAAGGTTTACAATGTAAATATTTACAATGTACTGTATTTTTAATTGCTTAACTTATGAACAAAACTTTGACTTGACTTTTGTAAGTCTGAACTTTCTTCTTTTAGTTCCTGATAGTGCACCAGAAAACATAACCTACAGGAACATATCATCTACAGAAGTAGAGTTATCATTTTTTCCACCATCTGTTCCCAATGGGATTATACAGCAGTACACTTTGTATCTCAGGAGGATTAATGGAACTGAGCTAAGAATCATAAACACTACTCTTCTGACAATAAGTATTACAGGTCAGTCTGTAACAATCTGAAATTTGATAGTGTCTGGTTGGTTGATGTTGTATAGTTCATGATGAACAGTTCCTGTCAGATTTAGTGTCATACAGACTTACCAGTCAAAAGGAAATATTTAATGTTTTTCAGAAATTTATTGTTTACATTAAATATGCCTTAAATTGGCTTAAATATGCCAGTGTCACTAACTGTCACTTTCCAAGAAGATAATCAGCATTGATATTAGACTTAGTGTTAATTGTGAATACTAAGACCTTGATTCTGCAAACACTTTCATGTTTACTGTCACTGACTTCAGTGAGACTACTCAAATGTACAAAACTAAGTACCCGTGTAAATATTTGTGGGATCAGGGTCTTAATTTTAAAACTTCAGATTCAAATACAATAATCCATTTTATGGAACAAAAATTATTTATAATGATGTAGATATGCAGATTTCTATGTTAAGAAGAACAGATGCCTTCACACTCCTGTAAAACTAGTAGATATTGAAATATTTGAGACTGTGGCTAAGGCTGAGACTAAATTTCAATTGTAAATCCGATTTTCTGACAACCCACTTTCTGAAATACAGCAGAAAATTGATCTCCCCTCTTAGGTCTTATAGGATAAGGCACTTTTATGCTGCAGGATTCAGAAGAAAATCATTTTGAATATTCTAATACATTTTTGACAGATAAATGTCAATCTGGTCAGAGAGAGCTGTGAGAGGCTCAGCACTTTTGCCTATTTATGCATTCAGAAGCTTAACATTAGGGTTTTTTAACTATTTAAAAAAACTTCACTGAAATCTTCCACAGAATTTATAAAATGGTTTACTGCATTCTTCTTTCTTTAGGTTTAAAGAAATACACAAAATACACAATTGAGGTGTCTGCAAGCACTAGCAAGGGTGAAGGGGTTTGTAGTCCACCTCTAAGCATACAGACTGATGAAGATGGTAAGTCTAAAAATAAATTACAATATATCCTTGTCAACTTCTAGTGGACAAACTTGTAAACTTTGTTTTAGAGGTCTTTGTACTTGTGAGGTGTTTGGTACATTTATATAAACACTTTCCATTTAGTCAAATTCCAAAGGGGTAGCCGTGTTAGTCTATTGTAGAAAGACAACAGAGTCCTGTGGCACTTTTAAAGACTAACAGATTTATTTATCGCATGAGCTTTCGTGGGAGAAAATCCCACTTCGTCAGACGCTTTGAAGATAGGAAAGTTACAGAGTGGTAGGAAATTAAATGCAGGGGAGTGTATGACATAGCATCAGGTCAGGCTGTAACAGCAAATCAAAATAGGTGTTAGAATAGGTGTTAATTAATAACTCCACCTTTGAAGGTTGACTTAAGCCTTAAGTCAACTTCTTAAGTTGACTTAAAGCCAGTGTGGATGGGGAATAGCGCTAAGTTGACCTTATTAAGTCGACTTAAAGCCAATGTGAATGGCTATGTCTACTGTTAAGTCGACTTAACAAGGTTGACTTAAGTCAACTTAAAGTGTAACCACTCTGTTAAGTCGACTTAACAAGGTCGACTTTAAGTCTACTTAAATTTGACCTTTTTAAGTTGACTTAACAGAGTCGACTTAGCTTTACAAGTGTAGACATAGCCAGAGAGCCTTCCCAGTCCCTTTCGCCTCCTGGGTTTAGGACAGTCATTGTTCTTGTGGTTGGAGTCTTTGGCTCTTTAAGTAGAGGAATTTCTAATTATAGTTATTAGTATTGTGTTACTGCTCAAAAGACCTAATCAGTGGCATTAGACACATTGAATAGAGTATAAAGATGTGAGGTCAAAGATAGGGCCAGGGCACTGCCCTCCACCCCAACCAGAAGAGCTAACCATACATTATTAGAGTGCATACTACACTTTATTTAATGATATCATAGTATCTGTGCTCCTTCTCTGCCCTGGAGGCATTGTGCATGCATTAGACACAATCCCTCTGGGGGTCCCTGCTGTGGTGGTGGATCTCTGCAAAACTCACCAAAGTGGCCAGGGGCTAAAATTATACTACAAGTTTAAACAGTTTTTCTTTAGAGTAAATATTCTATATATACTAAAGAGTTTGTTGCCTAAATAAGGAGATATATAAGTTAAAGAATAATATTATCTTAGAAACACAACATGCCAGAGTGATGTGATACTCAGTATTCAGTAGACCTCCGTAGTGGTACTGAGGATCATGTAACAAGTGAACGCTAGATACAGCCATCACTATTTAATACCAGTAAGTACAGGCATTCACTGAATTCATTAAGCCTTTGTTCAGGCAAAATTAAGATTTCTTCCAAAATGTACTAAAAGTAAAATGTTTGAAACATTTATGCTGTTCTCTGTGGTTGACAAAGACAATGCAATTAAAGGAAGAGCAAGAAAAATATTTATAATATGCCACAGATATCTTACTCAAAAGAACACACTGTTCAGCCCATCAGACCAAATCCTTCACAGATTTGCTAATAGCTATGCTTATGTTCTCAATTTCCATGCATGACCACAGCCATGACCTGAATTTTTAGTGCATGATGCTGTTTTGTTTAATTTGAAAAACAAAATTATGTTAACATTACCACACAGTGCAATACCTTTATCTGGTAGTTAAAAAAAATCCAAAACTGTTTTACTTCCTCTGTACTATTTATTTAAAAAGAGCATCATTCCTAAACATATATATTGATAGATTTTCATTACCGAACATTTCTATGAAACTTAAAATATTTTAATTATAATGAAATCAAAACAAATTTACACTTTTTATTTAGCTATGATGTCTTAGTACTTGATGGTAATACAGCTGTTTAGTGTTGACCTTAGAATTAATTTCAGTTGTCTCATTCATTGAGTACATGTATATTTTCTTTCATGACATGTTAAATGTATGAATGTGTTCCTTATCTGATGGAGTGAAAATATTTAACTCGGCATGGTATTCCACATTTTTATCATCTCTCAATGCTATACTCATCGATTTCCCCATCTTTTGGTGTGTCATATAATTATTTCCAGCTCCACTTCTTCTCAGGGGAACCATTTTTGCTATATTTTACATGCATTCACACCTATAAAGCTCTTGTTTTTATTACAAGGGAAAAATTACAACAATGTACTTGGACAGTAGGTGAATCAGTGTGACGAAGCCATTGCTCTGTTTTCTCATGAAATGTTTTTTTCCATTCAATCATAGAAACAGATGTTTTATTACCACCATGAAAAATCTTCCTTTATTATCCAGCTGAAAAAGTAAAGAAGCATGGCTGTAACACCATTTGATATGGATACTGTATCTGTGTGCTTCCATAATTCACTTCCCAGCACAAATAATTAAAATCCTATTTAAAGATACTGCACTTAACTATGTCACTCACATTTTAGTGGTTTAACAAGTTGTTGTGTTCTGAACTCTCACTTTATAGCTCCTAGTTCACCTCCTCAATCCCTCTCGGTAAAACAGTTGTCGGGTGTCACTGTGAAGTTGTCATGGAGACAACCACTGGAGCCAAATGGAATTATCCTCTATTACACAGTTTATATCTGGTAAGATTTTCTGGAAATGGTTCTGAGGATAAATATTAATCTGTAATCTAAAAGGAATGTAGGATTTTTTTTACAGGCCTTGTTGATTATACTTTTTTTGAGAATGAATATTAATACTTAAAATGCTAGCTTTTTGTATACAGAAATTCCATTCTAAATAGAAGGAGGTAAAACTCATAGAGTTAAATGATTTGCAAGCATTTAAAATATTTTTTCAAATGTTTTGGATTTATATTTAAATGAATTTATATTTAAATTAGCTGGTGATCTCCCATCCTCATATATTAATTGGACCATTTAGGATCTAATTAATGATAAAATGAGGCACTGACACATGCTGTTGTCTGGAGTCTGCTAATGTTTCAAGCTGAAGATGGACAAACATCCTTCGGATTGCATGGAGATGACAAAGAACCATTAAAAACGCTATTTCAGCTTTCATTCAGTGGCCTGAGCAAAAGGATTTGTGATAGCAGGAGTGCCTGTCCACATTCTGACATTAGTGAAATCTAGTCTTGTATTTTTTACACACCACATTTCCTGCTACTTTGGGATTTCCCATTTATTTGTTACCATGTCATCTTATCTGCCTTCTTAACTATGTTACAAAGTTTATGATAAGAGGTGGATATTATTATTATTATTATTATTATTATTTAAGCCTCTTGGGATCTGTTTTCCTCCTTCAAAAATACTACTGTCATTTTAAAACCCAGCTTAATTTCTTTTCACTCTCTTCTGAAAACTACTTGTTCTAAAGACTTGTCACATCTTCTTTTTGCAAGCCCTGCATATTTTGGTGCATGCTGTGTTTTAAAGATCTAAAGTTATTCAAGTTGAAGGAACTTCCTCTTCATTCAGATCTAGATCTGAAATGATGTAAGCATAGAACTTCATTGCTGTAACCAGAGCTTAAATTCTCACTGAATATTTCTGAAAGCTGTACGACTCAGGGCACACCAAGGCTTGGGGCGTTAGCTCCATAGAGCACACCTGGGCTCCCACAGATTTGAAAATATTTACCAGACCTCTGCTCTGGGCAGCTCCCGCTGAATGTAAGCTCTGGCTATAACCTTTGTCCTTTCTCTTGCATCTCCTTCCTTCTGTGTCTTATCCCCATATACCCTCTCACATTTAAAATTAGCATTAGCTCTTTGAGGCAAGGACCTTCAGTGAAGACTCCCATTAATGTCCATGGAGCCAGGATTTCATCGCTTGTCTTTTAAATTATTTAGAACACTTGGCATGCTATAAAATCTTCATCATTAATGACTAGGCTGGTATGACAAATAAGCACTCTTGTACCAGAGCTTTTTTTAGGTGCAACATTTTCCAGTGGATATAAAAACTCCAGAGCTTTCTAATATCATGTAAAGAGGCTATTGTGGACCAGATATACCTCCATCACACAACTTGCTCATCAAGAGGATACCCAGTGGGTGGCCATCTTCTCCCCACCCACTCTGGAAAAGGAATCTGTGATGGCATGTGCTCTATTTGGTCCATGTAGAACATGGAAATTGAAAGGTTGGAGGGAGAGGTCCTCTCATAATCTGGGCATTGGTGTCTTCATGCTATTGAGTCACTGGAGGAGTGCATGGTTAGTGATGAGTTGAAAGGTGTTCTCCAACAGATCATACTGTAAGGAATCGATTTCCCAATTGATAGTGAAAGCTTCTTTTTCTGTGGTAGAAAAAAAGGTCAACCTGGGGAACAATTTAAGATTCAGGTAGAGTATTGGGTATTCTTCTTTGTTAGTCTCCGGCGACACCACCACCCCAAACCCCACCTCTGAGGCATTGTTGTGGAGTACAAATGGTTTTGTAAAGTCTGGGTGTGCCAAGACCAGTTCTTGTGATAACCACTCCTTCAGGGCCTGGAATGTCAGCTCACTCTTCTTTGAACCCTGAACCCTTTAGGGCTGTGAGTTATTTATCAGGTCTAACAGGGAAGTTGCTAGTGTCATGAAGTTCAGCATGAAACGGTAATATGTGGCTAGTCTGAGGAAATATTACATCTGCTTCTTTGTCAACAAGGTGGGGCAACTCTCAGGGCTTGTACCTTATCTATGAAGGGCCGTAACGTTCTTTCTTCTACTGTGTACCCCAAGTAGGTCACATATCTCTGCCCGAGGTGATACTTGGCCTGATTTGCAGTGAGTCCCACTTCTTTGATGGCGTGCAGCATGTTGGTGAGGTGATTGAGGTGATCTCTCCAGTTGGCACTGTAGATCACAGTACTGTTGATATAGGCCACTACATATTAATCATGTATTTTACTGTAATCTGTTTCATCAGCCACTGGCATGTGGTGGCCACCCCATGCTATCCAAATGGCATCATCGTGAATTGAAACAGTACAAATGGTGTAGGGAAGGCTGTCTTTACCTGCAAGTTTGATATCAAAGGTATTTTCCAATACCCCTTAGTCAAATCTAAGGTGAAGAGAGACTTGGTCTCACCCAGGTGTTCCAGGAACTCTTCTACCCAGGACATCAGGTAGACATTGAATTGGGAGATAGTGTTGATGTGCTGAAAGTCAATACAAAATTGAATGGCCCTGTCTAGTATAGGAACCAAGACTGTTGGGCTTTGCTATTCGCTCTGTAATTCCTCCACTACCCCAAAAGTCAGCATCTTCTATAGCTCTTTCTGGACTGCTTCCCACATCTTCTTAGAGAGGGGACTGTAGTTGGTTGTGTGCCTTCTGACATAGGATGGTGGTGATGCGGTGGTTCATATTTGTCTGTCCCCCCATGTGCCGACAAGATGTCTGGGAAGGCTTGTACTTACTCCTGTAGTTGTTCCTACTGCTTGATGTTGAGCTCTTGGCCAGTCATCAAGATTCTTGTTTCTAGAGGTCCCTCATCTAGAGGCCCCAGTTCAGGTTCTGGAGAATCAGGGACAATCAAGAGGCCTTCCCTGACTTTCCAGGTTTTTAGGAGTCTCACATGGTATATTCATATTCCAAAGGGGTAGCCGTGTTAGTCTATTGTAGAAAGACAACAGAG